>CM045991.1:120832956-121341696 GCA_025175895.1 Wurfbainia villosa | reverse complement strand
CACTGCAGCAGGAGAGGATTTTTCTGTGGTTCTTGAACTTCCAGGTCGCCTTGGTGCAAAAGATTTCCATCATCATCTGTACTTCTCCACAAGTTTAGTGCTCCAGCAGAGTGTTAGATTCTCATGTGATTTTCTTTTTGTTTTTCTTTTTTCAAAAGCTTTTTTTGTGTATTGAAGTTTATGGGCTTACAAATTTGTGTGGTTAGGTGCATTTGACGGTGAGTGAGTTCATCAACAAATTCCACAAGCAGTGGAGTTTTTATGCAAACACCATCCAAATGCTTGTATTTGAACTCTCTTTCATGGATGCTATTGAACTGGTTGGGTTCACAAAATCAATGGAACTATTAATTTTTGTGGTTTGCTCATTTGCTTAATCTGCATATGCTAAACCCTAGTCCAAACTCCAAATTCATGTCAGAAAATCTAGTGCTAATTAGGTTATGTTTGATGCCATGAAATGGAATGGAAATGTGATTAACAGAGAATGTTGTATTCTATTTCATGTTCTAGTCAGGCTTTCCTGCCTTGAAGGGTTTTGTTGTTCCTTTCCAGGGCTTTTTGCCTCTTCACGTTGAATGACTTTAGTCCATCATAGTTATCTCTATTTTATATTTAACAAATGATGAACAATTATACTTAACAATCATCACAAACGATCTATTCATATTGAAATGCAATCATAGGTAGTCAGTCAGTCATTCCTCTAAACTAATAAATTTCATCTCAAACAAGTATCCATATTGAAGTGCAATAGAGGATTAGTACTGTCAATCTAGTTGTCTTCGATCCTTCAGAATTTAAGGAGTAAATCATAGAAGGGTTATATTTGTGGATGCAATTAGTAAGGTAATGAGTGACCATCTAAGTCCGATGCAGGATTTTGTCTTTGGAATCAATCATTGTCCATTGTGTAAGTGTACGTCACACTCGCCTAGGCAAACAAGTATCCATATTGAAGTGCAATAGAGGATGCCTTGCCCATTCCATTCCTTTCTACCCAATTAGTTGTAAGAGTGTAGTCAAGTTGGTATTCAAATATTTTTTCACCTAGGAGATCATTTAATTATCGTGATTTATCTCTTTTCAAACGTGGTGAATTAGAAGGAGTATTATTTATTTATTTTAAAAATAGTATTTATATTCATTTAACATGAATAAATTTAAATAATCTATTAAACTAAATAAAAAAGTCATTAATATTGAGGAACAACGAAACCGAATAAACTTGTAAATCATGTAGATCAATAAAATCTTTACTAAACTTATAAATAAATAAAAAAACTTTCAAAATAAGTTTTCAAATTCACTTATCAGCTAAATACAATTAAAAAAAGTAAAAGCTTTTAATAATTATTTTGATAGTTTGATTAATTTTAAAATGGATTTGAGTTGGTTTATCTTCTTGAAAACAATTTAATTGGGCCGAAAACTGCGATCCAGATCTAAAATTCAATTGGGCCAGCTGGCCCGTCAATAGTTAAAGATCCACTAACGATGAAATGAACCAACGCAACGCATCGCCATTTCCTCTCTTGCGAGATAAGGTTGAGAGAGAGAGAGAGAGAGAGTGAGAGAGGACGTGCGAGTTTGCGGAGAGTGGAGGAAACCCTAGATTGTGAAGCTCAAGACGAGCGATAAGAGGTTGGTTGCTTCCCAATTCGATCCTTTTCGACGTAGGGGAAGTGGGAGGAACTGCGTTTTGGGGGTGATCCGTTCGTTTTTATGGCTTACGGTGGACGTGTTGGTGCTCGTTTCTAGGATGCTGTGCACGTTTTTCTTTCCCCCCTCTATTTATCGAAGTTGGTAATGTATTTTTAGGCCTGATTTCGTTCGGTTTAATGGTTAGCGGTAGGCGAATTGGTGCTTGGTTCTAAGATGCTATGTAGGCATTTCTTTTCCTTTCAATTGGATCCTTCAAGGAGCAATGAGACGTTTTCTGGGTGTTTTTTTAGCTAGTTCGTCTCGATCCCCATCGAGTATACATCTTCAAAATTTATGGAAATCCGCTTATGTCGTCATGGTAGATTGAAGGCATATTGAAGATCTAGGTTTTCTCTCGCTGTTTATGTGGTTGTGCATGTAAATTTAATATTAAAACTTCAGGGATTCGCTGCTGCTGCTGTAGGGTATGCTTATTAATTTTTGTCCCTATGATTGATTTATTTTTTAGACGAAATAGCCTGTCCAAAAAAGGGCTCGAGAGATCATGTGATTTAATTGAAAGATAGAGTTTATATATATATATATATATATATATATATATATATATATATATATATATATATATATATATATATATAAACACATATATATACATACATATATTTTCGAAAAATGTTTTCAAGTTTTCTCCTTCCCCTTGGTCAACTTGTTGGTTTTTTTTTTTTTTTTGATTTTGTATTAGAATTTCCTTGTTCATACTCAGTTTTTTTTTTCCCATTTTTTAATGTAGGATATAAAATATACAGTTGAACTGAGGGATGATCAGAATGGTAGATAGTCTTCATTAGATGCCATTGTTATAGAGTTATGAAACTGGAAAAAAAAAGTTGAAAACTTGAAATGATGTTTAAAGTTGGTGGGATCATTGGGAATGTTGTGGTTGTTGCTCCGGAGAATGTGTTCCGTATGTTTGGGAAGATTTCTGTTGGTGTTCAAAAATGGTTTCTTTTCGTTCCGCAAGTTTGGTGGTTCTTTTTGGACTCACGGAGATGGCTTTGGATGCCTGATTTTGTTGTGGACAGGGAAGATTGTTTCGGTGGTGGTGTGGGTGGTGGTTAAGGTGGTAGTGGTGGTGGTGATTTTGTGCACCAACAAGTGCCATTGAATTTGAAGGTCTAAAGATGAGCGAAGGCAGCCGTAGCCCACCTAGAGATCGCAGAATCCGCACAGAACGTACCTCATATCGTGATGCTCCATATAGAAGGGATTTCCCTCGTGCCTCAAGGTCTTATTGCTGAAAACCTTTCATTTTTATTGAGAGAAGCATGGTTAAGGTTTCTTTTGTTAGTTTTTGTTGTGTTTTCTGTACTTTTTCATATACCATTATTCAGTTTTACATCTGAACTGACTTTTCATATGTTTTTGGTGATGGTTATAATTCTAAAGTGGTAGAGAAGTTGGCCATTATTATACTTTGAAACTAGTATAGTTTCCAAGAGGACCTTCTTTTTTTTATTCTGTAGCAATGCATGCTAAACTGTATTCATATGTCATTGTATTCAGATTTAGTATGTCAACTGTTCTTTGTCATTAATCTATCTTAGGATAGTGTCATTCAGCTTCTGATTCTGTATGGCTACCCTCTCCATTCATGTGTTAGAGTTCGAGATCGACATTTGGACACCGATACTCCAAATTGACACTTGACATGTGGGACACTTGGATTGACCTCTATGTTAGATACTCTTACGTGAGTCCAAGTACAATAGATGTGTAATTCCCTTCTTAAGCTATTATACTAGTTTAACATAGACATGCAGAGACCCTTTAATTCATTACCTGTTATTTCACGCTTCAAAATCTTTGAACTATGTGCTAGATACCGGCATTAGTTTTTTTTGTAGATAGATGCCTACATTGTCCTCATATGCATATTCTGAAAACTAGTGGATTAATACTAGTACATTTGTCAATAAGTCGTTTCAGAAAAAAAACAAAAGATTTACATGTAAATGACAAAAAAAACTGATTAACTCGTAGCTGTTGTTTGCTATATATCGTGTCATAAGTATGTGTAAGAGAAGCTTGCAAGTGCGCAAAATTTAAACTTCACATGATTCATGTCACTAATAAAACTGGTGAAATCAAATGTATTGCCAGGAAATTGGCCCTTGTAAAGAAAAATTCCATTCAGAACAGCCTCACCCTGATAGCAAGAACTACTAATATTTCTGTTAATAGCTCATATTTGTAAATACTCGGTTACATATTGTGAATCAGCTTTATTTACCTCATGAATCAGTATAAATGAGCATGCTATATATTCTGTGAAGATAGTTGTGCAGTTGTTTATTGTTATTTTGTAGGTTCTGAATCGCTAAGTAGGAATAAGTCTTACTGATGTCGATAATTTAATCAAAGATATCAACATCCCTGCTATTTCCATAGGATCATCTTAAAATTTAAAGGATAAAAGCATTAAAATAGTAAGGAAAAAAAGGATACTTGCTAACAGAAATCATTATCATAAGATAACAATTTCAATTTGTGAAATTGCTGGCCTCCTATGACCAATGATTTAGCTTGATTAATTGATAGCTACAGATTGGCAATGCCAGGCTTTCTCATTCAATTTAGGATGAGGGGATGAAATTTTTTACATATTTACTAATTATTGCTTGAATTTACCATTACAATGATTTTCATTGTGGATCATTCCTAGCTGGTGCTGGTTTCTTTTGTGAGTATGAATACCAGTGCTTCTTCTTTGGTAGTCCAATGCATAAGGATGTTTTGTTACCTGTTACCTATATTAGGTGCTTGCCGTAGTATTCTGCATTCAAGTCTTGCATGTTAAAATGTCAATTAGTTAATTGCTTTTTGTCTCTAATAAAATGTCTTGTATCTGCAAAATGTAATTGATTTTGAAACATCTACATAGTGATTGGGGAATACTGCTTCATTATCTAACATATCTGCAATGAATGTTGTTGAAAATGGTATTCTCAGATCTCGTTTTTTTTTTGTAATTATTGCTCAAAATGTATCTGATATTTTCTAATTTCCCTTTTTCTTTTCTTAATCACAGGTATGATTTGTGCAAGAACTGCAAGCGGCCAGGCCACTATGCTAGAGAATGCCCAAATGCTGCTGTCTGTAATAACTGTGGCCTCCCAGGGTAAATATTCAGAAGTTCATCATCACTGCAACTTTTCTAACTTGATCTTGTCTAATCACCATCTACTTCTAGAGTTGACTACTTCACTAGTTAGTTGAATTTGCAGAGTTTTTGTTTAGTCACCATATGTATGAACTAAACTATGCTAGGGGGGCATCATGCTAGGTTATGTTGGGAGGATATAATTTCCTGATACCATATCTATTTGTTTGAGTCATCTTCAAGTTATCATCTAGCCATGATTGTCCCAACTATTTTGGAGTCGGTTGTGAATCATATCCTTCATTGAGTTGTTTGAAAAGCTAAAAAGGATAGTTTGGTGCACGAAACTTCTATCATGCGGGGTCCCAGAGAAGAATCTATTGTATGTAATCTTATCCTGCAGAGATTGTTTCTAAGGCTCAAACCCATGATCTCTAGATCACAAGGGAATAATTTTACCATTGCGCTAAAACTTTCTTCAGTTCTAAGTATACAATCTCTATTATTTGAAAAGCTATGTTACTTAATATTAAAATCAATTAAATTCTCTTTTTATTACGTTGACTATTTTCTTGGTTGCCTTTTACTTTGAATTCAACTGTTCTAAGTATACAATCTATCAGTTAGACAATGTTTCCAAAAGTACTGAATCTATTGGTCACCTTCAAATAATGGTCTTATCATCTTAATATTTTTTTACCAAATAAAGTTGGTCCATATTTTTTATTTTAGCATCTGATATTCTTTGTGATTGTAAGGTACTTTTACAATTTAAAGAGAAATTTTACAAAACGATAGTTAAATTTGTTATATTATATGGAGTCAATGTTGAAGCTATGGCTCGAGCGCATGAGCAGAAAATAAGAGTTGCAGAGATGAAAATGTTAAGATAGATGTGTGAACATATATAAATGGATAAAATAAGGAATGTGAACATTAGAGCGAAAGTTAGGATTGTACCTATTGAGGGCAAATTTCAGGAGACGTTTAAAATGGTATAAACATGTACTTAGACGATCGATAGATGCTTCAATTAGACGATGTGAAATTATTATAAATATATAAATTAAACGAGAAATAGGAAGACCAAAGAAGATTTGGTTAGCAATGAAAAAACAAGATAAGATTTATTTAAATATAAATGTTCATACAGTGGGTGATAGAGCTTAATGGTGTAGAAGGATCTATATAACTGATCTTACCTAGTGGGATAAAGTTTGGTTATTGTTGTTGTTGCTAATGGTTCGACACACTCATTAATGACATTGGTGGCGTTAAAACAACCAAATTGTCTCACCTATTGCTTGATGGCATTTAATCATTCTATGCTTAATCTCTCTCAGATATTAGTATTATTTGTTTTATCATTTCTAGTGCCTTTGTCTTTCCATTTTAGCATTCTTTTCTCTTTTGTGGTAAGCGCTGCTTCTAAACAATCCGGGGTCCAAGCTAATAGCACAATTTGTACATTTTCTTTGGTATATTCTCGAAAACATTAAAATAAACATGAAATTGTCTCTCGACAGACATATTGCATCAGAATGCACAACGAAGGCATTGTGTTGGAATTGCAAAGAACCTGGACATATGGCAAGCAATTGTCCCAACGAGGGCATATGCCACACCTGCGGCAAGTCTGGTCACCTCGCGAGGGACTGCTCCATGCCACAGCTGCCTCCTGGTGACCTGAGGCTCTGTAATAACTGCTACAAACAGGGGCACCTCGCAGCCGACTGCACGAATGAGAAAGCGTGCAACAATTGCAGGAAGACAGGGCACCTTGCCCGTGATTGCCCGAACGAGCCAGTCTGCAATCTCTGCAATGTCGCTGGGCATGTGGCCAGGCAATGCCCAAAGTCTGGAACACTCGGTGGCTTGGGCGGCAGCTTCGGCGGCAGCGGTGGCTTCGGCGGCGGTTTCCGCGGTGGATTCCGAGATGTCATCTGTCGGAACTGCAACCAGGTTGGCCACATGAGTCGGGACTGCATGGGTCCGCTGATGATCTGCCACAACTGCGGCGGGAGGGGGCACATGGCCTCACGAAAGTGCCCGTCAGGAAGGTTCATGGACCGTGGTTTTGGAGGTACTGATTGATATACCGATTAGCTTTTTTCGCCTACGAGATGTGAGCTTTTTGACATCGAAATATCGGTATCTTAGTCAACTTGCTCGAGACTAGTTGTTGTCGATTGATGAAACTTTAATTTGCAGACTGGTATGGCTTGGAAAGCCTTTTGCTATGTGAATTTCATTTCTGTGTTTGAAGAACTATCAGACTGTAGTGTACTAGATCAACCTGTCCCACCATTTTCATATTTGATTTGGATTCTTCTGTGGCTGCATTAAACATATCGTCGGTATGATTTTGCTTGCTTCTTAATCTTAAACCGCACAGATTATTTTATGCAAGAAGTTTTGACAGCAGTCGCATGTTGTTAGAAATTGTAGTTTTATCATAGGCAATGTTTATTTTGAGGGAAAGGAACCAAAGTAAACGGGAGGAGGAAGAAGGAAAGGATTAGGAGTAGATGTCTACCGATGAAACTTCAATAAAATACTGCAGCAAAAAGGTAATAACGTGATCGATTGAGAGGGATAAATCAGGACCCAAGTATTTTTTTTTAAGAAAAATTAATCCCATTGAAGGTCCATTTTGTCCATTATAGCGAGTCTATTATTTATGGACATTCAATAACATTTTGCAGTAAAAATATGATAATGTTTACCTTGAATGATTCTTCAGTCAACGTAGCATGTAGCATTTGGAGAGAGGTAAATTAAGATGATTCAAATATCAACTCGCGTCGTTCAATAAAATATTATAGCAAAAAGATAAAATCATCCTGATAACTCCGACCAATCAACTCCATTGCTATTATAAAAGAGATAATTTATAAAAAAATAATTTTTATCCAAACGAGCACTAGTAGAACGGGAGGACAAATATTCTCAAAAAACTTTACAAGCTCCAAAAATCGATCATCCGTAAAAGATTAGAATCGTCAATCTAGCGATCTCCATCGATCTATTCCACGGTCATTGTGAGAGAGGTAAATCACGGAGGATCTTATGAATTTTAACACGGTGACTAAGACACGTAGAGGCCATATGAATTCAAAAATGAATTTTAAATTTCCTCCAAAATCGATCCACGCTATATCCATAAGTACCATCGTATTTTAGTCACTACGTCATCCCCGTAAAAATATAAAGTCCATTCGTTATAATAAATTTGTCATATCCACTTATTTTAGTCACTACGTTGTTCATAACAAATCTATCATTGTGCTAATCATTCAACCCTGATGAGGAGGTGACGTTCAATAAAATATGGACGTATTTAGAGGAGATGATTAAAAGACAGAGACATTGAACCACCGTTGGATCATCATCAGTTGCTGACGAGCTACCATGACCGTTATTGCTCATTTAAGCTGCCCGTGGTCGGAAGAAAAGCTTTTTAATATCATCAAAAACAATGATATATCATTTACGTATATAAATCTCAGAAATAGCTACTAAAATTGCATACTTAAAACCCTCCTAATCGTATTCCAAAAACGGCATGCATTTTAAAGTTCACAAGGACGTGGTTATAAAATTAGAATTTAAAATGATAAACATGTAAATCAATAAGCAATTAATATCTCTAAATTCTGGCCACTCCGGTACTTAAAACATCCATGTACGATCAGCGTGTGGAGTTAAACTGATTGTGAATTTTAAATCTGCAAAGTCGAGGGGACCAGAGAGAAGCAAAGTCATGGAATTATGTAGATGATATAGCAACAACACAACAAAGGTCATCCATCCAGTTCCAAGATCATCACAAACGAAAGAGACATATTAGGTCACCACAAAGAACACTACCTACATATAAATTGGCTAGCCCTTCTCTGACTTCTTGAATCCCATTTATATGATTATTTGCTAATGATGATAGATCTGATTGGTCAGCATCATCCCAGAGTTAATCGGATTTCCCCCTTTCCTCGTAGCCGTTGGTTTGTCGATTCTCGTCGCCGTTTCTTGGCTGCTCCTTCAACTGTTCATACAAACAATCAGGCAGAAAAAAAAACTTGGAATCAGCACTATAATCGAACTTGTCTTTTTTTTTAATTTCAAGTCTATTTAGATATAGTATAAAGAACTATGATATAGGTGTTCTTTTCTATCCTTTATAAAAAGGTAATCCTATAAAAGAAAGTTAACAGCAAAGATGATAATAGTACCTTTGCTAGCATTGCCTTGTGATATCTGTATCCCTGCAAACCATAAAAAGGAAGTTGTGGCTTAAACCTTATTTACTTTTAAATTTGAGGATAGTATTTCATTCGAACTGAAACCGCCAAGTGAATCGCCGACCTTATCTGTTCCATAAATATAGTCACAGTAGGTAAATACAGAAGCAAAGTTGCTTTGGCTCTGCCCTCCTACATAGTGATGGTAATCATGGTACTCTGCTCCTCCATAGAAGGGAATGAATTTGGTTGGAGTCCATGGGAAGTCATATCTGTTCATAGAGGCATTCAGCGATATCAGTGTTCGCTTGCAATATGCTAGGGAATAAAGTGTGCATGAATATACTAAATAGAGGCTGATTTGCTATGTCAGTGAGCCTTGAGAAGATTTTTAGAATGTAGCATGCGATGTTGACTAAAAGATTGTGCCTAGCAGATTAGCATGCTCCATAAAGTGGGTTAAATTAGTAAATCATGGCAGTCATTCAGTGTAAGAAAGGATGTCTCAAAAATCTAAAGATGAATTCGGTGGGAAGAAATGAAGTGGCAATTTAATGCATAACTATCCATTAATGATGTAAACAAATGTGAATAAAAACTTCTAATATGCTCTGTCTGCTTAATTACTTAACAAATCAAGCATTAGTCTATTAAAGATCTTTATTTCCTTGCAGTGTTTGCTTAAAATACATCTATCATAGTCAGCATAATCTGCTTGTCTTTTCTTCAGATTATTTGAAATTTCTAAAAATCTATGCACATCAATGTCCTGTTCAACTGACACGTGTATCCATAATTCTTATATTTCTATCTTCAAAGAGTTTTGTTTCCCCAAGCTAAAGAGTAGGTTATTTAGCTTGATTTTCACAACTGCAGTTGCTCAACATCAGTAAGGATCACATTGGTCATACTCTCTGTCACTTCTTTTGACATTGACCACAAAATCATATGAAGAAAGCTTATGAACTGAAACTTCTCCTGTGGCACTCTCAACAGCTGCATTTGGGTTGATGCTTGAATGCTTGAAGCTCTAGCTCTTGATAGATTCAATGTCAACCCCAATTAATTTTATTCATTTTCCAACCCAAAACCAACTTCTTGCAAAGCAAAATAAGATTGCGTACGATAAACTTTTCCCTGGGATATGTATTGGTGAGAGCTTTGTAATCGGGCTGTCTTTTTTTTTTCCTAGCATGAAATCCCAATGACAAACTTCCAAAGTGGGGAGAAATTGGACGGCAATGTGATTTAGAGGGAAAAAACTGGAGACAAAATGGTATGGAACAAATGATCAAGTCACTACAAGTCTGCCACATGTTTGTCTACACACAACAACGGTCAAAGGGATTGATAGATAGATATAATTATAAATTCTTGACAATTCTGACATGCTTAAAAAATCAATACGGGGAAGTATTAAAAAATAAAGGACTCAGATCTAACTAAATGAGTGAAAGAAGTCACCTTCTCACATGTCTCTCATTCTACTGTGAAATCTTACAGCATGATTACAGAAAATGTTGCAGAGAATCTTAAATCATTACAGGAAGGAAATTGGATGAGAACCATACCCGCTGTGGGTCTCAATCGCTTCGAGCTGGCGGAGGGCAATCCAGAGCCAGAAGGTGATCATGTGGCAAGGAACGATCGCCGGCCCTGCAAAGGAGGGGATACCAAGGAGCAGCACCTCCGCCCAATGAGCATAGGGCGCTGCGAATCCAATAGGCGCTGTGAATTCATGGTGGAGATAGTGTATCTTCTCGTACCCCCATTTGCCATGCATTAGTCGGTGAATCCAGTAGTTGCCATAGTCCTCCACCAAGAAGTAAACCAAGAGTTGCAGAGTCACTTCCCACAGTGACGGAAGGGAAGCCCAGTTCTTATCCCCACAAACTACAAATGGCTCTTTTAGCAAAGATAGAACAAGTAATGCAAACAAAAGAGAGAATTGTCGAGTGTAATATGTAATTGAAGAAAAAATCTTCGAGATAAGAAAAATAATCATGCTTTTATCCGGCAATGTTATAAAAAAAGTAGATCGACAGAAAACATTACAAATTGAATAATGCAAAAAAAAAGTAAAGTACTCGTTATGGAAGTAATAAAGAGGTTTTTTCTCCCCAGAAAATGGATCAAACTGCAATGCAACCCTAAGGAATCAAGAAAGGGACCTTGACGGTGGGATAGGAGACGAGTTGGAGCGGGCCGACGACGAGGACGAACACCCGCATGACGTCCTTATAGCACCGTAAGAAGGAGGTCGGCGGGTGGCGGACCTTGGGCTGGATCTTGAAAGGGGAGACGGAGGCAGGGAAGCCGAGCTCGACGAGGGCGAGCGGGAGAGGCGCGAGAGAGAAGATGACGAAGAGGAAGATGGTGTTGTGGTAGTAGAGGAGGTAGTCGGGGATTCGGCTGGAGTAGCGGAACCAGATGGCCTCGGCGAAGGTCAGATTCCGCCCCAGCGCCGCCTCCGCCTCCCCCAGCGTCGCGTACGGCAGCATCTCCGGCAGCGCAAGAACCGATCGGTGCGAGATCGACGACCCCCGGCGGCAATGGGTATCCGGAACCGAATCGCCAGAAAAGGCAGAACCCGTTTAGTGCTCCGCCGCTGGTGGCACCGCGATCGGAGGAGCAGTGAAAAGGTCGAGAGAGAGATGATGAGCTGTGCCTGTGCTCTTAAAATGGAAAGGGCAATGGAACGTCGCTACGAACGGTGTGTATCGACCATGTGCCCCCGTTCGGATGTTCGGATGGGATTTAAGACACGATGGAATTTACGAATAAAATAAAAAAATATCGATTTTAACGGAAGTCTAAAGTTTTTTTTTTTTTTTTTTTTTGAATTCAGATGACCTCTATATATTTTGACCATCTCCGTGATTGCCCCTGCGGAAAGAGGCTAGTCAAGCAGATGTCATCGCCAGACAAATGGCAACGGTCAATCCTCGCAGCGGAGTTCCATCCCCTCCACGCAGTTACTAGTCTCAAAGGGCCAAATACCCACCGTGATTTACCTCCCTTATGATGACCTGGAGGCGGGCCAGTAGAGGCCGCTAGGTTGGCGGTTCCAACCTTTTGTACAAATAAGACTCTCCGTGATTTATCTCTCTCACAATAATCGTGGAACAAATCCGATGGAGACAGTTAGGTTGACGGATTCCATCCTTTATAGTCAATTGGTCATGCCTTGCTCGATTGCCATGCGACTGAGCCAGCTCATGTTGCAGTCAAATCGTGTCAGCTCGATGCGCGAATTTGGCTTGCCCTACCGATCCAATTTATTTTTTTAATTATTAAAATTATATAATAATTAATACAAAAGTATTGAAAGTACTAATTGCTCAAATACACCTTAAGGTGCATTTGGTTCAAGTAATCATACATAATCTTGGTCATGTGATTATTAGAGAATAAAACATAACCTTGAAATAAAGTATAATCTTTGATAAAAACCTTGTTTGGTTAGAGGTTTTAATATATAACAGTTTAATATTTTACTAAATTATCCTTTATCTTTTGCTCAATCAATTCGACGATGACGACGGAAATATTATTGACGACGACAGCGATCGATCAGCAGCGATCTTACGTCGGCTACGCGGCCAGCGATGTGGACCGGATCGGCCGGCGGCGGCGGTGATCGGCCGGCCGGCAGCGAATGGTCAACCTCGACGCGGCGGCGGCGGTGGTCGGCCGTCAGCGGCGGCAGCGATCGGTCGGCCGGCAGCGATGGCGATGGCGTGTCGCGGCGAAGACGCTGGCAGCTAAGCGATGGCGGCGACGACCATTCATCGGCGACGGACGGTGGCGGCAACGACGATCGGTCGACCGACGACAATAACGATGGGCGACCGATCGGCGGCGGCGATGCGGCCGATGCGGCCGTTAAATCGTCGCGGCACGGCGACGGTCGGCCGGCGGATGGCGATGGCCGTAGCGATCGTTCGTCGGCAGAACGGCGGCGGCGGATGGCGGCGATGGCGGCGGCGGCAACGGACGATTGTTCGTCGGCGATGGCGGCACGATGGTTAGCGGCGGCGGTGGTGGCGAAAACGATGATAGCAGCAGCGAGTGACGAGTGGTAGTGATGGTGGCGGCGGCCCGGTAATGGCCGAGCGGCGACGATGCGGCCGCGGCCCGGCGGCGGCAGCAGCGGCAACGGCGGCCGCCGGCGACTAATGATAACGACGGCAGCGGCGGCGGCGGCCGGCGACGGCGGGTGGTGGCGGCGGCCAACTAACTAACGGCACGGCGGCGGCCGGCCGACGATCGGCCGGACGGCGGCACGACGACTAAGTCGAGCGATGGCCGGCGACGATCGTTCGTCGGCGGCAGCGGCAACAACGACGGCGACACGAAGGTTGTGGTGACGGTGGTGGCGGCGACGGCAACGGCGGCCGGAAGCGGCGAGCGGTGGCGGCCAGCGAGCGGCCAGCGGTAGCGGCGTGATTGGCGGCGAAGCGGCGGCTGCGGCGGCAGCAGCGGTGGCGGCGGCGGTAATGATAATGGTAGTAGTGGCGGCGGCGAGGCGGCAAGCGGCGGCAGGCGATGTCCGACGGCCAAACGCAAGCGGCGCGGCAAAGAACGATAAGCGATGACCGACGACAGGCGACAAATCGATTGAGTTTTGACAAATTGACATTTAATATATTGCTAAGAGTAATATTGGAAAAAAAAATTCTTAATTCTGAGAATCAAAAAAGCCTTGGTTCTCTAAGGTTTTCCTATTCCTCCTTAAAAGATTTTTGTTCATAATCAGTTAATGAACAATTACCAGATAATTATTCATAACCTAGACCAAATAAGATTTTTATTGATAATCTAACAAGGTTATCAATAAAAACCCCAACCAAACGCACCCATAATACATTCGTGTTAATGAGGAGTTAAATTAATTATTTTTGAAATTAGTTTATTAGAATAATTGGATATATGGACAGATACAAATATTTTTCATAATTACTCTAATACGATTGAAAAGGAGATTTAACTCTATGTTAACTGATGATTCGACTTGAGATCAAAGAATAGAGATTTAACAAAATACTTATAGTCGAATTTCTTCGACTAGCTTAATACAAATCGTGTTTGTTCAATGTGTGAATTTGGTCTGACACACCGGTCTATTTTTTTTTTAAAATTATATAATAATTACTCCAAAGGTATTTAAAGTGTTAATTATTCAAATAGACTTAGTCCACTTGTATCAATGAAAAATTTTCATAGAATTAAATTAATTATTTCTGAAATTAGTCTATTAGAATAATTGGATATCTAGATGGATGAAAATGTTTTTCATAATTGCTCCATTATGATTGGAAAGGAGATTTAACTCTCTATTCATTGATGATTCGATTTGAGATCAAAAGATAGAGAGATTCAGCAAAATACTCATAGTCGAAATACAAATCGTATCTGCTTTCGATGCACGAATTTGGACCCACCGGTCCGATTTTTTTTAATTATTAAAATTATATAATAATTACTCCAAAAATATTTAAAACGCTAATTATTCAATTGGACATGTCAATGAAAATTTTTCATAGAATTAAATTAATTATTTCTGAAATTAGTCTATTAGAATAATTGGATATCTAGTTGGATGAAAATATTTTTCATAATTGCTCCATTATGATTGAAAAGGAGATTTAACTCTCTATTCATTGATGATTCGATTTGAGATCAAAAGATAGAGAGATTCAGCAAAATACTCATAGTCGAAATACAAATCGTGTCTGCTCGATGCACGAATTTGGCCGAGCCCACCGGTCCGATTTTTTTTAATTATTAAAATTATATAATAATTACTCCAAAAATATTTAAAACGCTAATTATTCAAATAGACAATACACTTGTGTCAATGAAATTTTTTCATAGAATTAAATTAATTATTTCTGAAATTAGTCTATTAGAATAATTGGATATATGGATGGATGAAAATGTTTTTCATAATTGCTCCATTATGATTGAAAAGGATACTTAACTCTCTATCATTGATGATTCGATCTGAGATAATACAAAAGTATTTAAAGCGCTAATTATTCAAATAGGCTTAGTACACTTGTGTCAATGAAATTTTTTTATAGAATTAAATTAATTATTTCTGAAATTAGTCTATTAGAATAATTGAATATATGGACGGATGAAAATATTTTTCATAATTGGTCCATTATGATTGAAAAAGAGATTTAATTCTCGGTTTATTGATGATTCGATTTGAGACCAAAGGATAGAGAGATTCAACAAAATACTCATAGTCGAACTTCTTCGATCAGCTGAATACAAATCAAATTTATCTGTAGTATATTAAATTTGGTCAAATTGACCTTCGTCAAGTCGGACCTTAGATCGATCGTCGAAATGAGAATTACTTCAAACTTGAAAGGACTCGAAAACAAGTAAAAGGAGGATCAAAGAGTATCTCGACGAAGTCCCTCCGACGCTCAAATTATAGACTAAAGAAAAGTGAAAAAAAAAAACTTAAAATAATGAGAATAGAAAATTTAGAGATAATTGATCCCCGCATTCCCCTTCTCCTAACTTTATATAGGAAGAAAAGAATGTGTCCTTTTTTTGGAGGGAAAAATGTGACGTGAAGACATGGGTTCCTAGAGAAGATCGTGAAATCATAATTTCCTAGAGAAAATCGTAGAGTCGTGGCGTTATGAAGAAAAACCACGAAGACATCACTTCATAGAAGAGATCATGAAGACGTATCGATCTAACTGACGAACTGAGGTCGAGAAATCAAAATATCGAACCGAACTCGAGTGATTACTGAACTTACAAGACAAGGCCGATCTTATTAAACTGAGTTTGGATGATTACTGAACTTAGGAGATTAGACCGATCTAATTGTCAAATTGAGTTTAGATGAACTTAAATCGACTCACACTTTATTTGATTGGATTCCATCTCAACTGACCATTGACCTAATTTTACCACTTGCACCAATGAAAAATTTCCATATAATTAAGTCGATCATCTTTGAAATTAGTCTATCAGAAGAATTGGATATTTGGACGAATGAAAACGTTTTTCATAATTGCTCCACTACGATTGAAATAATGGAGGCCAAGGACATTTAACTCTGTGTTTGTGGATGATCCGATCTGAGATCAAAGAATAGAAAGACTTAGTAAAACACTCATAATCGAACTCTTTCGACCAACTAAATACAAATCAGATCTATCTACAGTGTGTCGAGCTTGGTCAGATCGGCCTTCGTCAAAGCTTCGTCAAGTCGGGCCTCAGATCGATTGTCGGAACGAGAATTACTTCGGACATAAAAGAATTTGAAAACAAGTGAAAAGGGAGCGTCGAGGAACACCTCGATGAAGCCCCTCCGATGCTCAAGTAAGAGACTAAAGGAAAGTGGAGAAAACACATAAAGTAGAAAGAGTAGAAAATTTAGAAATTACTTAATCTCTGTATTCCCCTCCTCCTAGTTTTATATAGGAAGAGAATAACGTGAGGGGAAAATACGACATGGAAACATAGCTTCCTAGTGAAGATCATGGAGTTGTGGCTTTCTGAAGAAAATCGTAGATTCATGGCATCTTAGAAAAATCGTGAAGACGTGATTTCATGGAGGATCACGAATACGCATCAAATTGAGTTCGGTAGATTAAAATGTTGAACTAAACTCGAGTGATTATCGAGCTTACAAGACCAGGCCAATTTTATTGCTGAGCTCAGCTTGAATGATTACCAAACTTAGAAGATTAGATCAATTTAATTATCGAATTGAGTTCGAATGAATGAACTTAAATTGACTCCCACTTTATTTGACGGCTTGATTGTTGACCTAATCTTGCCATTTGTCCCCATGAAAAATTTTCATATGATTAAATCGAACATCCCTGAAATTAGTCTATTACAAGGAATTGGATGAAAACGTTTTTCATAATTGCTCCGTTATGATTGAAATAATGTCTCCATTGACATTTAATTCCTATGAAAAGGACAGTTAGGGTGCAAACAAATCAGAAAGGTGTTTGGTTTGTAGAGAATTTTTTATTTTTTATTTTTATTTTTTCTTTTTCTAGAAAATTGAAAATGAGTTTTTTTTTTATTTTTCTGTTTTAAAAAAAAATGCTTTTTTATTTTTTAGAAAACGAAAATGGAAACTGAAAAATGATTATTTCTCGTTTTTCAGTTTTCCAGAAAATATTCTTTTATTTTCTAAAAAATGGAGATGGAAAATATGAACCAAACGCTTTTTCTCATTTTCACAGAAAATAAAAATGAAAAACGAAGAAGAAAACACCTATCAAATGTCACGGTTGCTTGATGAGCTTTCCAAGTACAACTCAAATATGTTCGCTATGTTTTCAAATTTAACTCGAACTCAAATTTCAATATTTAAAAATGATGGAATGACAACAATTTATCAAAGGACGTATTTCAAGTTTGAAATTACCCAAATACAATATCATAGTTTCATATTTATCAAAATATGCATTTCATTCCTTTTTTACTCCTTCCGTCAAATAAATATACAATTAATACTGAGATTGATATTGTAAGAGGTGTTGAAAATTTAAATCTCAAGTCCGCTGTATTTCTGGGAATATAATTTCCAGCACCATCTTTTTTTGGCCAGTTGATATTATACATAGTGCTGAAAATTTAAATGTCAGCACCACTATATTTTTGAGAATATAATTCCTAGCATCATCTTTTTCCTAGGACAGCTTGATATTGTATGTGATGTTAGGAATTAAAATTTCAGGATCACTGTGTTTCTGAGAATATAATTCCCAACACCATTTTTTTTCTAGACGAGTTTGATATTGTACGTAATGTTTGGAATTCAAATTCCAGAACCACTGTGTTCCTAGGAATATAATTCCCAGCACCACCTTGATATCTACGTTTGACGGGAAGGGTAAAAAAGGAATGAAATGCACCATTTGTTAAATATGAAATTATGGAACTGTATTTGGACAATTTCAAACTATGATAAATTGCCGAATGATGATTTGTGGCATCAATGATAAAGTATTTTATTTATCTACGAAATAAATCATTAATTTTGTAGAGAAGGATCCCATAAAATTTTATATAAAAAGTAGCTCGGGTTCTAGCCTGGCTCGGGTCGAGCACGCGAATGCGAGCCTAACCCACTTGTATTGATCTAAAAATCCCGATGATCATAGAAAATATATTGGGTTTTGGATCTTTAATAAACAATTATGTTAAGGATAAAAGGATAGTTTGATGTACGAAATTAATCCATGAGCCAATTGTTGTGTGATTGAACCGGCTCATGTTGCAACTAAATCGTATCCATCGAAGCGTTTTAGTTCTAGTGGCTAGCGTGGAGATATAATATTGCGGGAGGTGTCGAGTTCGAGCCCTCCTCAGCAACAATTGACCAGTAGATCCTGTTGATTGAGATACTGGGCCCGACCCAGGTATGCTCTTATCAACTCGTGGTACTGTGTCTCCAAAAATCCTTTCGGGGGTTTCTGATGAGGGGCCGCTTCGACGGTGGGGTCAGTCACGTTAAAAAATTTACCCGCCACAGTTTTTTTACCGAAGTGTTGTTACCAGATTGGTAAGCATGGAAGTACATATTGCGGGAGGTATCGGGTTCGAGCTCTCCTCAGCAAAAATTGACCAGTAGGTCCTGTTGACTGAGATACTGAGCCCGGCCCAGGTAGGCTCTTATCAACTCATGGTACTGTGCCTCCAAAAATCCCTTCGGGAGTTTCTGATGAGGGGCCGCTTCGGCGGTGGGGCCAGTCACATTAAAAAGTTTACCCGCCACAGTTTTTTTGCCCTCGCGGGAAGGGACTAGTGGCTAGCGCATGCAGAAAGTTGCACAAATGAACAACGGGTCAATCCCTCGCAAAAGCGAGAGTTCCGTCCCTCCATGCGCTGGTTACTAGTCTCCAGGTCAAAGACCCACCGTGATTTACCTCCCTTACGATGACCCGGAGACGGACTAGTAGGAACCGCTAGGTTGACGGTTCCAACCTTTTGCACAAATAAATCGTATCCGCTCGATGTGTGAATTCAGTCAGGTCCATTGGTCCGGTTTATTTTTTTAATTATTAAAATCACATAATAATTACTACAAAAGTATTTAAAGCACTAATTGTTCAAATATACTTAGTTCACGTTAACCAATGAAATTTTTTTAAATAGAATTAAATCAATTATTCCTCAAATTAGTCTATTAGAAGAATTGGATATCTGAACAAATGATTTTTTTTTTGTAATTACTCCGTTATGATTGAAATGATAGAGGCTCGTTGATGATCCAATCTGAGATCAAAGGATAGAGAGATTCAGTAAATACTCATAGTCAAACTTCTTCGACCAGCGAATACAAATCAGATTTCTCTGCGGTGTCGAGTTTGGTCAAATTGACCTTTCAAGTCGGACTTCAAATCGATCGTCGAAATGAGAATTACTTGGACTTGAAAAGACTCAAAAACGAGTGAAAAGGAGGGTTGAAGAACACCCCGATGAAGCCCCTTCTACGATCAAGTTAGAGATTAAAGGAAAGTGGAGAAAAAAATACACATAAAGTAGAGACAATGAAAAATTTAGAGATTACTTGATCCCTGCATTCCCCTCCTCCTGACTTTATATCGAAAGACAAGAACGTGACTTGTTTTTTGGAGGAAAAAATGTGACGTGAAGACAGAGATTCCTAGAGAAGATCGTGAAGTCGTAACTTCTTATAGAAAATCATAGAGTCGTGGCATTATGGAGAAAAATAGTGAAGACGTGACTTCATATAGGAGATCATGAAGACGTGTCGATTTGACTGTTGAACTCAGCTCGGGAGATCAAAATATGGAATTAAACTCGAGTGATTATCGAGCTTACAAGACCAGGCTGAGCTTATTGTCGAACTGAGCTTGGATGATTACTGAACTTAGGAGATTAGATCAATCTAATTATCGAACTGAGTTCGAAAGTACTTCGGATGAACTTAAATCTATTGGGAGTATGAGGAATAAATCAAAGTTTCACATTGGAAAGACATGAAAAAAATTATGTGTTTATAAGATAAAAAGATATATCCATTGGTATGAGATCTTTTGAGTAAAATCCAAAAATAAAACCATGATAGCTGGTTAAAAGTGGACAATATCATATTATTATGGAGATATATGAATTTTAAAATCGACTCACAATTTGTTTGATTGGATTTCATCTCAACTGACCGTTGACCTAATTTTACCACTTGCACCAATGAAAAATTTCCATATAATTAAATCGATCATCCCTGAAATTAGTCTATTAGAAGAACGGGATATTTGGACGAATGAAAACATTTTTCATAATTGCTCCATTATGATTGAAATAACAAAGGCTATGGACATTTAATTATCGATCCGTGGATGATCCGATTTGAAATCAAAGGATAAAAAAAACTTAGTAAAATACTTATAATTGAACTCTTTCGACCGATTGAATACAAATAAGATCTATCTGCAATATGTTGAGCATACACAAAGTAGAAAAAGTAAAAAATTTAAAGATTACTTGCCGTATTCCCCTCCTCCTAACTTTATATAGTTATATAAAAAAAGAATAACGTGTCTTTGTTGAAAGAGAAAATACGATATGGAAACATAGCTTACCGTTTATATTGTTGACCTAATCTTGCCATTTGTCCTAATAACATTTTTTCATATAATTAAATCAAACACCCCTGAAATTAATCTATTACAAGAATTGGATGAAAACGTTTTTCATAATTGCTCCATTACGAAATAACCGAGGCCAAGTAGATTTAGCTATGTGTCCATTGACATTTAATTCCTAAGAAAAGGGCAGTTAGGGTGCAAACAAATTAAGTTGCTTGATGAGCTTTCCAATTGACTCTTAAATGAATTATTGTATCCAAGTGAAACTCAAACATGTTCGCTATGTTTTCAATTTGAACTCGAACTCAAATATCATTATTTTAAAATGATTATTTGTGGCATCAATGATAAAATATTTTATTTATCTACGAAATAAATCATTAATTTTGTATAGAAGGATCATATAAAAAGTAGCTCAAGGTCTAGCCAGACTCGAAACGAGCCGACTTCGTATCAAGAAAAGAATGATACGGACAACGAGCACGCGAAGGCCTAGCACGAGCCTAGCCCACTTGTATCGATCTAAAAACATTGATGATCATAGAAAATACATTGGTTTTTGGATCTTTAATATACAATTATGTTAAAGATAAAACGAAAACTTAGCTATTATACACAATCTTATCCTATTTTGCAAGAGGTTATTTCCTGAATTTAAATCACAGGACAACTATGTTAAGAATCTTTTAGAAAATCATTAAACCTCTAGAATTAATCTAGTTGATAAATGCAAAAGGATAACTCTTAAATGGACAGGAGTCAATTTCTGAAAAAGTCGTGACTTTGAGCTATCGATCGACCTCCTCCTTTGTACTTATCATCTAAGTTCTTGATTTATCTCCTCCATCGATAGGAGCAACCGAAGAGAGCTGTAATATGACGATTCCATTTAAAAAAAAAAAATCATTAAATTAAGATTTTAAAACAACTAGAATACAAACTTGAATTGAACTTAAAAAAAAAAACTATTAGATTAGGTTTTGAATCCTCACATCTACACAGCCTGAGACTTCTCTTGCAGGGAAAACTCAGTGGGACTCCTTCCCAACCTGCAGAAATCAGAAATGTAAGGAAACATGAATGCAGCTATTCAAATTTTCAGTGTTTACATGAAAGTAAAAAAAATATAGTAACAAACCAGCATTTCGTGATCCCCTATTATCTCATCGATCACTTCTAGGAGAAGCTTATCGGCGCTGTTTGGAACAAGAGCTGCAAAAACAGCCGGTTGCAACCCTGGAGAGCAGCCAAATGTGAGCATGATGAAGTACGAAGCAAATGCAAACATTTTGGGCAAGTGAAATACGCTAAAGGTTTTGTCTTTTCTAATTTTTTTTCATACGACAACGATAATAACAATCAAATTTTATCTCACTAAATAAGATCGTCTATATAGATTCTTCTACGTCATTGAGTTTTATCCCCTGCTATATAATAATCTATATTTAAATATATTTTATTTTATTGTTGTTAATCAAGTCTTTTTTATATTTTTTTTCCTCGTCATATTATTTAACTGGAGTATTTATTGATCGTCTAAATAAATATCTGTATCATTTTAAACGTATCTCTAGGAGTTTTCCTTCAATAAATACAACTCCGATTTTTTCTCTAATACTCTTATTTTTTATTCTGTTCATCCTCATATATCTATACATCTATCTTAAAATCTTCATCTCTGTAACTCCCATCATCTGCTTATATGCTTGAGTCATAATTCAATATTCAGTGTCATAATATAGCAGATTTGACTGTCATTTTATAGAACTTCTATTTATGAGTAATAAATAAATTGTAGAGTCTTGGAACTCATTTCGGACTTTCTAACGAAATAGTTTCGATAAGAAGAAACAGATATGGATCGGTTTTTGAGCATTAGAATGGGTACCAGTTTCTGGAAAAGCATCGATGAACATTATCATCTCCTCTCCACTTAATCCTGATAAAATGCACAGTCTGGGCAAAGATTTAGCAATCTGCAGATGAGAGAAAAAGGTTATTAAAGGCAGTTACAAGTGCAATCTCCGTCATCAGGTAATGAAAATGGGACATGAAAACCATGGCAGATAACCTTCACATCATCTAAGTGGACTTGATCAGTGTGCATTGCATCCCATACCGTCTTCTCGATCATATCCTCTGTGCAATAAATGACCTGTTACCGACAAGAAGAAATGAATGAATGGATAAGTGCGATGAGTCTTATCCTCTGTGAATGACTGGATAATGGCAGGTGCAGTTAGTTTGATTTGTAGCCCTTTATATGGGAGATACATTTAGTTTGATATACAGCAAAAACAAGTGACTCATGGTTGCCAATTAACTGAGGAAAGATGCAGAATACAAGACATAAGCATGCAGACACCGGTGACTTCGTAGCATAAACATGTAAGCACGGGCACATAAGAGATTTGTTTTACTAAACAAAATCTTCAAGCGATATTCAGCCAACTGCATTTTCATCCTAATTTTTTTTTTATATCACCGATAACTGTGGAAATTATTGATATTGTTGGGAGAACAATTAAAGTTTCATATTGAAAAAACATAGAAAAGATCACGGACTTATAAGATGAAAAAGATATTTTCATTGGTATGAGATATGATTAGTATAATCCAAAAATAAAATCATGAGGATTTAAGTCTAAAGTGGACAATATTATATCATTGTGGAGATATATGAATCTTATTTGCACCAATAATTGATATCAAAGCCAATGATCCATATTGAACCATGAGCTTCGGATGAAGAACGTCGGAGCTTCCATGTCCAGATCAAGAGAACCAAATATCAAATAGGAAGTTCAGTTGGATCAGGAGGGTCAAACACAAAACAGGAAGTCCGATTGGGTCAAAAGGACCGGACAGTTGATTGGAAGACCTAGTGGATTGAGATTTGAGAATGAGACATAGAAAGTCCTTCAAGGACGGATGGACTTGAGGAGGGGACCCAATGTGGTCTTTTGTTGAAGGGGAGGATCGTTGGGATTGTTGAGAGAATAATTAGTGTCTCACATTGAAAAGACACGGAAAAGATTATGAGCTTATAAGATGAAAAAGATATCTCAATTGGTATGAGACCTTTTTGATATAGCCCAAAAATAAAATCATGAGGGCTTCGACCCAAAGTAAACAATATCATACAATTATGGAGATATGTAAACCTTATTTGCACCAATAATTGGTATTAGAGCCAATGATCCATGTTGAGCCATGAACCTCGGACGAAGAAAGTGAAGGCTCCAGTGTCCAGATCATGAGAATCAAATACCAGACAGTAAATCTGATTGGATTAAAAGGACCGGACAGTTGACAAGAAGACTCAGTGGGTTGAGGATCGGACATGGTCCTTCATTTGAGGGGAGGATTATTGGGAGAACAATCAAAGTCTCACATTTGAAAGATATGGAAAAAATCATGAGCTTATAAGATGAAAAAGATATCTTTATTGGTATGAAACCTTTTGGATATAGTTCAAAAACAAAACTAGAAAGGTTTGAGTTCAAAAATGATAATATCATACTATTATGGAGATATGTGAATCTTACTTGTACCAATAGAAATTATGTCATTTCAAGAGAAATGATTTGATGGGTGCATTGCAATTGGAAAAAAAAAGGGTTGATACTACTTCTCTGTTGATTCTTTATTCATGTGCACTGGTAATATTATCAAAGATTAAAGAGTTGACACCACAGACAAACATTTAGACTAAACATGTTATAAGCACAAAAAAAAGCTATACTTGAAGTTCGTCAAGGATAACTGAATTTGAGCACTGCTTTGTGATCTGCTTGATATGCAGATTGGAGAAGTATTAATCATTGGCATCTCTTACTCATTGAAAAGGGAAATTGCAAAGGTCGAAGTACTAATAGATAGCACCTACAAACACAGAAGAAAGAAAAGTTAATGTTGCAAAGAATTACCTTTAAAAAGTCCCCATCAAGCTCTTTTAGAAACATTTGAATCTGTATCAGCAAGAGATATCAGGAAATTAAGGTAAGTTTACTGGGTAAAAGATGACACTCTAAATAGGCTCAAGCAGTAAAAGTAATATTTAACACAAACGAGAGCCAATGTAAAACAAAGGTAATTATTAATTAGATCTTACAAGGTGTATATCTAAAATTCAAATTTAGATTCATTTCTTGCATAATACTTGAGTTTTAAAGAGAAACAGGGAAGAATACCTTTTCCTTTTCGTCTGCTTCAAATCCCACCAACAGCAAAGCCTAGACATAAAAAAATCTACACAAAGTATTAAGACTATAAAATTAAGATAACCAATGAGATTACCAGAGCAAGCATTTGAATATGGTGTCGAACATAATTCAAAATTAAGGGAGATAACTGATATTATGTTATCTGTCAAGTGCCAAATTTTGTGGCATATTCACGTCATAGAAAAAGATTTATTTATATTTATTTGGCTAGAAATAAGTCAGTTATCAGATGCTTCATTTGATTATTCAAAACATATAAACATCAAAAATAACTATGGTGTAAGTGCTGTCAGTAATAAAGGTAATAGACAGTATCAAAAATCTGGATAAACAACTCCAAAAAAAATTCAGGTGATAACAAAGACTACCTGTTCATGCTTCAGAGTCTAATTAATAAGGATCAGCTGTCAAAATGCTAAGTTTAAGAGTGATATATCAGATTCAAGTACCATGTTGATTATTCCTTTTCAAAGAAAAATGATAATTGAATTAAAAGAAAAGGACATAAAAAAAACACCCTTGACTTGTATAAGTTCAGTAACTGGCTGTGTCCAATCAATAATTTAATTGTATTTTTACATGTTCACAAGGAAGATGATGAACCCACAGGAATTTAAAAAAAAAAAAAAAAAAGATAAATGGAATCTAGTGGGACAGGGTAACCAATGGCAAAACCAAGTGATAAACAATGGTGACTATAAAGTTCGATGTATTTATTGATAACTGCATCTGCTGGAAACTCACTGGGGGGCCATATATAGGGTCATCAGCATTTAAGGGAACAAATTTAGAATCTTCAGCTAATTCAGCTGGAATACCTGCAAGGCTGAAAAAATATTGTTAACGTATACAAGCATACAAACCAAGTAAATCATGAAATGCCATTAGCTTCCTCGGTGAAATAGAAAATGATAGGGCAAGAAATATTTCTTTAAGAAAGAATACAATTTACTATCTCTGAAAAAAAATATTGAACCACCACATTAGCGGCCCCCACCGTTGCACCTACCATGGAGAAGGGTAAAATCAGGACCTCAATTGACAAACGCAAAGAAGAGGGGTCGTCGATAGCCAAGGTCATGACTTCTCCGAAAATTGACCCCTGTCCATTACAGATAAGTTCCTTTGCACTTGCAAACTGGGTAGCCCTAAGGGCTACAGTTTACTACCTCAGAGATATTATTTTATAAAATCCCTAATAGTTTTCTTTAAATAAACCACAACAAGCATGGCACCACCATGGTGCCATGGAAAGTTTAGTAGTCTTCAAGGAATCTTAGGTTCTCTGTTGAATTGTAGCTTGAATATAGTTTAAGGTCCAACTCACCTTGTCCTAGAAATGTGGTTTCTTGGTTGTACATCACCTTCCACATATTGTAATAGCTATATTACTTCAAATTTTCATTTGCCTTCATTCTACCCATATTGGATACCTGACCCTAACTCAGAAAAAGCACTTTCTACATTACTTGGACTCGGCTATGATCATGTGACACGGAGATGGATCATAGTCGTTTCTAAAATTGGTTAATGCATGAATCATGATCAATGAGAAGGTTGTGCAATAAGCTATTTGGGTCGACTTTGGTGCTACTGCCATAAAGAAAAAATTGTCAACATGGCATGTAAAGTCAGCATCATTTGCGTTACAACGGAGAAGAGAACAGACCGATGAGTATGCATTGCTAGAAAAAAGAAAAGGCTTGGCTATATATTCCTCTAGATTCACCCAGTTCATGGCAGAGCACAAAATCCAACAGGCAATGGCAAATTAGAGAATGTCAATGGAATCATTCATATGCTCAAGCCGAGGTGACCAGAAGTAATAACAAGAAGACTCGATAAGGTAACTTGGATTAGAAAAGTGCAACAGAAAGTTGGATTGTACTAACTTAGATGAGTAAATATACATCCTTTAGATGAGAAAACTATTTCTTCATTCTTTTTCTTGAATCATTATGTTTCCAAGTATCCATTGACGATGCTTGAACTAAAAGCTACCAAATTATCTCTCTCCCCACAACCGTCTTTCAGAAATTAACGTAACAGGAATCCATTGGAAGAGGGGAAATGGTTAAAAATAACATAAAAAGATGTGATCTTGAGAAGTGAAATCACCTTCGGATGATGCTCGAGGCAGGGATCTGTGCCTTCTTAAGGAAATAGCAGAGGGTCTGTCCACAGGCGAAGAGCGCAATGGAGGAGAAGCCAGGTAAGAGGAGAAAAAGGAGACTACAAATCTGAATTTTTTTTGGGAATTCGAAGGTAATTTCGGACAAAATGGAAACTGGAAGCTAGGCAATGCCAGAGCTGCCATCGCGGTCTCACTCCGACGTCGAAGAAACCAGCGGCGCGAGGAGCAAGAAGATTAACAGCATCCTCTTATCCTTTATTGCTGGGTTGGGCTACTTGACCAAGGCCCAAGGACACACTTGAATAATATTCACGTATTTTAACAAAAAAAAAAAAGAGCAGAAATTATAGTGGAGAGCTGATTCCTCAGCAGCTGCCTGCTATTTCATCCTGCTAGATTCGTAAAACGAGCGATCGTGTACCCGCGACTAGGGTTCTTCACAATCCAAGCGAAAAAAAACAAAAAAGTAGGTGAAAATCCAACCTTGAATTGAGAAAGACCGTGCAACTCCAACGATCAATGAACATCAAAAACAGAAGAAGCCTTCAGCAGACAATGGGATTTCGATCGGAACGAGAAGGGTAGAACATCGTCGATGGATTACCTCGTGAAGGCGTTGGATTTCGACAAGAAATTAGATCTAGGTTTTAAAAAATAGCAAAATTTAGTTAGAAAAAAATCATTATCAGAGCCAGGTTTCGATTGGGATTTCGATCGGAACGAGAAGGGTAGAACATCGTCGATGGATTACCTCGTGAAGGCGTTGGATTTCGACAAGAAATTAGATCTAGGTTTTAAAAAATAGCAAAATTTAGTTAGAAAAAAATCATTATCAGAGCCAGGTTTCGATCCTGGGACCTGTGGGTTATGGGCCCACCACGCTTCCGCTGCGCTACTCTGATCTGTTGATAGGATCAGGTTTCTAATTTATTACATTCTTAATCTGACAATATTTAACTCATACGCGAGCAATACCGTCTCCCCGTTAACATAAAATACAACTAATGTCTCAATCTCTCACATGATAAATGAATAAAATCCTTTATCACCAAGAACAAAAACAAAAAATAGCAAAATATAATCTATAAAAATGTCAGTCATTTTACTTTAAAGTGGAATAATTTGGATTACAGAATTATTCAGTTACAATGCTATACTTAATCTGAAGAAACAACAATATCATAAGCATTTCTGTTCAACATATACACCAGCTTTATGAGAAAAAAAAAAATTCACTTTTGGTAATCAGAATCTCCTGAGCTAGCACCAGAATTTCATTTTCGATCACTTCAACGCTACCCGATGAAGGAATGATAAAGCAGCATCGAAATCAAGTGTTCATCTTCTCTCAAGACACTGATCCACGGTTTTGTGTCTTACCAGCAACTCATTCCATCGTCATACTAGACTTGATCAAACATGGAGATGGAGATCGCATGTCAAATAGATAAAAGTTTATTCGAGGCAAACTGAGGCTGTCATGTGTTCAACTCTGATGCTATTCAGCCATTCTTTGGAGTCTTCACTACTTCACGTCAAACAACTTGAAGTCTGATTGTTTAAGTTCAACATACTTCCCAAGCCTAATCGAAACATCAAAGAAGAGATTTATACCTCATAACTGCGTAGGGGATATAA
Organism: Wurfbainia villosa; assembly: GCA_025175895.1. Classification (NCBI taxonomy): domain Eukaryota; kingdom Viridiplantae; phylum Streptophyta; class Magnoliopsida; order Zingiberales; family Zingiberaceae; genus Wurfbainia; species Wurfbainia villosa. The sequence goes on along the minus strand of CM045991.1, from coordinate 121,313,020 downwards.
GAAGTGTGGATTTGACAGTATAAATAGTGAGGAAAAACTAGAAACCAAAAGGTAGCAAGAAGTGTGAAATTACCCGAGGTCTGATGGAAGCCTGAATCCACCTATTCGCACACGTTTTAGTGAATAAAGCTATCGAGATAAGAAAAATAGTGGATTAGCCAACAGAGTATCTTGAGCATTCTCTATAATTAGGCTTCCAATGTGCAAGAGAGTCTTAAGTTACAAACAGACCTGTAACCCTGCATTTCTTACGAGTTCTCGCACTTCATGATTTCTCCCTTCATGTACCTAGCAGATATCTCAAAAGAAGGATCTTAATTAACATATATAGAATAAATCAAACATAAGGAGTATTAATATATCAATATCCTCACATTTAAATAAGACTTCTGTAACCTAAAGAATTGAGAAGGAATGGAGTAAGGAAGAACTAGAAATTCCTAGAGAAGAAATGGAATAGCAATTTAGAATATACTAGAAATTGAATATGACTAATTACAGTTTTGTGTGATTTGTAGGAATGCAAGTAATAATTTTAACAATTATAAGAAAATTAGCAGCCTGTCCAAGTCCCACGCATCTACCTAGCCCTTGAGCGCCCAGCCATTCAACTCTTGAATAGAGTAATAACAAAAATACTTCGAAAATTAACATAGAGGAAAAGCTAATGTTGGAGTAAAATTAGTATCTCCTTATGATTACGGAATCTCAATTCAATGGGAGTTTGGAACCAAGCATAAGAATACTTAATTTTCATTCCATATGAATTCATTGGAAATCATACAGCTCCTATAGACCATTGCTTAGTTATAAATATATATCTACGTCTATTGCGAAAGAAATTCACTACTTCAACATGCCACTAGTGCAAGATTGCTTTAGAATAATTTGTCTACAGATTTAAGGCACATTTACCACTAATCGAATTCGAGGCCTTGAAGCATCAGGCTGGGCTGACAATAGTTCTACAGAATCAGGTACACAGTGTACACCTTCAACTTGGGCACCCTCACTTATAGCTACAAGGTGCCGTCTATTGACCTTACCTTCTATAGTTGCTATATATCTGCAATAATAACCAAGGATTAAAATATGGTGAGCTAAAAATGGTTGACTAATGCAGTATATAAATTTTCACAAGTTGACTCTTAAGTATATATCTGTATTCAGGATAATTTACACATTGTCTTAGGAGACTTAGATTTTACTGATTGGATATAAATGCATTTGGATCACGGGCAAGAACGTTCTTCATTCAATACACTACATTTTTATTTAAACCATTATAAACCGTGATGAAGAACTTCTTATTTGGACGACTACAGTACCATCAGACAACTAACCTAACAGCGTTCCTAGTTATACCACCAAGTATGCAAATAAAGCTACAGAGAAGTACCTCCCAACTATTAGGAGAAGGCAACCTAGGTCATTTAGATATCTTTTAATTATATCACGTGGAGTCCCCAGCCCGTGTCTTTAATTGATTTAACTTGCTTATCTTAGCTATCTCATTTTGTCATCATCTATTAAAGCTACATCAAGTCACATTTAACAATTTTTAGCTTTTTTCTTTTGTTATAGTGAACTGAACCCACACGTGTCAATATCTTCATTTCTAGTATATTGACTTCATGTATTAATTTTCAAACTATAAGTAATTGTACCATATAATAATAACAATCGAGCCTTTATTGCACAAAGTGGGATCGGCTAAACTATAATTAATTTTGCCATAATCTAACAAAATATCCTTTTAACCTAAAAAGCATACCTGAACTATTCCCCACCTATTTTACTTTGAAAACATTTTACCAAACACCAATCGTAGATGTGTACTGTTTTAAAGTAAAAGATAATGTAGGTTGAACATACTCTTTGGTTAGTTCAGATGATGGATGAGAAATCTTCTGAGCAAATTCACCTGAGAATAAAAATATGTTATACAACTTCAAATAAACAACAATAAATACAAAAGAGAGTAACACAACTATGATGTCAAAACTTTTGTACCATCATTAGTAACAATAATCAATCCAGTTGTTGCAACATCAAGACGTCCAACAGTGAACAATCGTGGCTTGGGTATTCCTGGATTTGACTTAATCTGCAAAATTGGAAATATGAAAAACAAATGGAAGTGAAAGAAAAAGAAAGAGAACATCAAGAGGCAGCACATTGTGGTGGCTTATGAGAACTTGTATAACTAAACTAACCCTAGGCCAAATGAAGGTTGTCATAATTGAGATCCTATCTAGGAATAGCGAAGGGTTTATAAGTTTACAATCTTTGGAACATAGGATCAAGTGTAAGCTTGTGAGTTGAGTTTTAGAATTTAATTAAAATATTGTTTTAGAACTATATTTCACCATTATAATTTATAGTTATAGCAAAAGAGGTATAAACATTTTATACTTTATGGTTCTAATATCACAATAATCTGTGCTGTATCTTTATGTGATAAGTAGTAACTTTTAAAATGCATGATAATTATACAATATATGACAATTGCAAAATTTACAAAAGAGATTTTCTAGCGGGAAGTTAAAAGAATTTCATACGTAGCTTTTCTCAAACGAAACGACATGAAAAGATGGGGTACTTTCATTAAATATCAAGCTGTAAAATATCTATAATAAAGTAAATTATTCCATCCAGTTAAGGTTATTGGAATCAAGATACAACATAAGAATGGTTAAGAAGTATTGTATTAGTTCATAAATTCACAAGAATATAGCCTGATTCAAATTCTACCTAGGATCCTGATAGTTTAGATAAATTTGCATAGTATGATCATGAGATCTAATAAACCAAATCATGGTCTTGACTATCATGCTACAAATCATATAAAAGAATAATCAAATACACATACCCATTTTTTCAAAAAATCATCAAAGAGGGAAATGACTGATTTAGAATCATCTGCACATGAGCAAATATAACTGCAGTTTTCAAGAATTAGTTAGATGCTCATAAATACAAACTACATTAGGCAAAAGGTAAGGGAATAGGTAAGTTACAATGCCATTAAAAAATAACATGCAACTTTTACAAAAATTAAATTACAAAAATACCAACCTTTTTGGCTTGTTGAGAGCAAAATACAACTTAGGAGGTAGTTTCTTGGATAAGCGGTTCCCATTAACATATATTGAATCCTTGGCAATGTCAACCCTGGTCTAAACATACAATAAAAATTAATAAGATATTAATTTGCAGTCCAGTCAGATGAAATATTTAGAGTCTCTGTTTCCAATTTTATACTCATATGAAGTGGGACATATGGAAAAAAAAAAAACCCAATGGGCACTCAGAAAAAATGAATGGGGCACATTTGTGCCTTCTTTTGAATGAAAATTAGAATCATCAAGGATAATGACAAAAAGTCTAATAAGCTCAAAAGAAATTTCAGGAAACTATCAGCTACTAGCAATCTCAATTGTCAAGTCAAATCTGGATGAAGAGAATAAACATAAGCCACTTTTATATGGTAGTCAATAGTCTCAGTACATTCAAGGATGATGTAGAGACAGTGAACTCACTAATCAAGATATAATGAAAAAGGAAGATGTGACAGAAATAAGCTCCAACTAAAAGAATTCTTGACTCATTCAATTAAAAAGCTGTAGGTAGACGTATAGAACTCAAAAACAAAACTAATCTTCTGAAAATGGTTAGGAAAATGAGAGTTAGGTAACAGTAAGATCGAGCAGGGTTAGTGAACTGGAACTTGTAAACTTAAAAGAAATAATAAAATTGGAGATAATTCGGAGAGTGTCTAAGTGAATATCAAGTTTATGCAGTAGTGAATGTGGACTGTAGTGGATAGCAAATGTAGCTTCGACATTCTGATTATCTGAGATGGACCTTTTACCCAATACGTACTGTATAACCTGTTACAAAGGTTCCATTCCTTCAAGCACGGTCCTTTAGACAAAAGCATCAAAAGCATAAAAGAATGTGTGTAAAAATAACTTTGGCAGCAGAAATACAGGATAACAAATAATACCTAGTGTACAAAAAAAGGTTCTTTAAAGAAGTTTGCCTCGTACAAGGACATAACAAGCTCGATTTTATACATCTTAAAGAAGTTTGCCTCATATGATGAACACAATGGAGTAATGATCAACTGTTGCTGTTTCTAACAAAAAAATATAGAATATAATATTAAGGATAACGAGAAGATAAAAGGCATTGGAACTCTTGCAGCTTGCAAGTGGCCTTAGGCAACCTTAAGCAGAATACCTGTGGAGAAGTGCAAACTGACCCATTGACAGTGACTTTCCCTTCAAAAATCAGCTCTTCACAATTCCTTCTCGATGCCACTGAAAAGTTAATAATTTTAACTGGCAACTTTAGAAAATAAAGATTCACCACTAGCAAAGGCAATGACAAGAAGCCGTAACGATAAGGACTATAAAAGAAACAGATTCAAGATCGAAATGCATTCCCAAAGTATTAAAACACCAAAAAACTTACCACCAGAAGCAGCAAGGACCTTACTGAGCCGCTGCGGCTGCTGTTTAATGTGCTGGTTGTAAAATCTTCTGGCAGCCTTCGAGTGCTTGGGAGGCGACGCACTCGTAGCAATAGACGTCATCGCGCCCGGAGAATTCTTCTTGTCGTTATTTTTCTTTGCCTTCTTCTCCATCTTGGATTCGGCCATGTCTTGGAGGAATCGGGCAGGAGGGGAGGACTGAATACTGAGCTGGCCGTCTTCGCCGCGGACGATCCACGGAATGAGCATGGGGATGGGAGCATTCGAGGATCCAGTAGGGGAAGTGTCTGGCACTAGGGTTCTTGGTTCAGCCTCGTTGATGCCTGGTGAAGGACTGGCGCCGAAGGAGATGTTGAACTCGGCAGTGGCGGAGGTGGAGGAACTAGAGGCAAGGCGGAGAAAGGAAATACGTCGTATGGCTTGGAACGGACGCAGAGGGCCAGTGCAGAGGAGCGAGGGACGAGGGTGGAAGACGGCGAAGGCCGCGGCGGCGGCCATGGGTGGATAGGGAACGGGGAAACGGCGATATTTGCTTGTAGGCCGTTCTATTATGCATATATCGCATTTGGTAGCGCCGTAGCGGCGATATGAACACATCACGCTTTCATAACGATAAATAACGGTGCAGCACGGGTATTTTTTTTTTTTTTTTGGCGACGATTAATTTGGGCAAAAATGTAAATCAAACTCAATCAAAGGCCTCCTTTATATTTTGATTATTGTCAAAATGGTGCCTCAAAATACATATAAATATTAATTTTCCAATATGTCAGACAAAATATTTTTTCTGTTAAATCAAAACAATAAATGTTTCGTAAAATTAGCATTTTATTAGGGTTTTAAAAATAAAATTATCCTAAAAATTGCAACAAATTGGAGGTGATCAATTAATCAATTATTTTAGAAGATAATATTTAACTTCACGAGTAAAAAATATTTTTATTTTTTTTATTACCAAGTAATAAAAAGTTGAAAATTTGATATTATTTATTAATAATCAATCATACGTTTATCTCAAATATTTTTTATCAGTCGAATTTCTAATCATTATAAAAAAAAATAAATCATAACTTTTTTTATAATTTAATTAGATGATAACGAAACCAAAGAACAAATATCTTTTATAATTCTCAAAAAACGATCATGATTCATCGTGCATTCATTATAGTAAGTTTCTTATCGTGCTACTTAGATTTGGCCACGGTCCGAGTCCAATCCGAGTTCGGGTCAAAATCGTCAAGTCCGGATTGATAAAATATCGACCCTTAACTCCTACTCATGGCGATTACGGCTCGATTGTGGAACCGCTCGGTTAATTTCCGGTCCGATCCGGTTCGATCCAGTTTGATCCATTAATCTTAATTAAATAAATAAAAATTTAAAGAATGATATAAATAATTAAAATAAAAAATTTTACACAATTGAACTTATAAAAACTCTATTAAATATTTCATTATTTCAACAAAAAAATATATTACATCTTAAATTTCAACGTCGTAGACTTAAATAAAAAACCTATTACAATAAAAAAAATCAATTACATTTCAATTTTTATTATATTCAATCAATTTCAATCGTATTCGGTATTTCCTCCCGTCGTCGTAGTTGCGGATATTCCCTCTGTTTCGTTTTGGTCTTCTTCGTCACTTTTAATATGTTAGGTTCGACTTGCAGCTTTTGACCAATCATTGAATAAACATTGCGCTTCCAAATTTTTCGGCCTTAAGCTAGAACGTCTCTCATCCAATGTATTTCCTCCAATACTAAAAACTTGTTCCACTACAACCGTTGAAACTGAACAAGCTAGAATTTCTTTTGTCATTATAGATAAGATTGAAAATATTTGAGTTCTTTGCAACCACCATTTTAGAATGTCAAAGTTTTCTTCATCTGCATCACTAAAATCAAAAGAAGTGATAAAATAATTCTCAAGTTCCTGACTAGAACTTGAGGATCCTCGTGGACATTTAGTTCGTTCCCTTAATAACAGTTGTGCTTTAGTGAGTTTAGAAGTAATAATACTAGTTGTAGTGGATTAATGTATTTCATGTCCAATAATTTGTTCATCATATTTAATGTTATATTCATTATAAATATCATGTAAATGAGTTTTAATATTAAACAAAATCAAAAAGTTATTAGGAGCAGTTTCGGTAATAAGACTTAAAGATTCATAGTATAATACTAACATATCTTACAAACAATCTAATTCAAGTCTAAGATATAAAACAAAAGCACATAAAAATATTTCAAGAATATTTTAGAAATACTTTTCCCATTTTTTTCTTTCATTACATAAATACATTGAGATAAATAATTATCATTTGATTGAATATGTTCATTAAAAATACATGCAATATTACAATAATGTGTTAAAACTAAATGTGAAGTTGGATAATAAACACCGGATAATTGGTCACTAGCATCACTAAAAACTTTTAAAATTTTACAAATACTAGTGCATATATTTCATTGATTTGAAAACAAATAAATATCACGCGATTGAATATGTTGATGAAAAAATATACATAATAAATCTTTGTATTCAAAAGTAGATAACAACAATTTGTAAGTAGAATTCCAATGAGTTTGGACATCACGTGCAAACCGTTTAGGCTTTATATCATTTATTTTGTAAAATTTTCTCCATTCTTTCATAACTTGAGGATGTGTCCATAAATAATGAATTACACTCCTAATTAGTTGAATATATGATCCTAAATTTTTAAGTCCATCTTAAATACACAAATTTAAAATGTGACATGTGCACCTAATATGAAAAAATCTTCCACCTATTGATGGTTTCTAGAGGTATTTGCACTAACATTATCAAAAGAAATTGAAAAAACTTTAGAAGTTAGATCATATTCTTCTAAAATAACAAAAATAAGTTGTGAAATATTTTGTGCCGTGTGTGTTTCGTTAAAACATCTATATGCTAGCAATCTTTTTTGAATGTTTCAATTATTATCAATCCAATGACAAGTAATACCCATATATGAACAACTTTGTCAATGATCACTCCAAATATCGGAACACCAAGAAACTTTACTGTTTAAACTAAAAAATTCTTTAATTAATTCTTTTTTTTTGTTCTAAGACTAATTTTAAAAGTGTGCATTTTAGAGTATTTCTTGGGATACATTTAATAGAAGGATTTGCACTTATAGAAAGTCAATTTTCAAAAGATAATTTATCACTAAAACTAAAAGAAAGTTATTTAATCGCACAAAATTTAACGGTTTCTTTTCTAAATCTAGATTCGTCAAATTTAAAAAGTTTAGATTCGTTACCCTAACCCGATTGAGAAGAGAATGTCGGAATTTGAGTTTGAGAACGATCGATATCAATTTCCACCAGATGATTTCTCTCCACATGTCGAGTAAGAGTTTCGTAACCTCCTCCTTGTTGAAATTTGTAACATTTCGAACAATATTTGCATTTTGCTTGCATATCACCGGAAGGGAGCGTTACTTTTTCGAAATATTTAGTGAAGATATCGGATGTCGGGCGAGCCACTAGAGTTGATCTTGTGGTCGTAGAACCCACCATCGTACTAGATGTATTGCTCATACTTTTTTGACTTTGATGATGATGACGTATTTGATATTCACCGGAAATATCAAGATCATAGTCATCGATATCGAATTGAGGTGAATCGCCGTCTTGCTCGAACTCGGACTCGGGCGGTGGCGACATTATGTTCTTTCCCTTTCCTTTGGCACTGATCGCACCCTTACGACTTGATCCGGCTCCAGACATTTGTAAAAATATGACTCTAGACTTGAGAGCAAATGAGACAATGAGAATTAGAGAAGAGAAGTTATGATTTGTGAAAAAAATGAAAGGCAGTGGAGGAGTATTTATAGGAAAAAAATATTAAAAAAAAAAATTCGGCCGTTGCACAACGATCACGAAATCGTGGCCGTTCAATTTTTTTTAAAAAATAAATAAATAAAGCGACCGTCGGTCCGATTTAATAGGCGACTCATTCCGATTTGAGCCGATTTGGCCAACGGTCACTAAATCGTGCGTTCATTTTTATAAAAATCGATTCTGTTTTTAAAAACCATGACCGACCGCCTAATAGGTGGTCCATCATGGGTCCGGTCAATCCGTCGACCCGATTAATGGACCGTTGACCGCGGTGGTTAAAGTCAGTCTGAGTCAGTACTAAAAATAAAAAATAGAGATGAATCATGATGAATGATAATATAAAAAATTAGGTAGCGTTTGTGATTTTTTTTTTAATTTTCACTTTTATTTTTTCTGGAAAAAAAACGAAAAAATATGCAAAATGATGTTTGATTGATATTTTTTATTTTTATTTTTTAAAAAAATAAAAAAATATTTTCTCGATAATTAAACAATATAAAAAAATTATTTTTTATTTTCTAAAAAAAGAAAAATGTGCTCCCAACTAAATACTCCTTTACATTCGTACTCATAACTCGAATAGGATAATTCTCATATAATTCTAAGGAAATCTTTAGACATTGATTTCCTTTACATTGAGTATCATGTACGATATCTCTTCTTTATTAATTTTGATGGCTAGTCGGCTCGATCCCACAGTGAGCATCACCAAATGACGAGGCTAAATCAAGATAGCATAGGATCAGCGTACGTTGAAAACTCATGCTATACCAGGAGGTCAACCATGTTGCAACGGGAGATATCGAGCACCGCCGCCCATGCAATACGCTATTGATGGATGAAATCGATTCCTAAAAATATAAAAGGAAGTCTCGTGTACGTCATGCCTATGGAGACATTATTTATCTCATCTCGAGTCAATTATAATTATCTTTTTCTCATGATAATTAAAAATAATATTTTTTTTATTTCAAAATTTTTTATATTCCCTTTGTAAAATCATTGGATTTGGATATTACTAAGGTGATCTTTACCCATTTATCATATATCTCGAATCGTTATAAACTATGATGCAAAGGTTGGAATCCGTCAACCTAGCAGCCCCTATTAGTTCGCCTTCGGACCATCATAAGGGAGGTAAATCACAGTAGGTCTTAGACTCTTGAGACTAATAATTAGTGCATGGAGGGACGACACCCTCGCATTTGCGAGGGATTGATCTGTTGTACTATGATACAACGTCTATATGCGCTAGCCACTAGACCCTTTCCGCGGGGGCGAATCATTATAAACTAGATATTATTAATTATGGAGCTATAATCGATTCGGTTGTATAAATTTTTTTTATCGATTATCAAAATATAACAAAAAATATTTATTTAATTTGAAAAAAAATATTTAAGAATTAAATTGAACATCCCAACATTAATTTTTCGGCAATTTACCAAACACAGCTGACAAAGTTTCGAAATGCCCAAAACGCGCACTATACTTTCAGAATTACCAAATCGCGTGCATAATTCCCAAAATACCCTCCCACAAAATAGCGTTTTTAATGCAAAGATCCCGCATGCATCCGAGCCACATTTCCAAATCCTGAGCCATCGAAACGTCCCGTCCAAACAAGTCACCACATTAGCGTCTTCGTGTCTTCAGCTTCTGGGAAATCTTCGAGCGCACAAAAACTTGGAAAAGCTTAGACTCTATTTTTCCTCCTGCTTCATTACGTTAGCTTCTGAGTTCTTGGAATTTCGTCGAGACGCTTTGAGGTAATATGGTGTCGTCCTCTCATTTAACTAGAGTTTTACCGATTTCTTACTCGGTTTTAGGGTTTCTGTTGAAAGGCGTACATCTCATTGGGTTTTTTTCTACCATTTCGTGTTGCAGAATGAGTCAAGCATCCGATTCAACCTCTCCTTCACCGGCCAAGGTATGTGTCGCATTCCTTGCTTTAGTCCAATATGAAGTATGTCATATGTTTAAAATGATTTCTCCGTTATGGTTTTGGAATGATTTCAAACATTCAAATACAAATGGACGATCTCTTCAATCTGTATTTGAATTAGATAAATAGAGCCGTAAATTCTCAGCACCGTCGAAATGGGATTAAAACTCCCAGCAACACCATGGTGCTGGGAATGTAATTTCTAGCACCATGTACATATAAGTTGCCGAATTTGTTGGTGGTGCTGGGAATTAAAACCCCAGCAACACAGTGGTTCTGCGTTTAAAAATCCCAGCACCAGGGAGATGAACTAGTCAAGAAAAATGATGGTGCTGGGAATTTATATCCCAGCACCACCGTGGTAATGGGATTAAAACTCCCAGCAACACCATGGTACTGGGAATGTAATTTCCAGCACCATGTACATAAAAGTTGCCGGAATTGTTGGTGGTGCTGGGAACTAAAACCCCAGCAACACAGTGGTTCTGCATTTAAATATCCCAGCACCAGGGAGATGGAACTGGTCGAGATAAATGGTGGTGCTGGGAATTTATATCCCAAAGACCACCGCTGGGCCGAGATATAAATTTCAGACATGAGAGGGAACTGCCCGAAAAGAGTGGTGTTGTCAATTTTTTTACAGATTATTGCAAAGAATTGCGAATCTCAAATTTGTTTTTACAATTACAAAATGAAGGAATAAATTATGTATTTTCAAATTGTTAGGAAATAATGAGTGTGAAGAAAGCTAATGGACCAGCGTTTTAGGCCACTTTATTGAATTTTTGGAGGTCAAAGTGCTAAAGGAAGCAAGCGTCAAATCGGTTTGTTTACATGAAAGACATAGAGAGATAATTAAACAAACCTCATTTGGTGTTTTTTTGAATATACAAGACATTCCACAAATCCGTAGAATATTGGTCAATATATTTCAAAGTTGGGATTCAACAAGTCAAAGCTTTAAGTTTTCAACTGTGCCAGTTACTTTCACCAGAAGAGATGTGTCCCTTTTGCTCGGTATTGCAGATAGAGGGGCATATGTTCCTATGAATTCAACTAATGCATCAGATGCTCTTTTCAATTCTCAATTCTCCAAAAAAGAACCAACTAGATCGAGGTTAGAGATTTTGCTTAAAACCTTTTCTACTAGAGTAGAAGTAGATGAAGATGTTTTGGTATTTTGTAAGTTGTATGTATTGTATATATTTGCTTGTGTGTTGTCTCAGATACTACATATAAGGTCCCCATAGGTCTTGTAGATATTGTAGATGATTTTGACAACATAGGTAGTTTCAATTGGGTCGAAGCCATCCATCAATTTATGGCTCCACAATTGCCTACTATTGGAGATATATGTTCATCTAATAATACAGTTGCGCAGAAGAGCCGAATTCCTTATCTAAAGGGGTTTCTTTTTTTTTCTTACTAAATAATTTTTTCTTTTATATTTACGTAAGTATGTAACACTTTCGATATGAGCAGGCTTGGTTTCTGGAACATGTCCCAATCCAGAGACTATACAATACTGAAGGCCCACAAATAAATAAGTGGAGGGCAACTCCTTCACATATTAGCAAGGTCAGGAATTTATTGGAGCAAGTCTCCCCTGAACAGGTAAATAGAAGACCACAACTTAGCAGTTTTTCATTTTCGTTATCTAAATAATTGTTGATTTTTTGATAGGTCATTGTTGATCTAGTATGTACCCGTAGTGAAAATATATTGCTTGATAAGGTTGACTATTATATTGAAAATACTCCTCATCCAATAGAGACATCATCATCACAAACTATACGAGAAAAATACCCTACTAGTGAATGCCATGAGTGTTTAGTTTATCAGAGACAACTCAAAGAGTTAAGAATGGAAAACATGACACTAACTGAAAGGGTAAAAGAACTAATGGAAATTATAGGAAGAGAAGGTATGGAGGCTGAACCAAATAAGCCTGAAGTCGACCCTCAACCTCAATCGGAACCAATTGCCAGCAGAACAAGACGGCGAGATAGAACCCGCTATGATTATAGGGATACTCTCGTTGATAGTCCACTGTGGGCAAAATTGGTACCTCAAAGCAAAAGAAAAAAGACAGAAATTTCTGATGTTGAGTTATTAGAAGGGTAACCTGATAAAGCTGTAAAAGAAGCAGAAGTATTTGACAAGAAAGACAAACAAAAAATTGGTATGGATGAATTGCAAGCGAGGGGTACTATCTGTATTTTGGAAGAAGATAAAAAAGATCTTGACAGGGATGAAGCAATAATTGATAAACTCAACCAAATGAGAATGGAAGCCATTGCGGTTAGTCAGAATACTTCCCAAAATTAGTTTGTGTTATTTTATTTAAATAACTAATAATATTTTTGTATCATAGTATGTAAAGAAAAATTGTAAGACGGCAAAGAACAAGAAACAAGATGCTGATGTGACCTACTTGCTAAAAAGTTTAGAAAAAATAAAGTATGGTAGTTATATCCACCATTACATTCAAAAATTCTATTACAATATTATAAAGTGCAAATATTTATTTACGATTAAATTTTTTTGTAGGCCGATAACAGGTTATGTTTGGGAGGAAGGTCCTTTTTCATTAACTCTGAATTCTTTATACTCTGGAGTTAATGGATCTGTTTTCACAGTTGGGGAGGTTATCGATACATTTTGCTCAATTCTTTTTAGGGGGGCCTCCTCTTCATGTAGGTCATATAACAAGTCTGTGTATTGCTCATCCGTGTTCATTGTAAGGGAGTTAAATTATCTTGTATTTTCACGACATTTGATGTTATACTAACTGTTTAAATATTTTCCTCTACACACAATTTCAGTCAGCATTAAGATTGTCGTGGAAGACTGCCACAACACAAATCATAAACACGGACATGAATGATGGAGATGTTAGATATATTTTTATACCTCTAAATCGACTAAACTCACTTTCACCTGTTGTGTATCGACACAAAAGCAATGAGTTTCAATCATTACAACTCCATTTCATATGGTGGAAGATCAGTGATTTTGAAGTGGTGAGTAGTTAAATATTTTAAATATAGATATTCCATCAATTTAACTTTGTTATCTGTTAATGAATAGTTATGTTAACTCAGTCATCGTGTAATTATAGGTATCCCAATTTAAAGGATATTCACCTAAGGAGCTTGCAGCAATTCATCCATGTTTACAAGGCTATTACCCCATTGACAGCTGAGTTTCTGTTACAACTGATTGTCCCCAACAAGTGGCAAGGTACTAAAAGAAAATACTGAACATGAAAATTATACTTTTGAATTGAAATATAAAATTTTTCTTTGCATGTTTACAGCAATGATTGTGCCTTCTTTGTGATGCAATACATGAGATATGCGCTTTATGGTGAGAAGATGGACTTGAACAAAGCGACATGACCAAATTCAGAATAGATGTCTCTGTCTCAATTTTAAGGGATGAGTTCTTCGATATAATTTTAGAAGTATTCAGTGGCGATATGACAATGCATTGTCTTGTAATTAATGAAATTTGCTAATTTGTAAAGTAATCGCTTCCATAGATCAACAAGGATAAATATGTTTATTGTTTGTGTTTGAGCTTTAATAAATGTTATATAATATATTGTTCAATACTTTCTTTGGTGTCGGACAATGAAATCCCAGAACACAAATGGCCCCGGGATTAAATTTTCAGAACATAGGGTTCTGAATTTTAATTCACGGCACCACGTCATATTCGAACTCAGAAATACGGTGTGCTGAGAATTTAACTCCCAGGAACACAGTGGTGGTGGGAATTAAAGTCTCAGCACCATGTACAATTCGAACTGGGCGAGAAATAAGGTGGTGTTGGGAATTAAAATCCCAGGAACTCAATGGTCCTGGGATTTTAATTCCGTGACCATCTATTCGGCGGTCCAGAATACGGTGGTCGGAATTTAACTCGAGAACACAAGGGTGCCGGGAAAAAGTCCCCCAAAGACACGCATAGCTGAATCGCCAAGAAATAAGGTGGTCTTTGGGAATTAAAATCCCGGGAACACATAGTCTGGGATTATAATTCCCGGGACCACGCATAATTTCGACTGGCCGAGGAATACGGTGGTCTTTGGTAATTATAATCCCAGAACTCGGTGGTCCGAATTTATTTCAGACCTCGCATCTGTTCGAAATGGTGAGGAATAAGGTGGTCTGGGATTTCATTCCGGGACCATGTATCAATTTAGAACTTAGGGAACACACGTGGTCTGGGATTTCAATTCCTAGACCACGTATAATTTAGAATCAAGCCGGGAACACACGGTCCTGGGATTTCATTCTCTCGCATACACTTTCAAACAGGCTGGAAATAAGGTGGTGCTGGCATTTTAAATTCCAGGAACACAGTGGTCCTGTGTAGGGCCATCAATGGATTTTGGCCAAAACCCATTGATGGACCTACAGGAGTTCAAATTCCGAAATCTTTACATCGACTGAAAGACCTAACGGCTTCACATAGTGTTGCGTCGAGGAAACTTCCTTCTGATCCTCCTACCTCCCAGTTTCGGCCGCGTGTCACTTGGCACGGGGCATGATTTCTGAAAATTGGGTGTAAACCTAATCCTGCCTTGAAAATCAGAAATTTTGGACACGATACACAGAGGGGTAAGTCCCAAAGCCACTGGAGTTGGTTTGGACCGAAGTTGAGGTGACTAGGGCCATCAATAGGTTTTGACCGAAACCCATTGATGGACCTACAGGAGTCCAAATTCCGAATTCTTTACATCGACTGATAGACCTAACGGCTTCACATGTTGTTGCGTCGAGCAAACTTTGTTGTGATCCTCCTGCCTCCCAGTTTCGGCCTCGTACTCGCACGCGCGGGCACGATTCAAAATGTGGTCTTTGGGAATTAAATCTCAGGAACACAGTGGTCCTGGAAATTTAATTCCCAGGACCACGTCCATTTGTGACCTGGCCGAGAAATAAGGTGGTGCTGGGAATCTCAATCCCAGGAACACCGTGGTGCTGGTAAGTGAATTCCCAGCACCACGTACAGTATCGAACTGGACGAGATAAAATGTGGTGCTGGGAATTGAATCCCAGGAACACAGTGGTCCTGGAAATTTAATTCCCTGCACCACGTCCATTCGCGAACTGGCCGAGAAAAAAGGTGGTGCTGGGAATCTTAATCCCAGGAACACGGTGGTGCTGGAAAGTGAATTCGGCACCACGCATGCAATTGACGTAATCACGGTGGTCTTTGGAAATTTAACTCCGGAACACAGTGGTCCCGAAATATAATTTCGTGACCACGCCCATTTGCGAATCGCCGAGAAAAGGTGGTCTTGGGAATCTTAATCCCGGGAACACGGTGGTCTTTGAAAGTGAATTCTCAAAGCCACGATTGAATTAGAGGAATACGGTGGTCTGGAAATTTAACTCCAGAACACAGTGATCCCGAAATATAATTCTCGTGACCACGCCCATTTGCGAATCGCCGAGAAATAGGGTGGTGCCGGGAATCTTAATCCAGAAACACGGTGGTCCCGAAATTTAATTCCCAAAGACCACGAAATCCATCACAAAATTATAAAGTCGTGGTTGAAATATTTAACAAAGTATATATATTCCATAATTGTATGACAGATACTACAGTTGCAAACACCTTTGCGGTGACTAATGACTTTACAGCGGGCACCTTGGTGTAGTTACATATCTAAAACTCTGTATAGTCTTACAACATATCCCACTATACAGCACAGTCATAATTGCAAAAAAAATTGTGAGCTGCGCATTATTCTATTCCCCACCACGAATCTGAAGCTCCTCATATCCTCATGCAATCTTTTAGGGTACCCAAATAGCGGACTCTCAATGTATCAGATATAAAAATGCGCAATCATAGTGTAAAAATTAAATATTATTAGTCCAATGCTAGCTTATAAAATATGGTATTTACAAAGATTATTAGATGTCTTACGAAGAGCTTTGTCTGGGACCCTGGACTCGACGCACGGAAAAGTTTAAATTACAAATTTTTTGGCCGAGCGGGATGCGATTATCATAATACGAAGAGTGCATGTTTTTAAAGAATTCAACTGGGAAATAAATGCTATGAATCCTCCATACACAAATGGTTTATTTAGTGAAATCTAATCTAATGCTTCGCTTTCTTCAAATTGCGTATTGTAAGCCTTCTGACGGACAAGGAGTTGTAGTGGATGAACTCGAATTTTCCAAGTCGGCCACTAGTAGGTGGCAAAGGTTTCGCCACGGATTATTGGACAAAATATGTATCTCGATTGGATTGCACAGGGTTTTAAAAGTTTGCTCGAATGCTTGGTGTACATAATATTAAACATATCCTGTGTATAAAAATCTGTCAAAACACCGGGTAGAAGTCTACAATTCCTTGCAAAAGGGCCAAAACTTAGAATCCAAATTTCACGAAAATTGAGTTATAGACGCCTTATCACCACCTTCAGACCGCTTTCATTAAGATCAAAAATACGCGCTTATGCAATCCCCATGTGTCAAAAACATTCCAATCAAATATTGTAAGGAAAGAGTTCATGTATAAGTTAATAGCATCGGTCTTCCACACCGTCCTCGAGCATCTTGTCACACTACACAAGGAAGGGGTTATTAGCAACTCTCAAAACATAAGATGAAAGGTATATACAAAGAATATAAGACTGTCTTACTCTATTTTTTTTTAGTTTCAATAAAGACTCCCCGACGTTTGGATCCATCTTACCGGTGAATTCTTTATAAGCTTGCTGTATACAAAATAAAACTGTTCAGTTTCAGAAATATTTTGTTTGTAAAATAGTACTGGATAGGATAACTAATGCTCACCTCCAATATCCTCTGCTTGACTTCGAGTGTTGGTTGTTTGTCTGTGGAGACTTGTGTGCGCAGATCCGATATTTCGTTCACCTCCCTGCAATTGATTTCCCTTTTTATCCTCGGCCGACTTCGCTCAATGTTTGCCTCTGCATGAGAGATATTAGGGTCTCGAGGATACTCAATAGCCCCGCTGGGACACCTGAGTTTCAACTCTCCTTCTTTTAGGGATGTTTGAAAACCATGCAGGAGGGAGGCTTCTAAGGCTAGGGGGTGATAGACCGTCAAGAGTCTTCTTCCTCACACAAACCTTCCGCCTAGTGTATGCAGAAGAAGGTTGTTGGGTTTGTACAGCTTGTATAGGCTGTGATTGTAACCCCTCTACATCCCGGGATTGTAAATTGAGTTGAAGCTCCAAAGATTAAATTTGTCCTTTTCAGCGATTAATGCTTCTTTTTCAGCAATTATATCATCCCTTTCACTTATCTCGTTGTCCTTCCTGCTCCTGACCTCCCCTAACTCTTGAAGAAGCTCCTGTATTGTCTTTTCTTGTTGTTCGATGGTCGCTTCCTTAAGTAGGGAGGTGCTTTCAAAATCACACCCTGCTTCAACTAGCTTGGTGCTTAGAGTAGATACAATTTCAGATTCTCTGGCATATCGAGTGCCATTCCTCTTGCGTCGACCTGGGTTTCGGGTTGAGGAGTTGATGCAGAAAATCTAGGTGGGGAAGCGGTATGTACCAGGTGCAGCTCTGACTGTGCTGGAATTAGATCGACAATGATTTTGTCAGGTACGAGACCATCTACCATCTTCTTAACGACCCTTACATTTGTGGAACTCCACCTCCATCTAAGAATTCTTGGCAAAGCATGAGGGACGTGTGGAGGTATGATACACAAATGCTCACACATCCATACCTGGAATGACAAGATTAGTTGTTAATAGACAGATTTATCTATACTATTTTTGGAAGACATAAAATATATTCACTCACAGCCAATAAGTGTGTGAAACCCTTAAGCATTGGTCTCGTGGATCCACCTACGACGTCTGCTTTTGGTCGCAATGTGACTCTCATACCAATTGACTCCATTTGAGGAGCCATGTACGTATAAAGTGCTTCGCACCAATTGTACCTGCCTAAGTTATCAAAATCCTCTACACAATCTATAAGTGATCGCATAGCTATTCTAGGCTTACTGCTGGTGGTAGTAAAAAACACACAAGAGAAAAAATATAAAATAAACAACTGACAATAAAGTTTTGCAGATCCTAAATTATCAGGAGATCTGGAAGTCTTCAATAAATCCTCCAGATGCTTGTTAGAGCAATCAGCTTCCATGAAATATTGAAAATATAGCTGTCCAGACGGAGCTTCATTATTCATAGGAACTTCGAGTCCATCATCTGGTATACCAAGGATAAGGGAGACATCCGTCTTTGTGAAATGCAATTTCTTGTCTTGGAATATAAAACATTTCTCCGTGCAGTCCCAATTATCAAACATATTCTGAACGAGGGGTCTGACATGGGTAATATCTGGAATGTCCAAAACTCACGCAAAGGGGGAGCTCCGAATAAGCGTTTCTTCTTCCACACTCGGCGTCACACTTGCAATAAATTTT
Source organism: Wurfbainia villosa (assembly GCA_025175895.1). Taxonomy (NCBI): domain Eukaryota; kingdom Viridiplantae; phylum Streptophyta; class Magnoliopsida; order Zingiberales; family Zingiberaceae; genus Wurfbainia; species Wurfbainia villosa. The sequence continues at coordinate 121,294,264 of CM045991.1, read as the reverse complement.
TTAAACTGTGAAACGTTGCTTTTCCAGTTCATTCTCTTGGTTCTTCCTTGCATCAACGCACGGGTTCTTGCAGAAGTATCGCTTGATGATTCACCAGTTGAAGCCATCGTTAACTGAAAAAAATTCCTTAGGTTAACAACCAAATACATTGTAATACAGCGATTTTAAACTAATAGATGAAATGGATTGAAACATGTGTGATGATACAAACAAACGTTACCTCTGCTTAAATGGTAAACCCTAAAACCCTAAACCCTATCAGGCCCGAGTTTAAATGAGATCGTGAATGGAAAAAGGCAAAAACCCTAGATAGATCGGAAGAAACGATAGCGACACAGAATTTAAGAAATCTACAAAACTTACTTAGGTCGAAAATCGCGTTGAGATGGTGTTGAGCTGGTGTTGAGATGTTTTAACTCGCACCGGGGAGGTTGAACTGACACCGGGGGGTTTTGACTGGCACCGGGGAGTTTGAACTGGAACCGGAGAGTTTGAACGGTCAGGAAGCAGGCGGAATTCCACAGAGACAGAACGCAAGGAGCGATAGAGAAATGAAATGTGGTGTTGAGATGTTTGAACTTCCACCGGGGAGTTTTATATTAACGGGTCGGGTGCGGTCGGACGGATTTAGAATACGGTGGTGCTGGTAATTATAATCCCAGAAACAAAGTGGTCCTGGGAATTTATTTCCCAGCACCACGAACAATTTCGAAATGACTACGGAATAAGGTGGTCCTGGGATTTCAATTCCCAGGACCACGTACAATTTATAACTGGCCGGGGAACACACAGTGGTCCTGGGATTTCAATTCCTAGGACCACGTACAAATTTAGAACTGGTCGGAGAACACACAGTGGTCCTGGGATTTCAATTCCCAGTACCACGTACACTTTCAAACAGCCCGAAAATAAGGTGGTGTTGGCAATTTTAATCCCAGGAACACAGTAGTCCTGTGTAGGGCCATCAATGGGTTTTGGTCGAAACCCATTGATGGACCTACAGGAGTCCAAATTCCGAAATCTTTACATCGACTGAAAGACCTAACGACTTCACATGTTGTTGCATCGAGGAAACTTCCTTCTGATCCTCCCACCTCCAAGTTTCGGCCGCGTGCCACTTGGCACGGGGCCTGATTTTTGAAAATTGGCTGTGTAAACCTGATCCTGCCTTGAAAAATAGAAATGTTGGACACTATACACAGAGGGTCAAGTCCCAAAGCCACTGGAGTTGGTTTGGACCGAAGTTGAGGTGACTAGGGCCATCAATGGGTTTTGACCGAAGCCCATTGATGGACCTACAGGAGTCCAAATTCCGAATTCTTTACATCGATGGCTGTGTATGCTTTCTTGTATGAAATGTGAACACCAAACCTAGCTTGCATTTCTCTTCGAATTGAACTTGGTTTGTAATCATCAGAGGTAGCTAACCGTCCTACAATCTGGTTTGCTACAAATGTGGATGTGCAAGCATGATGATCTGCTGTTTCTCTAACACTGTCACATTCATGCTGCTTTACATATTTTGTGACAGTGAACTCTATGTCTCCACTTGCAACTAGACTCCATGAACAAGGCTGACTAAAGAAAATAACTTTAATTCTATTGAGTCTGGTGTCAACTGGCTTGTATCTGAAGTTTTTTAGCATCGCATGCCTTACTAGTGCATCTTTAAACTCTTGTCGAGAGGAAAAAACTTGTCCAGTGAAAAATTCATTTGGATCTGATGAACCCACATCTGTCAATAGTCTTATTTGTGGATTTAAAACATAGGGATCATCAGCAATTGGGAACACTTCCTCTAAGTCACTGTACTGATATGGGTTTAACTCACCTTCTTCATGTTGGATATCATCAGCTAAGAATTCTTCCGAAGAATTTGTATATTCTAACTCTTCTATCCCATGTATATCACTTACCTCCTCTTCACTCCAAGTTTGTTCAAAATATTCATGATCTACTGTGGTAGCAGTGACAAACTCTTCTTCGAGTATGGAAGAAGCGTCTCTATTTATATCAAGGTGTTGATCACTGGTAATTCTATTGCCCACATCAGTAAACTGAGATGAAGATGGAATATTATTTGGGCACAAATTTATGGAATCTTGATCATCTAACTCTCTATCCTTCAAATTTGCTTCAATTGTTTCCAAAAATGTTAACACTTCATCGTAGAAGGAGTCCTCGCAAATGTTTTTAAAATCAACAACTTATATGTAGTGTGCTATGCAAGTAGGCTGAATTTTTTTAACTAGCCTTTAAAAGTCTGAAGACAAGTGGAGGATGAGAGTTTATGGTTAGGTTTCACCAATTATGCACTTAACTAATTAGAACATTTGATGTTGATAGGGCCATCAATGGGTTTTTATCGAAACCCATTGATGGACCTTTCAATGTTGAAATTATGAACGGTTTATATGGAATGGAAGAGGAAGACATTTACAGGGTTTATGCGCAGAGGGATACTTAGTTTCCATACTCCTACAGGCAGTTATGGGTGCGTGTCAATTGACACGCAACATGCCAATTGGCACACTCGTCTGAATGTTGGCACAGAACATTAATTTTCATAACTACTGTTTGGGAGCATTAGGAAAGGTGGAGAATGATAGTATAGGTCACGCTTGTACTCGACCCGCCTAGACGACTTTATTTATCTCCAATATAAATCGACAAAGACTCTTTTCTCACCAGTTCCTCTCCATGGTCGAAATTTATATCCCAGGCCCACGGTGGTGCTGGGATATAAATTCCCAGCACCACCATTTATCTCGACCAGTTCCATCTCCCTGGTGCTGGGATTTTTAAACGCAGAACCACTGTGTTGCTGGGATTTTAGTTTCCAGCACCACCAACAATTCCGATAAATTTTATGTACATGATGTTGGAAATTTCATTCCCAGCACCATGGTGTTGCTGGGGGTTTTAATCTCATTACCACGGTGGTGGTCTTTGGATATAAATTCTCCACTACCATTTATCTGAACTAGTTCCATCTCCCTGGTGCTGGGATTTCTAAATGCAGAACCACTGTGTTGCTGGGGTTTTAGTTCCCATCACCACCAACAATTCCGGCAACTTATATGTACATGGTGTTGGAAATTACATTCCCAGCACCATGATGTTGCTGGGGGTTTTAATCCCATTACCACGGTGGTGCTGGGATATAAATTCCCAGCACCACCATTTATCTCGACCAGTCCAATGCCAATGGTGCTGGGAGTCTTATTCGCAGGACCATAGTGTTGTTGAGGTTTCAAATCCCAGCACCACCCTTAATGTCGACCACTTATATCTCCTTGGTCTAGTGAATTAGATTCCCAGCACCAAGGTGTTGCTGGGAGTTTGAATCTCATTACCATCGTGGTGTTGGAATATATATTATCAGCACCACCATTTATCTCGACAAGTTCATTCCCCATGGTGCTGGGAGTATTAAACTCAAGACTACTTGCGGTGGCATTTAGAATTAAATTCCCAGCACCAAATTTTATCCCGAATTTATTGAACCTTAATGGTGCTGAGAATTTGAAGCCCAGTGCCACGATGTTACTGAGATTTAAATTCCCAGCATCACTTTTTATCCAGACCAACGAGCTGGGATTTTCATTGCCATCACCACCTACTCTCCCATGGTGCTGGGATTTTAAATTTTAGGGATACGGTGGTCTTTGGGAATTTCATTACAAGACCACCTACTCTCTCGACACATCAATCTCCTAGTCTTTGGGAATATCAATCAGGGAACTTAAGTAATCGTGAGGTTTAATTGGAAGCATCACCTTTTAAGTTAGGTGAAATTTATTTAGGTGGCGACAAAACTCGGTTATGAATCTCCTGCATCGCAATTATGGGTGCATTGGTCTACTTTGATATGATATGCCTACATCGTATTTATGGGTGTGTGACAAACTTGGCTATACAACCACCTACAATGCATTTATTAACCTCATAGCCTCAGAATAAAAAACATATACATACATGATAATACTATGTGAAGAGGTGCGAGTGAGTCGTACAACTTCCGGATTAAGTCTTTGATATATAGTGGAGCAGTGATGATGCGTTGATAACTATTAGGTTTCATAAAAATGGTGTTCCTCGGTTGGATTACAGAGAAACTGCGTGTGGTGCTCATCAACATGGGTCCGCCACTCCCACGCATGGAAGTAGACGTTTGGATGACTCGGATTTCCATGGCTCGAATGGATGCAAATCTCTCTCCGCATTAAATCGCAACTGTTTGGCGGGAGGATATTTTGGAAATTACGCTACCGATTTGATAATTCGAAAGATAAGATTTCGACATTTCAAACTTTAATCTTTACCGATAATTTTTTTCTTTACGCTGAATTGAATTTGCCCCGCGTTGACATTTAAATTGATTTCCACGATCAAACTCAGCCATTTTTACTTTTGAACTTTGATTAACTCCATCGCTATCTTCTCGCCTCAATCTCCAATACTGACGTCACCGAAGCGTTGACCTTGATCGATTCCAGAGCAGCAACGCAAGTTGAAGTTGGCAGAGGATCACTGGATGTCAACGTTGCGGCTGGTCATCGAAGGCGAGCGAGATAGAAACGTAGAGAGCCCTCCCTTCGGATCTCCATTTTCATTAATGGCGATCGTGGAAGAAGCAGCATGATCACCACGCAATCTAGGCTTCGATCGAGCTCGCTATCACCTAGATAAGATTCAATGTGCAGGACTCGAAGAGACGTCGACGCGGTTGCGCCGGCGGCGAAGCCAAGCAGAGGCTCTCGCCGTCGGGTTCTGTCTCCGACGACGCCATCATCTACCCCTCTTCCTCCTCCGCGAATGGCTTCGTCTACGGCTCCTCTTCTGTCCTTGCCTCCACCAGCACCTCCTCCACCTCCTCCTCCGCGGCCGCCGTCCAACTCCGCCTCTCCCTTTCCGCGCAAGACAGCCGACGCTTCGTGCTTTATCCGTTTGACGAGATTCTCTCCGCCACCGGCGGGTTACTATCCCCGCCGCTCACCCCCTCCGCGGACTCCTGGCGCTGCCTCCTCCGCGGCGCCGATGCCCTCGTCCTCCGTCGTCGGTTCCGGGGCGACCCCGCCTTCTTACCTTCACGTATCGCCGCCCTCTGCCGAAACCACCACGGCAGTTTCGCCGACATCCTCGGCGCCTCCCTCGACGCCGATGACTATCTCTACCTTGTTTACGCCTACGTCACCGGCCCTAGCCTCGCCCGGTGCCTCCGGAACCCACAAAATCCAAGCTTTACCCCTCTCTCCACCTGGCTTTCACGGATACAAATCGCCGCCGACCTCGCGCAGGGGTTGGAGTATATCCACCACCACTCCGAGGCGGCGGTGGCGGGCACACCCGGGCGGCGGCAGAGGCAGGGGACCGTCCACAACCAAGTGAAAAGCTCCAGCGTCATCGTCGTCGAACCAGGCCTGCGCGCCAAGATATGCCATTTTGGTGCCGCGGAGCTAACCGGCGAGATTCCCGGCTCGGATAGCAACGACGAGGAGGCGAACACTGAACTATTGGCTTTGACGAGGAATTGGAGCAGAGGAAGGAAGATTGAGGGCACAAGGGGGTACATGGCGCCGGAGGTCCTCGCCGGCGGGAAGATATCACCGCGTTCCGACGTGTACGCATTCGGGGTCGTGCTCCTCGAGCTCATTTCCGGGGAGGAGCCGGTGAAGTACCGCTTCTGCCGCGACACCGGCGCGATCGAGAATGCGTCAGTGGTCGAAACAGCAAGGAAGGCGATGCGGGAAGAAACAGAGGAAGTGGAGGACAGGAGGAAGGGGAGGATAAGGCAGTGGGTGGACAGGAGGTTGGGCGACTCATTCCCGGTGGAGGCGGCGGAGGAGGCGGTGCGGGTGGCGCTGAGGTGCGTGGCGGAGGAGGCGGAGGCGAGGCCCGATATGGTTTGGGCGGCGGGGAAGCTGTCGAAGCTGCTACTGCAGGCGAAGGCGTGGGACGAGAAAGTGAAGACGACGGCCACTAGCTACTTGACGGCGGTGGCAGCCCGGTGAACGAGTCGCCGCCCGAGTTGCCCGAGTCGACTCCCCACCGCTCGTGTTTTTTTTATGTGTTGACTGACTCGCTTTCCTTTGTTAAATGTTCATTAAATGATTTTTTTTCGCCATTTAATTAAAATAAATACTATTATTAACGAATAATTAATTTTGTTTTCCGCTCTGAATATTTTACGACAAGTTGATTTTTTTAACGAACTCAATAAATTGAAATTTTTTCCTCAATTAAATAAAAATAACTCGCAAGTCATAAAACAGCAGCTATAAATAAATAAATAAATAAATAATAGTAAAAGAAAATTAATGAAAAGTTATTCGGCCAATCTGCTGTAAAAATGACAAATTTGGTGTATCTCTTAACGAACAAAATGAGAATGAAAATAGTATGTCATTTTTTAATTTATTATCCATTTTATCCCAATTTATTTTTTTAATAATATTTTTCTTTTTTGCATCGAAAAAAAATCGAAATCTGTAAATTTAACGATCATCATCGATCTGTTAAATGGTCATTATGAAAGAGATAAATTATTAAGGGACATATAAATTTTGATATGATGATTAAGATACATGAGTATCATCTGAATAAAAATTTTTTAAATCTTTTCAAATGACTTTTATTTTATTCAGTAAATTTAGGATCTTAATCATCATATAGGGAATAACTATGAGATAATAATTCTTCCTTTATTACTAATAAAGACTAAGGACTATAACAGTTATAACAATTATGGCCTCGAATCTACTATAATATAATATTAGTATGAAATAAATTATTTATATTACAGTCGCTATAATATAATGTCAATCAATTTTAATTAGAGATGAAAATTTCTTTTTTAACAGTTATCCATTGTGTCTGTTATCGTTATAATAGAGTATTATTAGTCCTTATTAGAATTATTATATCATACTGTTGACTAATATTGATAAAAATAAAATATTTATATTATATCAATTTATGAACAGTAGTTGAAATTAAATATTACAAGTTATTGTATTTTAATAGTTTTGATCTCGTAAATTGTAAGATACGTTGTTATTAGTGTTAATTAAAGTTACGTTCGTATTATAATATTATAATCTATAGTCGCTCCAATAACATATTGTGTAAAAAAAGGAGAAACTCTTTCTCTAGAGACATTTTTCGTCCGCCCACGATAAAAAGAGAGAATAAGTCGTAATAAAATTTTGATCTTATCGATAGATAAAAATCTATTATACAACATCGATTTTACCCATGGGATAATAAAAATAAAAATAATTTTAATAATAAAAATATATTGAGATGAAATAGAATATTATTTTGATAATAAATAAAAAAAGATGCTTCTTTTAATTTGTGTCTAATGAATATTTATCATTTAAAAATTTATAAAATTAAATTATATTCGATCAAGTTAAAACATAAATAATTTGTTCAAATGAGAATATCAAATTAAAAAATTTCAATTTTAACAAAATCGATCTAAGGTGGTATTTAGTTGGTGGGTTTAGAATGAGAATCATACAGAGTGTTTGGTTAATGGTTTTAGGAAGAAGGGTTTGAGAATCAATTTTAAATAATTGGGAATCAACAAAACTCATCTCATGGGGGTTTGAGTTTCATTCTTATTCGTCGTCGCCCGATCGCTCGTGACGTGCCGTTGCCGGCCGCCGATTCTTGGCCGCCGTCGCTTTCGCCGCCGATCGCTTTGCCGCCATCGATCGGTGATCGCATCGGCCGTCGATCGCCGCGATCGTCGACCACAACTTATAAATCAAACAATATTATTTCATTCTCATTCTCGTCTACTATCAAATTCATTCTCATTCTTATTCCCATCTTTCAATCAAACACCACCTAAAATCTGTGAGGTATGATCCGGATAAGATCATAAGATTGATTGGGCAGAAGTTTTAGGTCAACCGACGAACCCGAATTATAAACGATCGGTCTAATTTGAAGAATCTTTTAGAAATCTTCATTGGTACAAAAATGATCATTCGTCTCGATGTTTCTATCATTCGATCTCAATACGAAAGAGAGAAAAAATATAAAAAATATATTATTCAATTGAAAATTAATACGATAAAAAAATAAATAGTTTGAAAATTAATTCTTACTCGTTAATTCTACTGCCCATCTATTGAAAATTAATTCTTACTCTCTAATTCTAGACACGCCGTATTAATCATATAATATCACATTAATTATGGTTTTGCATAGTTCTTTGAAATAGGTTTTCTCCCGGAATACGGTACAGTGATAAAAATAGAGAGTGATTCTATATGAAAATAAGTTTGATTATTTATTATGATATCGTTCAATGATAAATTTAAAAAAAATCTATTTAAACGATCCTAAGATCAAAAGCATATTCAATAAATAAAATATAATTTTGATATTGGACAGTCGTTTAAGAATAATACGATTGTGAAATTTGAATTCAATTATAAAAAAATTATAGAGTATTTTTTTGATTTATGTTTGATAGAAATTATTTGGACTTCGATCGCCGCTGACGTGGAACAGAGTATATCACTTCTTCCGGTGATCAATGGGATCGAAGGTTAGGATGCTCCGTTGTCAGTAGAACAGGCAATTGATCGAGCAGCAGTGGATAGGCGACGACCGACTCGATGAAGATTTTTTTTGTTTGTTTGTTTTCATCTCCACTGCTCCACGATTTCACGTCATTGTGTAGCTGGAATTCCTCGCTCATCAGGTACGCATTCGATTTCCCGATTCATGAAACGGCTGCCGATCCATCGCTCATCGCTTAGCGATCCAGATTCAATGCGTGAATTTTCTAAATGGGCGAAGATCCTCGATTTAGGGTTTTCCGGCTTATTCGGAATCTTCCGATTTCATGTGATTTCCGGATTGATGGCTTCGCATTGATTCTCAGGTTGAAGATTTCAGTGTGCAATGGAGCTTTTCGTTCTCTATAGCATAATTTTTTGGGGTCTGCATTCTTGCTGCTTTAGAAATTTCAGATATCTACTATCAAAAACAATGTAGATTCTATAGGAGAAGTTTTCCAGTGCAAGTTTACAGTTTATGGATTCTGAATTCGTATGTGTTTATCTTTGTTATCTTAAGATCCTCACATCACTGTTAGCTTAATCTAAGAACTACTTTGTGATACTTAACATGCTATCTCTATATCATGATCCGAAATATGCTTCAGATTAACATTTATGTATATAGAAAATTCGCTACAGCTCGAATGACAAGTTCTCTAAGATGATATTAAACAAGCTTCAAACCTATTTGTAGATTTAATTGCATTCCCATTTCAAATTTAGTTATGAACGACGAACGATTGGCAATTCAATGTGGAGTGTAGATCTAAAAAGATAACCCTGGTTAAAGTTTTTTTTGGCAAGTGATTGGAACTTGCAGGAACAGAGGCAATTAGATTAACAGCTTCCTGTTTGAGGATGTGGAAGACATAATTCTGGCATGGATGATATTTGAGGCAAAACTTTCTTCAAATTCTTCTGGATGCATTGTCATTATTGGTTTATTTCTATCAAAATGAAAATTTAATCTACGTAAATTGTATGCACTGAAATGGGAAGAAGTATCGTGACCCTAGATCGAAGTTCAAGCTATCCTAGTTTGTTTCTCTATCTTTTCCATTGTCTTAACTCGTATATCTCATGACAAATCAAACCATTGAATGCAATGACCATCATTTCTGAGATTGAAATTATTCATCATTTCCCCCCTTCAGAATTGGCTGTTTATCTGGTCAAGTTACAAAGATCGACTTGCTATGTTAGAAAAAGCATACACAGGAAGTGATCACTGTACTGATTGGTCATCTTGATCGAAAGATACATTTGTCGAAGCTTCTCTCTCCTCGTCTGAGGTTGATAGTTTTGACCAAAATGAAGCTTCCTGCAGTAGAAACAAAACAAAACCTATCTTCCAGGATGCCTGAAGAAAATTATCAAACAAAAAAGAACGATCTGGGTGTCCAATCAATTGGAGTCTTTCAGACAATAGGTAGGAGCATGGCATGAGATAAAATTTAGCATCCAACTTCACCTTTTATTTTGGAAATTTTCTTGTCTTGCACTAAATTTTAGGTTGTGCATGGAAATCTAATATAAGACAATGAGCTAGAAAGGTAGGTTCTTAAGTCTCTTTATTTACATAATCAAATGAGAGATATCGAATTTGAACATCAGGGCTAAATTGAAGACATCATTTTCTTTTTTTTTACACTGATAATATCTACTAAATTTGTTGCATGTGAAATGAAAGTTATACCTCTTTTTGTATGGTTTTAGGCATCAGTTTTCTAGCTCAGCACTGAGACAATCCATGCACTTGTATATTTAAAAGAAACTGACAAAGCTTAGCTTAAATAATCTTCCACAAAGTTTATCATGATAGTGATTACTTTGGCTCCAACTCTGTTGCTATTGTTGACTAAATGTGATCTATATGATGGCAGACAACACTACAGGCCTACCTCGTATCATAAATGCATGAACTTGCTACAGGAATGCCAGTACGTGGCACTGCCAACCAACCTGCTAACCATGGTAAAGACAAAAAGGTTATCATTATCACTCTCCTTGATACGTGGAAGGATTTATTTTGACATGCATTCTCAGTGTTTGCATATTTATATTCATCTGCATCTGATCAAATTTAAGAGCATTTTTATGATGACTTGGGACAAATGCATGCTAAAGTTGATCCAGACCTGTGTTTTGTTTCTTCTCTTTATACAAGTACAACTACATCAGACATTCATGTTTCTACACGAAAAGTTAACATGCCTAACATTCATTATGGCCTACTTCGTATTGGAAACTTCAGCAATAATGTTGGAATATATATAGATTGACATTTGGTCGTGTTGATGCAACAGCTGAATCTGATCAGTCAGTTTGACGATGAGTCGATAATTTGAACTAGTGGAACTCGGTACGACAACATAGATCTTATTCCCTTTATACTCTTGACACACACTTCTAATTATTGAGGCATCACTTCGGATATCGACACATCCTTTTAAGTACATACTCACTTTGATATACACCTCTTCAGATAAGTTTATCTCTACAAATAAGAGTAATAAGCTCGAGGTAAAGATTAATCTTCTTTCAAAATCTATGGATAAGAGTATCAAGCTTGAGTTTGAGCGTTTAGAGTAGGAGGCGAGGTTTGTTTTACAGGGATGAAGAGTTTCTTCGCGAGAATGAAGAGGTTCTTTTAAAAGGTAAAGGATATGAAGTGTGTCTTTTCATGCATCAATTAATCAAGATTATAATTACTTTATTTGATTAATCAATATACAATTAATTGGTTAATTATCTCTTAAATAATTCGTTCACCCACGCATACATGTAGTTGCATCTATGAATATAATTTGTGTACGAGCTAAACTTCCGTTGGATCATACTGACTCAATCCTTCGTCATTCAAATAATTATAGATATTAATTTTTTATTCACCCAAAAAATTGATTTGATGTTACAACTTAGAAACGGTTAAATATAGAACAACCATTCAATGCTTCCAAAGAAAAAAACAGGGAATGGCAGGTGAAAAGAAGGAATTCTCACTTCAGAGAAGACTTGTTACCTCGTCAGTTGGATACAATGTATGCGAACGTGTCAATGATTGTAGCTTTATTTTTTATTAGCATCAACTTAATCCGATTAATTTCTAAGAATTTTTATAGATTTTCGAAATATCTGATCAATAATTGAGACGGATAAAATTGAAATATAAATGATTTTCAATGATCATTAAAAATAAATCAAAAAAATATTTATAATTTTTTCACGATTTAATTTAATTTTTACAATTATATCATCTTTAAATGACGATATCATTATTTTTCATTATTATTATTATTATTTCTAAAAAACAAAAATCATGCCGCAGCAAGTGTTTTTGCAGATATACTGTGTTTTTTTTTTTTGTTTTTTTTTTCTTTCAAAAAAGGCTTCATTTTACAGATACTGAAGATGAGAGAAGTTGCATTAGGAAGAAAGGAAGCGATGACCGCTGGAAGAAGGAAACAAGGAAGAAATCAAGATTTGCCTCAGCAAAAGAAGAGGATGAAGTTCTTGAATTCATCAGGATAAGCAGCAACCTCCGACGATCTCAGAAGCTCCTCCAGGTACTCTGTTCCTAGGTCCTCAAACTCCACCACGCTGCTACTGCTGCTGCTGTTGCTATTGCTGCGGCTCATTTCCTTAGCGTTCTCCTTCTTGACCATCGACTTCCGCTGCTTGGAATGGCGGCGCTTGAGCGCCAACACGGGCGACACCTCCTCCTTCTCCTCCTCCGGGCGGTCCATTCCGAGGAGCGACTCCCGGACCCGCTCCACGGGGAAATTGAGCACCGCAGTGGCGCCGCGCGTCGTGAAGGCCGCCTGGTCGTAGGCCATCGCCGCGGCCTCAGCGCTGTCGAAGGTCCCCAGCCACACCCGGACGCCGTGCCGCGTTGAGTCCCTGATCTCCGCCGCGAACTTCCCCCACGGCCGCTTCCGCACGCCCCGGTAAGCCTTCTCCTTCGCTTCTCGTGCTCCCGCTTCCACCTGCGCCGACGCCTCGGCGGCCTTGTTTCGCGAAGAGTCTACTTCTTCTTCCTTGAGGCGGTGTGGACCGGAGACCCCGGCGAGCAGCATCTCGTCGGACTCATTCATGTTGAAGGGCTGAGGGACGTCCGGGTCCGGGTAGAAGAATCCGAGTGAGAGTGGGGAATAGGGAGGGGGAGGCCTCGTCAGAGGCAGCGGGTGATTCCGGCGACTGGTGGTGGTTCAAGGAATCGGAGAAGGAACACTCCATGAAATGCTCTGCTCCTGCCCGAGCGAACTTGGTCAGTCGCTTCGATGAAGGCTGAAATTTATACCGGAGAAGCTGGCCGATTGGCTGGATACGGACAGCTCTTAGGGTGCCACGCGTCATATCCTCGCGTGAAGCTCTTTTCAAAACTTTAGAGGGAATGGTGTGCTAATCAAGATACTATGAATATACGGATAAGATAATGATCGATTTCGGAGGAGATTTAATTTTTTTTTAAATTCGGATGATTTTCACGCCTCATCATCATCATATCAAGATTCATGTCGCCGGCGAATAGACTAGGTTGGTAGATTTCAATATTTGTGAAAAACTATCGAGGGGATAAAACATGTCTCCATGTGGATGACACGTTGATTGGGACATTGAGACAGGACGATATTTGCAAAATGAGTACGGATTGATTCCGGAGGAGAATCTAAAATCATTCTCTGGCGTCAGATGATCCTTCTCTGTCCTGACCAATCGCGTCAAGGCTAAAGGTCATCTGCGATTTACCTCTCTCACAATGATCGTGGGATAGATTGGTGGAGACCGTTAGGTTGGGGCTAAAACATTAAAAATTTAAAAATATTTTGGACATAGTCGATCAGTTCTTGGATTGATAAATACCATTTCTTTTTTTCTTTCTCTTGAACAAATTAAAAGCTTCTCTTGCGTTCGAACTCTTGAGAATTCAAAGAGAATTTGTTTAACTCTTTTCTACTTTCCACATCACACTCGAACTCTTTTTCACGCTCATTTAATCTGTGATGGGCTCACATGATGGGGCAAGTTTTTCATTTCCACTCTTTTTTTCCCTCTTAAAAAATAATGTGATAATCACATGTTAAGTGAGATTGTGAAACAATTTTTTTTAAAAAAAATTCTCTCTTCTATTCAGTGTACACCGCGGATCGATCGAAAGGATTACTCGTGTACAACATGGATAGCTAATACTCATTCGTTGCCCTCCCTTTATCGGTAAGATCTTCGCGAAGTTTTCTTCTTCTCAATGAATCTATTCTTTCATAATCAGATAATAACTCATAAACAAGGATGTTTTAGTCTCATTAGTCTTATTGCTTAGATACCGAAAGTATTAGGGTTCTTCGAACACTAATACATTGGATCGAAGAATTGCAAAGAGGTGTGTGAGTGAGCAAACAAGGATCGGAGCGAATTAAACGAAGAATCTCTCTCGATATATTTTTGTTAACCGATATTAGAAGAAATCAAACAAAGGCTCGAACGAGAAGGTGTAGACCTAGTGAGTGTTCATGTAAAGAGCAGGAGGTTCTTTGAACACAATGGTTGTTATGGTAGGCAGCATCAGATGCAGAGAACAAGGACACATTTCTGGCCCACACACTCATACTCTACGAGAATTCCCGCGGGTTTACAGTTCAATTAGTCCGCAAAAATATGTTTTGAATGCGTTCAGTGATACCCGAACCTTCGTCTGGCTCGTTAAATTGACTAATCAACTCGCCTATTCCATTAGGTTAGCTTATAAGCCAAAGCATATTCTTGATTCCTTGCATTGAGAAACATATGTTGAATGCTTCCTGAGAGTCAAAATCACTTTCATTCAATGTTTCAGGACAAATATTCAAACACAGTTTTCCCTTGCCTATAAAGCTGAAAAGCTAGTGATATTATAGGAGTAGTCTTGGATCGTTATCCAAGTTCAGTGCATCTAGTGAACTAAAGAAAAGTCAACTTCAATAATATGAGACAAAATCTAGTGAACTAAACTATTGGATCAAGAAAAGACTACAGAAATGGATGATTCCATTGAGAGAATAAGGCAAGAGAAGAGTTGAAGGTATCCAAGAACGTGAGACGCGTGACGAAAGGAGGAAATGGATTATGGAAACGTGCATGTAATTAACTTTCTTAGATTTTAATAATTGGGATAATGATAATAATAATAATAATTAACTTTAGATTTCATGCGGATTTTATATTTTATGGGCGGCCCGGCCCGGCCCATTCTGACGTTGAGAAAAGACCGAGCCGGGCCGGCCAGGTTGCAAGAGATTCGCCCGCATGCCTCAACGTTTAAATGTCATTTAGAGTTAATTAATATTAAAATACTCTTAACATAATTAAAATTATGGAAAAATAAAATAAAATTTTGTTGTTTGGTTCAATTCGAAATAATACAATTAAAATTTATTTATTTGTAGGTTTTAAAGTATCATCTAATTTAACATTTTTACTATATTACTCATTCAATTATAAGATTCTGTTTACTCCGAAACATATTTGTTTATGGTTGTGTCGATCGAGACGATCGTTTTATCGTCCAATGAGATGACAACGAGTAACCATCGATAACTATAACACAACTTCGCCGACAATTGATGCGGTGGTCGTGATCGATAATCGATGGCGGTGGTTGGCGGCGCGACAATCGACAGAAGATTGACAACGGTGGCGACTGCGCGATCGACATGGATGACGGTCGACAGACGATCGACATCGGCATCGACGATAGTCGACGATCGACATTGGCACCTGTGGCCGACAATCGACGGCGCCGGTGATCAACATTGGTGCTGACGACCGACCGATCGATGGCGGCGATCGGCGACGTCGACGGTCGGGGTTGGCTGGTGACGTCGATAGTCGTGGGCGACCGACCTATCGACTGTTGGGAGTATTAGAAATACAATCAAAGTCTCACATTGATAAGACATGAAAAAGATCATGTGATTATAAGATGAAAAAATATCTCAATTGACATTAGATCTTTTGGATAAAATCCAAAAATAAAACCATGAGAGCTTAGTTCCAAAGCGGAGAATATCATGTCATTTGAGGATATATGAATCTTATAACCATTAACAATTGATATCAGAGTTATGGTCCATGTCATGCACCTCAAACGAAGGAAGTGGAGCTCCCATGTCTGATTAAGAGAATCAGATACCAAACAAGAAGTCTAATTGGGTCAAGAGGAATTTGGATAAATCATAAAAAGTTCAATTGATTGGATTAGGATCAACAAGCGATAAGAAGTCCAGTTGGGTCAAGAGGACCAGATAGTTGGCAGAAAGATTTGATGGGTTGAGGATCAGATATCAAACAGAGAAAGTTCTTTGAGGACGGATAAGTTTGAGGGGAGGCTCAATGTAGTCCTTCCTTTGAAGTGTAATTATTGAGAGTATTGAGAATATAATCAAAATTCCACATTGATAAAACATGGAAAATATCATATGCTTATAAGATGAAAAAATATCTTCATTAATATGAGATTTTTTGAACTAAAGTTCAAAAATAAAACTATAAAGGTTTAAATCTAAAGTGGACAATATCATGTTATTATGAAAATACATGAATCTTATAGACACTAACACCGACAACGATGGTCGGTTGGCGACGATGGATGTCGCAGTTGATCGATTAAGGTTTAATTATATTATTAATTTATGTATAGTTGAATTGCTATTTGATAAATTAATAAGGATATTTTTGTTTCAAATGATAAAAATCAAAGGATATTTTTGAGAAAAAAATTCATAATTAAGGGAATCAATGAAAATTAAATTTCTCGGAGGTTTTTCGATTTCTCCATACATAATTCTTTTACGGATGTGATATGAGATGAGGTGAGTCTCACACAGTAGACAATGAGTTAATCCTTCGCAAATGCGTCGTCCTTTCATACGCTAGTTATTAGTCTCAAGGGTCAAAGATCTATCGTGATTTATCTCTCTTATGATGGTCCGAAAACAAATTAATAGGGCCATTAAATTGATGAATTTCAATCTTTACATCAGAGTCTCACACGGTATAAATTAGATGTCTCCAGTGTTCTAATTATTAATGATGCTGAGCTATTTGTCAAGATTTATCTGCATTTTCAGGATTTAATGGGAACATAAAATTTAGATATTTGGATTATAAAAAAAATACTCTTCACATTTAACGAATAGTCAAATAAATGCTCTTTTTATAAAAAATCATCGAATATGCGTTCCATCGTATATTTTATCTCAAGAATATCATTACTTTCAATGCAATGGCCTTTATTTCCAATAACATTATTGTAACTCTCAACAGAGAAATTGGATGATTAGCATGATGACAAATTTACTATAATTAATAAAGATCAATTTTTAGAAATTATAAAATTTTTCATAAACGTTTATACTCCTACATTGTTAGTATCCGACTGAGGCATAAAAACTTTTCGTGATTTATTTTACTGATTGTGATAAAGATATTTGAAATAAACATATCATCTTTTTGCTATAATAATAGTTATTGTAATAATTATTTAATAATTTTGACTTATTTAAATCACCGTCAAGCGGATGGTCAAGATATGTGTGAAGCTTGGCAAGGTGCGTTGCCCTCTCTCCTCATCGTCTTCCTTCCCCCATTCTACGGTTTTAACGTTGCTCTCTTCCTGCTACAGCCAAGTCCAGAGCTGACTATGGGGGAGGACTGTTGGGCCCTAGCCTAGGGCATAAAAAAAATTTTCCATGAAAATGATTTAATTTTCAATAAAAAATAAAGCTCAATTTCTAAATTTCGCTCGGGACTTTAACTTCAAATTCTAAAATTAGGATCGACTCTGGCCAGGTCAAGGCTAGAAATGTCAAGATGTCGATGAACCCATTCTGCGAGATCGCCCTCGAGAAAGCCCTCCGTCTCCGGGAGGCGGGAGCCATTGGGGAGGTCATCGTCGTCTCAATCGGCCTTGTGCAGTGCGTCGACACGCTTCGTACCACTCTCGCCATAGGATCCGACGGAGCCATCCACGTAGATTTCAGGATCGTGTCGTCCGCTTTCGAATATTTAATCAACCTTGTTGATTTACTTTGATCATCTCTACCTAGTCCCACTAGGATTTCCTCGTATTTTCAAATATCCAATCAACCTTTGGATCTTATCTTAGTCAACTAAACTATGAGAATTGATTGCATTAGCAATCTTTTCACTTACTACATTAAACAAATAGATTATCTAAACGTTAAAACTCTAGTAGCTCGATTGCAAGACCTCTTAGTGCATACCATATAAATTTCGGTAATTTATCAAACAGCGCTCCTGAAATTTGAAATTGTCCAAAAAGGATCTCATACTTTCATATTTACCAAATAACACACTTAATTCCCTTTTTACCTTTTAGAAATAACGCACTTAATTTTCGAACGTGGTGCTGGTGCAATCCCAGCACCACTTCTCAGCACCACCACTGTAGTGCTGGAAATTTAAATTCCAGTTTCACGTTCGAAAATTAAATGCGCTATTTCTGAAGGGTAAAAAGGAAATTAAGTGCGTTATTTGATAAATATGAAAGTATGAGATACTTTTTGGACAATTCCAAACTTCAGGAACGCTGTTTGGTAAATCGCCGTTTTACTCGGAGATAAATATTAACTAAGCTAGATACCTTCATTTACCTTAGATGAAGTCCCCACGGGGATGATGTAGTAGTTAAGACACGATGAAACTTACGGATAAGACAAAGGTCAATTCCGGAGGAGATCTAAAGCCCTTTCCTTAATCCAGATAACCTCCACATGTCTTGACTATCACGTCAAGGCTCATATGACCCTTCATGATTTACCTTCTTCATAATAGTTGTGAGACAGATCGGTAAGAACCGCTAGGTTGACGGATTCTAATCTTTTACGGATTTACCTTAGATGAAGATTTACCTAGGTGATCCTTGTAGTCAAGGATATTAACATTATAACTAAAACACCCTAGATGTTTAATTGTTGATTTTTTTTTAGCTCCAAGACTAGCCTAGTTGGTAAGTGTAAAGTGACAATTTTTAAATGGGCGGGGCTTAATTTTTGGAGAAGTCATGACTCTGAACTATCGACGGATCCCCTCCTTTGTACTTGCCACTTGAGTCCTGATTTATCTTCTCCATTGATAAGGACAGTCGGAGGAGGTCACTAATATGGTGATTCATCATCTAATTAACAAAATTTTTCCAAAAACAAAGTTCATAGGGGTTTTCCTAAAATCTTATGTAAATAAATACTATATTAGATACAACAATTGACATTAATTGTATTGGTTTGCCTCTTGCAGTGCTAAAATTTTTCTCGCTATTATCTCATTTTATTAGAATATTCTAGAATAATAAAACTCATGAATTTATCCATTTTCCTAGTAAAATGAAATTCTTTCTTTACTCTTTTGCAAAAAAAAAAAAAAAAAAAAAATTCTAGTGTATTTTGCTTATATTATTTTTGTGGTTTAGATTGGCGTTGATCTTTTCTTTTTTTGTCCCATTTCTTCCTAGGTACTTGGGAAAATCCAATTCCGATCTAAATGGCGGCGGCGGCGGCAGCAGCAATCACCGACGACAGCGCCGACGAGGCGGTTCCCGATCGCCTGCAAGAGCTGCTTGCGTTCGATGCCACCAAATCCGGCGTCAAAGGCCTGGTCGACGCCGGCATCACCAAGCTCCCACGAATCTTCGTCCAATCCCCCGATGACCTCCCTTCCCCGCCCTCCCTCGCCCGCCTCCAAGTCCCCGTCATCGACCTCAGCGGCGTTTCCGACGACGCTCGTCGGCGGAAGGAGATGGTGGAGCAGATCCGCGATGCCTCGTGCTCCTGGGGGTTCTTCCAGCTGGTGAACCACGGCGTCCCGCCGCAGATCTTGGAAGGCATGCTGCAGGGCGGCCGGAGGGTCCATGAGCTCCCCGAGGAGGTGAAGGCGAAGCTCTACTGCCGCGACATGAAGCAAAACGTGAAGTACTTTTGCAACTTCGATTTGTTCCTTTCTCGAGCTGCGAATTGGAGGGATACCTTCTCGTGTAACTTCGACGCCGTGCTGAATCCTCAAGACATTCCTGATATCTGCAGGTATGGATCTATTTTTAACCCCCATGGCCTCTTTTCTTTACCTCGACGACGCGAGATTATCGACGTCATTGGCAGCAGAGACGAGATCCTGGCCTACGAAAAGCACATGCTTGGCCTCGCCGAGTTGGTGTACGAGCTGCTCTCGGAGGCGCTCGGACTGAGTCCGCATCACCTGAAGAGCATCGACCTCTCCAAGGAACACTTCGTGAGTGCACAATACTATCCACCGTGCCCGGAGCCGGAGCTCACCCTGGGCACCTCCAAGCACCGCGATCCCTCCTTCTTGACGCTGCTCATCCAGGACGAACTCGGCGGTCTGCAAGTTCGCCACCAAGGTCACTGGGTCGATGTCTCGCCCCTTCCAGGAGCAGTAGTCGTCAATATCGGCGATTTCCTTCAGGTAATTTATTGTTCCGCGGCTATTAATTTCTCATTTATTCTTAAAATAGCATCTTATCAATTTGTATTTTTATTTTTTTTATATTTAATAATTATAATAATTTACTCTCTTTTTCACAATAATATTAATAAGAAATAAATTATATTAGAGTGATGTTGGCAGAGTGCCCCCTTGCCACGTGATCCTAGTTAACTTGGAGTGGACAAAAGAGTATAAATATGACTATCTCAGCTGGTGTCTTTTCACTCGTATCTCGACAAAAGTCTCTTCATTCATATCTCGATGAGAATCTCTTCACTCATATCTCGGTAGGAGTTTCTTCACTCATATCTCGACGATGTTGATACAATCGATACAAGTCACGATTGATCAAACTCGAGTATTATTCGAGTAGTATTTTGATATTTGACAAAACGATTGACAATGTGATTATCATAGAAAGTCCAAGAATAGTCTTGACATCTGAGAAGTCCAAGTCATGAGTACTTGACATTTGAGAAGTTCAAGCATGTGTCTTAGCATGGAAAATCCAAGTATGAATCTTCACAAAGGAAAAGTCCAAACATGAGTCTTGACAATGGTAAAATTCAAGTCATGGATACTTGGCATGGGAAGTCCAAAGGTATAGTCTTGGCGACATAAATCCAAGTGTGTAGTTTTGACAGTGTAAAGTCCAAGTGAACTTGGCGATGAAAGTCCAAGTATGGATGCTTGACAATTGGAAAGTCCAAGGGTGTGATATTGGCAGCGTAAAATCCAAGTGTTTGTCTTGGCGGCATAAGTCCAAATGTACTTTAGCAAAGTAGACCCAATTAACATGACAATAGCCGATAGAAGCATTTGAAGGCTAGCATATGAACGAACAAGTCATGGAGGACTTAGAAGGATTCGATAGGCGTAAGACTGATGGAGGTGGTTAGAAAGCTTAAGTCTAAGCTAAGGGTAGTCTATCGAGTACGAGGGGATCATACTTAAATTAAACCTCATGTTTGAGGATTATCGTGTTTGAGCGATCGGTTGGGATTATAACTTGCGATAATCGATTAAGCTTGCTCGGTAAAGCTCGACGATCGGTCGGTTTAGCGGACAGCGCGAAGCTTTGGTAGTTAATGAAGCTAGTCTACTACTTGGCGATCAAGCTAACGTAGAACTACTATTGGGGTATCCGTTAGAGCAGGTTCCAATATAGATTGAGCCATTGTGAGACAACGAATAGGAGAACAGTCGACTGTTGTATTTTTGGCAATCGATTGCTAGGCGAAAATCAGCTCAAGCTCAACCTTATAAGGAGATTTCATGGAGAATTTAGAGTTGTCAATTCTTGAGGTTTTGAAGGGGAATAGTTACTGCTTTCCAGACTTTCAAAGTCATTCAAAGCAACCAAACAAGCAAGCGATCCAAAGTTCATCTTTGTAAAGTATTTTTGCATTTGTATTCATTCTTAGCTTGTTGATATTGCTTCTTATTTTTGTAAGATATTTGTATGAGGTTTCTCTACCTTCAGATTGTTTCTGAAAAAGAGAAGTTTATTAGTGGTGGTGTGCATCACTAGAACTCGCTATTGAGCTCGCCCCGTGAAGTAGGAAGCCTAGTTTCGAACCACGTTAAATTTTTTTGTTGTGTTTGTGTATTGCGAGTGTTTATTGTATTTTTTTATTGTTATTTGTATTCCGCTATGTTACTAACGATTGTAGAGACGAACACAAACGAATCCATCAAACGACGAAAAATACTATTCACCCCCTCTAGCGGACATATCAATCCCAACAGGTTGAAATCTCTTCATTCATGTCTCAAAGTATATGTCTATTTCAGGGCTACTTGCTTCAAGGTCATTGAGACGAGAGCATCACGTGGCAAGTGGACATGTCAGCACGCCTCCATTGATTATACGTCTCTCTCGTATTAATAGAGTCTTGCCTCTTATCAATCACGTGGGCTGCATTTATTATGCGTCTGTCATATTTAATGAGGTAATGTCTCCTATCATTCTCTGCCATATCTGACTGCTATAATGAAGAATCCACACCCTCCATACAAACCCTTAGGGTGCGTTTGGTTGGGGGTTTTTGTTGATAACCTTGTTAGGTTATCAACAAAAACCTTGTTTGGTTTAGGTTATAAACAATTACATGGTAATTGTTCATTACCTGGTTATGAACAAAAATCTTTTTAGGGGGAATCGAAAAACCTTGGAGAACCAAGGTTTTTGTTGATTCCTAGGGTTAAGGAAACTTTTTTCCAATATTACCCCTAGCAATATATTAATAACCATCGCCCGCTGCCGCCGCCGCTTGCCGCCGGCTGGGCTGTTGCCGCTGCCGCCGGCTGCCGCTGCTTCGCCGCCAACCACCGTCGCCGCATCCGCCGCCGGCCACCACTGCCGCCGCCACGGCTACGTCGCCACCCATCGCCGCCGCTTATCACCAGCCGCCGCTGCCGCATCGCCGCCGCCGCTGCCGTCGCACCGCTGCCGCCGCCATCGCCGCCGCCGGCCGATCGCCACGCCACGCCCGACGCTGACCGACGCCGCCAGCATCGCCGACGACGGCCGATCGCCACATCGATACCGCCGCCGGCCGGGCCGCTGCTGCCGTTGCGCCGCCAATCGGCCGCCATCGTCGTCGCCGGTTGACCGATCGTCGTTGCCGCCGCCGATCGGTTGACCACCATCGTCGCCCCCGGTCAGTCGACCGTCGTCGTCGGTGACCAATCACCACTGTCACCGGTCGATCGTTGGTCGGTCACCGCCACCGCCAGTCGGCCGGACACTGCTGATGGCAGATTGCTGCCGTCATCATTAATATTTCTGTCGTCGTCATTGAATTGATTGAGCAAAGACAAAGGATAATTTAGCAAAGACAAAGGTTTTTATCTAAAGTTATACTTTATTCCAAGGTTATGTTTTATTCCCTGGTAATCAAAAGGTTATGTATGATTACTTGAACCAAACGCACCCTTAGGAGTTTGCGTTGGTCTCCTAGCTTATATAAAAGTTACTGAAGGAAGTCCTCCTGGTTTTTTCTCTCTGCTCTTCCTCTCGCATTTTCCTCCGCTTCTCCTACTGATACTGATTTGAGCGTCGAAGAGGTGTCGTCGAGATCCCTCTCGGCTCTCTCTTCACTCTTATTTACTTTCTCAGGCTTGTGTTCTCGCTGCTCCAATGACCTCTTCTAGCAACATTCCTAGTGCCCTCCTTCTCGCTCGGATCACCAGCTGGAATTCTTTGCCTCCAAAGGCATAATCGTTTCTCCATCAGACAAGCTTGAAGACTGCGGGAGTTTGTTTCCCTTTTGATTTCCTCATCCCACCAAATCATCAACTTCGCCAAGCCATCTTCATCTCAGTCGACAGAGTCTTCGTCCGAGTCATTCTCATTATAGTCAAGTCCATTGTCTCGGTGTCTCGACTGCAACATATAGTAATTTTGATTCACAACTAAATTATATTATACTCGTTTGGAAGTCACTAGTATTTCACATAAAGTCAACAAGTGGGGGAGTTCATTGATAATGGGTCATTTTGATTCTTTCTTTAGAACAATTCGATGAATTTAGTAAATCCCTTTAAGAGACTACAATGATCATTGATTGAACCTATGCAATTTTGTCTAAAGTTTATTTTTAAATTTAGATGATCCTCACGTGTTTTGACTATCACATCAAGATTCATAAAATTTTCTGTGATTTATATTTCTCACAATGAATATGAAATAGATTGATAAGAATCACTAGATTGATAGATTTCAATCTTTTCGGAAACTATCCAATTTTGTTCAGCATGAATGATTAATTATACCTACTGTTGTTTCTCTTTTGGAATCAATATAATAATCATGAACTGTAAATGTTAAAAAGTAGAATTATTAGTATTAATCTGATCATAAGAGTTGTACTATTGTAACATAATATTTATCAGAGATAAAATATTCAGTGTAGTAGTTATAAATTATAACCGTTACAAAACAGCATTATTAATGTTGATCGGAATTAAATGTTTTCATATTATAGCAGTTATAATTCTGCAGCTATTCTCGAAAATAAAAATAGTTTTGTTCTCGTGAGTAAGACATGATGATTAAGACACAACAATATATATAAAAGTAGTCTGGATCGATTTCGAAGGAAATTTAAAATTTTTTTCTTAATTCAGATGATTCTCATGTATTTTAGCTACTATGTTAAGATTCATAGGATCCCTCATGATTTATCTTTCTTACAATGATTAGATAGAAAAATTTTAATCTTTTATAGAAAATAAAAATACATTGAGACGGAATAGAATGTTATTTTAATAATAATAATAAAATACTCTTACAATAATTTCAATAAAAGGGAATGATTTGTTTTCCTGGGCAAAGTACAAAGTACAGTAATAAGTATTCAATTGTTTCTATGGGAATAACGTGATGAGTAAGAAATTTATGGATAAGATTGAGAAGAAGATTTAAAGTTTTTTTTTAGATTCAAATAATTTTTATGTGTTTTGATTACTACGTTAAAATTTATGAAACTTTCTGTAATTTATCTCTTTCAGAATAGTCGTGGAGAGGCCGCCAACTGCTAAAATTAATCGAACAAAATCTAAAAAAATTAGTTCGGACATCTGAATTACTCAAAAAAAAAAACGTCTTTTATGCTCTGTTAATTATTGATTTGTATGTTAGTAATTGAGGTGGCAAGTAATGTGTTTCTTTGTCTTTTGTAGATCATTAGCAATGATAAATTCAGAAGCGTGGAACATCGAGTGTTGGCGAATCGGCGAGGGCCTCGGCTGTCAGTGGCATTGTTCTTTGCCGGAGTTCGCGAGGAGAACTTCTTGTATGGTCCGATCAAAGAGATCTTGTCTGAGAATGAGCCTCCAAAATATCGACAAATTCCTCTGAAAGACTATTTTCAGGTTTTCGCTACTAGAGGACTGGGAGCGGAGTCTATTCTCGACCATTTCGCCCTTTGAAACCACAAGACTTTGCCTTGGATTTTAATGTATATCCACATATGTCTGGACTGTCTGCATTGTTGAAGAAGAAAGAAGAAGAAGAAGATTCCGTAAGTTTTACTTTAATTATATCGTTCCACTCAAGTATATTTCACTTTTATAGTTAGACAAGTCATAAAGCAAGTGAAATGAAAAGTATGATATATGCTTGTTGAGTTAAATTTTATAGTGTTCGTAATTATTTGATAAAATAATAAATCAGATCTCAAATTAATTTAGCTATTGAAAAAAATTATTCGAGTTTGATTTGTTTTTTTTAGATCGAGTTTGACTTGAGTTTGAATTGAGCTCGACTTGTTTAATGGATATCGAATTTTTAATCAAGTTTGGTTCAAATTTGAATCGAGTTTGAGGCAAATTTATTTAAATTTAACTTGTTTAAATGTTTGTCAGGTTTTAAGTCTAAATTTATTTGTTTATTTATAATTTATAATTTTAAATTATTATTTATAAATGAGTAAAAATATATAGAAGTTTAATATGTTGTGTGATCGATAAGTGTGTGTCTGTGTGCGACTGCGTCTCCATCATCCAATCCTATGGGATTGCATAGTAATAAGGAATGCATAGTATTGTCGTCGTGCGTTGTTGAAGTGATGGACTATAGCCTAGTCTTTGAATCCGTTAGAATCGTCGTCGGTGTCTGGTCGATCATGTTGGTGCAAGAATGTCCCAAGTATTACTTACTTTTTATGTTTGGATAATCAAGTTTAAGTTAGACAAT
This sequence comes from Wurfbainia villosa, assembly GCA_025175895.1. Taxonomy (NCBI): domain Eukaryota; kingdom Viridiplantae; phylum Streptophyta; class Magnoliopsida; order Zingiberales; family Zingiberaceae; genus Wurfbainia; species Wurfbainia villosa. The sequence continues at coordinate 121,268,482 of CM045991.1, read as the reverse complement.
GTTAGTGATCTAACATGGCTATTAAGTGACAGGTAAAAGAAAAGTCCAAGTGGAAAGTCTTAGCAAGGGAAGTTCAAGGGTGAAGTCTTGACAAGGAAAATTCCAAGGATGAGGATTTGATAGTGTAAGTCCAAGTATGTAGTCTTGACGACATAAGTCCAAATGAATCTTAGCAAAGGAAGACCCTAAAATATGACAAAGTTGAAAGAAGCTCTTAAAGGTAAGCACACGGATGAAATGAGTCTTGGATTCAGAGGGATTCAAAAGGTACGAGGTTGATGGAAGAGGCTTGAAGGCGTAATCTAGGCTCAGGGTTAGGTTTTAAGTATGAAGAGTTATACTTGAAGTGTATCAGTCGACTAATCTTGAGTGCTTGACATTCGAGAGCTCAGAAGACTCGAGCAGTCGACTGGGGTTATGGACTAGTCAACTGATCGAGTGGTCAGTTGACTCCAATTGTGAGACTCAGCATTTAGTCACGATGCTTGAGCAGTCGACTGTTGTAGAGAAGTAGTCGACCGCTTGTGGATGCTCGGAGACAAGAGCGGTGCTCGGGAATGAGCATAGTGCTCATGAATAAGCACGGTGCTTGGGAGAGCAGTCGATTGCCATTGTGGGCAGTCAACTAACGGAGTTGAAACTTATGCTCGGGGGATTTCAGTGCTCAAGAAATGAGAAATCGAAGCTCCGCCTCAGTATTGTTATGGTAGAGTAGTCAACTATTGATACTATAGCAAGCCACAAATTGTTTATGAGTCGATTGATGTTGCAATCAATCGACTGATCAAGTGATTATTGAACGGTGATCCAAAAAAATTATGGAGTCAAAAGTCATTGGATTTGTGCAACGGTCACACCAGTCAACTGGTGAAGGCTCAAAGGGCAAAAACGCTCCGAACCTATAAGAAGGGTATGGGAGCTTGGAGTTGGAGAGGCTATGTCTTAACATGAAATTTCTCATCTTAAGCTCTCTAAGCTTTCTTCTAAGTCTTTTGTTTTCTAAGTCTCTTCTTCTTAAGCTTACTTCCATCATTTTATAAGAAGAAGAGATTGTCGAAGATATTTTTTCAAAAGGTCCGTCTCTTTTCCATTTTATCCTTTTAACAAGGTTGATTTTTTTTCTCCTTTCCTCTCCTTTACATGCAACAATTTTTTTTTTCTCTTTCTTCTTAAACTAAATTATCATTTTCTCTCTGCTTTTGCATGCATGCAAAAATCGCACAATGATTAAAACCGACGTCACATTCAAAATAACACTATGATAAAAAAAAATCAACATCATCTTCAAAATCAACACTAATACCACAACGTAAACAAAAAAAAAAAAATAGAGACTTTGATGCTGATCTTAAAACCTCTTTGCGTCTTGATTTTGATCTTGCAAAATCAACACCAAAGCAAAAAAAAAAAAAAAACTTTAGTGTTGACATTTGTAAGATCAACACCAAAGCCTTTTTGTACTTTGTTATTAATCTTACAAGATCAACATTAAAAACCAAAGCAAAAAAAAAAAAAAAACTTTGGTATTGATCTTATAGCCTCTTTGTATCTCAGTGTTGATCTTGAAATATCAACACCAAAAGCATTGGTGTTGATCTAGCTTTGTTGCCGAAGAAGAAAAAGACTTTGGTGTTGATCCTGCAAGATCAACACCAAAGCAAAAAAAAAAAAAAAAAATACTTTTGCAAGATCACGCCAAAGCTTCTTTGCGCCTTAATGTTGAAAAAGACTTTGGTGCTGATCTTTTAACCTCTTTACATCTTGGGGTTAATCTTGCAATATTAGCACCAAAAGCTTTGGTGTTGATTTTTTGGTGCTGATCTTGCAAAGACCAACACCAAAGAAAATAAAAGACTTTGGTGTTGATATTGCAAGATCAACACCAAAGCCTCTTTGCGCCTTGGTATTGATCTTGCAAGATCAATGCCATGTACCATATGTGATGTTGTGTTTTTGAAAGAGGTGATGTTTTTGAAGGTGATGCTAATTATGAAAATCAATACCATTATAAGGTTGACATCCCTACTATAAATTATGTGTGTGTATATATCAAATGTTTGCTTTCGAAGACCATAACTTTTGACTCGGATATCATAACAAGGCACAATTTATTCTGAAATTGAAGCTCATTTACTTATTTACATTTGTTACCAGATGAAACTCATAACAGTAAGTTTCAAGCCTAAAAACATTTAAGTCTTTTCAGGTCCTCAATGGATTTCGATCAAAATTCATTGATTGACCTAGAGAACTTCAGTCAGACTCATTCCAAGTATTATAAGTTTATGAAGTGTTCCAGAGTCTATATGTACCAAAAAATACCAGCTTAAACTTATTAATAGCAGTGATAAAAAGATTTTCAATATTTATGACTTTAAGATAGTTGACACATACACATAATTTATCGTAAATACGTCCAAACTAGACATGTACACTATAAACTTTTTCATTGCACTATCCTCTTTCATTACATGTTATCTTTTCAAAAATCCAAATCCCATAAACATCAAAACTCATTGATGGACCTATAGAACTCCGATCGAACTCATTCTAAGTATTATAAATTTCTAAAGTGACCCCTAGTTTATATGTGCTCAAAAATATCAGTTCAAAATTTTTAACAACAGTTATCAGAAGATTTTCAAAGTTTATGATTTTAAGATAATTGTCACATATGCATAATTTATCATAGAAATGTCAAAACTAGACATGAACATTATAAACTTCTTCATTGAACTATTATCTTTCATTATATTTCATTTTTTCAAAAATTCAAATCCCCTAGGCTCATCAATGAATTTCAATCAAAACTCATTAATGGACTTAGAGAATTCCGATTGAATATATTTCAAGTGCTATAAGGTTCTGATGTGTCATAGAATCTATATATACTCGAAAATATCATCTCAAAGTTATTAACAACTGTGATCAGAAGGTTTTCAAAATTTATGACTTTAAGACAGTTGACATATATATACAATTTATCGTAAGAATGTCAAAACTATACATGAACACCATAAACATCTTCATTGTACTATCCTTTTATATTATATGTTAACTTTTTAAAAATCTAAATTCACTAGGTTTATCAATGAGTTTCGATCAAAATCTATTAATGAACCTAGAGAACTCCGATCAGACTCATTATAAGTACTATAAATTTTATCTTTTTGCTAAAATAAAAGTTATTGTAATAGTTATTTAATCATTTTGATTAATTTAAAGCAATTTAAAGTGATTTTTAATAATTTAAAATGAATGGGATGAAGTTTAAATAATTTTAAATAAAGATTATTTTGATATAATAGTAGTTTGTATACATGATTAAAACGAAATAATAATCTCCTGGAGTACAGTGCAATAGTAAAAACGAAAAGATATTCCATATGAAAACGTAATTCAATCCTTTGCTTAGATAACGTTCGACGATAAATTTAAAAAAAAAAAATTCATAGGGATGATTCTCTATGCAGGAGTTTACTCGATAAATATAGTAAAATTTCAGTGTTGAATAGTCTTTCAGAGATGATATAATTGTGAAGTCGGAGTTGAATCGTCAAACTATAAATACTTCTCTGATGTACCCAAATGATTGATAGAGATATACTGCTTCTTTGAGGTCAGCTTTCGAAGAAGTGCTCCTGTGGTTTTAAGTTGATTATCCTTACAAATTAATAGGACTAAAGATTTGCTTACATTTTCATTCGCTGTAATTTTAAAAAATAAAAATATGTATTTTGAGGACGGAGATCATATCCGAGCCACGTCAGCAATAAGAGCCGGAGTTATCTATTTTAGAGAAAAGGAGGGAGAAAGAAGATGAAGCCTCCAACCGACGGCGAACGCCGCAGCGTCGCAGCGAGATGAAGGTAATGGTCGCCGTCAAGCGGGTGGTCGACTATGCTGTCAAGATCCGTGTGAAGCCTGACAAGGTGCGTTACCCTCTCTCCTCATCGTCTTCCTTCCCTCATTCTAGGGTTCTAACGTTGCTCTCTTCCTGCCAGAGCGGGGTCGAGACTGGAAACGTTAAGATGTCGATGAACCCATTCTGCGAGATCGCCCTCGAGGAAGCCCTCCGCCTCCGGGAGGCCGGAGCCGCTGGGGAGGTCGTCGCCGTCTCAGTCGGCCCCGCTCAGTGCACCGACACGCTCCGTACCGCTCTCGCCATGGGAGCCGACCGAGCTGTCCACGTAGATTCCGGGACCGTGCCGATGCTCCCGCTCTCCGTGGCTAAGATCCTGAAGGCCCTCGTTCAGGTAGAGCGGCCGGGGCTCTTAATCCTCGGCAAGCAGGTGATGGAATCTGGATTTATAATTTTATTTGTTTTCGTAAATTGATTGAAAGATTTCATTTCGGAGATCAGGAAATAGGATCGCTCTCATCTCTTAACCTTTTGCACAACTTCAGATATTGCAAGGCGTTACATAGTGTCGATTGTTTTCTTTTAATTGTGTGAACTTAGTACCTTTGCTTTGGTTGTTAATTGTTGGTATGCTCAGAAATGCATAAATTTTGGTGCATGAATTACAGTTACCTATTTATTGGGACTTACTCTATTTTGAGGTTTCTGAGTTGAAAGTAATTGGGACTTCTAAAGCAGAAATGTCCTTCAGAATACGAGGAAGGTTCTTCAGCTTACAAAGATAATAATGCATGAACGTTTAGCTTATACCACTTATCAGATCGTTCAAACTTGTATATTCCCTTTCTGCATATTATCAGACATCTCAAATTTTCCAATTCTTGCTTCTTTATTGTAGACTCATGACATTACCCCTCTTTAGAATTCATCTAGTTTTTTTATGTCAGTATGACTTGCTTAACCTTTGTTCATTTTTTGAACTAGCCGATGCTTCCTAATGTTATCATTTTTGTCAACTGTCGATTTGTGCTCGATGTAGGTGCTCTCTTTTTTTTTAACTAGCCGATGCTTCCTAATGTTATCATTTTTGTCAACTGTCGATTTGTGCTTGATGTAGGTATTCTCTTATACTCGTGATAATATATATTATTTACTTATATTGGAAGTTCAAAAGCTCAAAACAGTGTTCTAAAAGCAGTGTATTCGCCTAGGCATTTTGGACAAGAGATAGCATTTGATATGCAATACATGATCCAATTAGGTTGATCCTGTGCTTGGTTGGGCACACACACAAGATTTGGTGAACAAGGGAAAAAATGGTTAGGTTTAGTTAATGGTCGCAAAAACTTAGTTTACTGTCTAACAATCACAAACAATTAATCATCAACTAATAATTATACGCATATTACTAAGAAATATGACATACTTTACATGATTATATTATTTGTTCTACAGTATATACTTGATCCATTTTTTTTTTCAACACAGAATTATGAATTGGATTGATTTATTACTATACTTTATTGGATATGTTAGTGATTTTCATCAATATCAATGTTTTAAGTTCTCAATTATTTTGGATTGGCTAAGCAGAGTTTGTTCCACCATCCAACTGTATACATGTTGACATTGTTGCACACTGCACATTAGGATTAATGCCATCCTCATCTTTTACATCCAAGATTGAGGACCAAATACCATATGCACTGCACTCTGTTTATATATATATATAAAATATGCTGAGCGCCAATAGATGCGTGTCGCATGAGCGATGCGATCTTAGCCATTCGTTCAGACGGGATTGCACAGTAAATGAGAAATGTACAGTACTTGCCGTTCAACGTTCTTCTCTGAGTGCGCACTATAGCCAATCCCTGAATCCGTCGGGGTTGCCACCAACGTCGCCATTATCGCTTAACTAACCGATCGATGCGGATCGTTGTTCAGAATCAATCGCGCCGCCATACTTACGGTGCTAGTGGCCACAATCATGCCCGATTTGGCCGCATTCCGATTGCAATCTAGTCGGGACCGGAGTCTGGCCGGACTGCGCCCTGATTTTGGTTGGATTGCAGTCAGATTCTGACTAGATTGCGACCAAAATCTGGCCGAATTGCGGCAGCCAGCGTGGTGGCCGATGGTGGCTGCAATTCGGTTGGATTGCGTCAATCCGATCGGAATCTAGTCGAACGCCAGTGCCACGGCCGCAATCGCAGCCAATTTCGGTCGGACTTTAGTTCTAATCGGATCGCGGTTGGATTGTGCTCGCCAGTGACCACGGTGCTGGCAACTGCAATGAATCTGGCCGATGATAATTGAGAAAGGAGAATTTTGGCGTAATGATAAAGTTGCTGCCGTCTGATCTAAATGTCTCGGGTTCGAATCTCGGAAATAATCTCTTGTAAAAAACATGATAAAATTACGTACAATATACCCTTCATCGGGATTTCACATTGGCGGAGGCTTCGTGCCCTGTACTTCCCTTTTATCTCTTTGTAATTGAGATGCTATTTTAATCACTTTGGCAGTTCTCTTGATACAAGTCTCTAAGTTCCCTTTTTTTTTTTTCCCCTTGTATTCATCAGGCAATTGATGATGACTGCAACCAAACTGGACAAATGGTAGCTGGATTACTTAGATGGCCACAAGGAACCTTTGCTTCAAAGGTCAGATACTACAATTCAATCATATACCAACGATGATTCTATTCTATTCTTGTTCTTCCCTTGGGACTTTCTCATTTTTATTTCTGTTACCTATAATTACTTTTACTCATCGATCTGCCGTTAGGGTAGTTGATCGGTTTGCAGGTGATATATCTGAAGAATCTGTAAGTCAGAAACTAATGCATATTATTTCACCCATAATTTATCTTAGTAGGTTGTGCTGGATAAAGAAAACCAAACGGCAACGGTGGAAAGAGAAGTAGACGGTGGCATCGAGACTATCTCTCTTGATTTGCCTGCCGTAATCACGTAATATCTCCCTATCTTCTTTCCTTGCTTCTCTTCTATATGCTTTTTTTTTGTTTGGCGAAGGATATCTGCTTTACTTTGTGGAACAATCTATCGACTCGAGTTACATCGCCCTCATACGGACATCTATTTTTAGCTTGCCACAAAAGATAAATCATGCACGTAATTGGCCCATTGTCTCGGTGTATCCGCTGGATGATGCGAAATAGTCTTGCTGCAGTAGTAGGCTCCTGTGGCATCGCCGTACCTTTGCCCACAGTTCGGTGCTAACTGAATAACATAATAACAATAACAATCAAGTCTTATCTCACTAGGTGGGATTGACTATGTATTCTTCTATGTCATTGGATTTTATCCCCTACTATATTATCATTTATACTTAAATAAATTTTATCTTATTTTATATTGCTAACTAAGTTTTTTTTTTGCCTTCCTCTTCCTCGTTTGATATGTATATTTGTCATCGTTTCACATCGCCTAACTGGAGTATTTATTGGTCGTCTAAGTACATGTTTGTATCACCTTAAACGTGTCTCTCGGAGTTTTTTTTCAATATATGCAATTCCGACTTTTTCTCTAATGTTCTCATTTCTTATTTTGTCTATATTCGTATGTTCGCATATCTATCTTAACATCTTTATCTCTGCGATTCTCATCTTTTGCTCATGTGCTCGAGTCGTAATCCGACATTCAACGTCATGTACTCATATAATATCTAATCGCTATTTTGTAGAATTTCCCTTTAAATTTTAGAGGTAATTTATGATCACATAAAATATTCGACATTTTTTTTCCAATTTAACCATCCTACTTGTATTCTATGTAAGTTATCTCTTTCAATCCCTCCATCACCTTGAAAAAATGATCTTAAATATTTAAAGTTTTTAGTTTTAGACAACTCGTCATCTTTTATCTTAATACTTGTCTCCTTACGTCTTAAATTCCATATATTATGTATTTACTCTACTAAGTCTAAAACTTTTCACTTCTAATATTTTCCATCAAGATTCTAGTTTAGCATTTACTCCTTCATGTGTCTCATCTACCAAAAACAATATCATCCGCAAATAACATTTACCACAGTACTGTATCTTGAATTTGTCTAGTGAGTTCGTCCATTATTAGTATAAAAAGATAAGGATTTAAAGTTAATTCTTAATGTAACTCTATCTTTATTAGAAATGTTTCAGTTAATCCGTCTAAAGTCTTTACTATAGTTATTATTTTTTCATATATATCCTTAATTAGTTTAATATATATTACACTGATATTTTTTTTAAATTCTGCGTATAATTTTTCTTAGAATTCTGTCATAAAAATTTCTAAGTCAATATTCCGGTGCTAACCGAACGTTGAAGAAAAAAAGTGGTTTGTTAGCACAGTGCACATATATTGCACGGTTCTTTCTGCTTTTTAGCATTATTTTTCATGTCAATTGAAAAAAAAAAAAATGGTTTATTAGCACAGTGCACATATATTGCACGGTTCTATCTGCTTTTTAGCATTATTTTTCATGTCAATTGAAAAAAAAAAAAAGTGGTTTGTTAGCACAGTGCACATATATTGCACGGTTCTTTCTGCTTTTTAGCATTATTTTTCATGTCAATTGAAAAAAAAAAAAATGGTTTATTAGCACAGTGCACATATATTGCACGGTTCTATCTGCTTTTTAGCATTATTTTTCATGTCAATTGAAAAAAAAAAAAAGTGGTTTGTTAGCACAGTGCACATATATTGCACGGTTCTTTCTGCTTTTTAGCATTATTTTTCATGTCAATTGAAAAAAAAAAATGGTTTATTAGCACAGTGCACATATATTGCACGGTTCTATCTGCTTTTTAGCATTATTTTTCATGTCAATTGAAAAAAAAAAAGTGATTTGTTAGCACAGTGCACATATATTGCACGGTTCTATCTGCTTTTTAGCATTATTTTTCATGTCACTTGAATGGTATATATTATACTTGGAAACCAAGCTCAATTGAGTTAAAATGGCTTAGTTTTCCGACTAAATGATAGCTATCATCTAGTTTCAGTCATGCTTTTGTTCCGGTCATCACCACAATTTAGGGTTTTGTATAAAACACTCAAGGTTATGTTTCTCCTATAAAGATCGAAACAGATTTCCGACTCCTTCAGTTGCTCGATCTCCCTTTTCGCAGGACGGATTTAAGGTTGAATCAGCCCCGATATGCGACTCTTCCGAACATAATGAAAGCTAAATCGAAGGTCATAAAGAAAGTTACGACTGCAGAGCTGAACGTGGAGATCAAACCAGATTTGGAGATCATTCGAGTTACAGAACCGCCCAAAAGAAAAGCCGGTGTCGTCGTCTCATCGGTCGACGAACTCATCGACAAGTTGAAGAATGAAGCACGTGTTATATGAACCATTTGTGTTGTCCAAAAACTCCAGGACACACTTATCTTCGACTTTAAAGTTCTTCAAATGTTTCCACAATAATTCCTCACACCGGATTTATTTACCAAATAAATGGTTGCCTCATGTATCACAACGATAAAAACGTTTTTCTCCAATTGTCACTGTTTGTTTGATTAGGACTCTTCGTTTGAATTTATAAGAAAACTGTAAATAAATTATTTTCAGTAATTTATTAAATAACATTAGAAAGTTTGAAATTGTCCAAAAAAACGTCTCATACTTTTATAATTATCAAATAATAAACTTAATTTTTTTTTATCCTTCAGAAATAATATACTTAATTTTCGAACGTAGTGTTGGAATTCAAATCTCAACATCAATTTTAGCACTATAGTGGTGCTGGAATTGTAAATTTCAGCACCACTGTGATGGTGGTGGAATTGTACTACTACTGTAGTGTTGGAAATTCAAATTTCAACGTCACAGTGATATAAATTTTTTTGACGGAAGGAGTAAAAAGGAAATTAAGTACGTTATTTAGTAAATATGAAAGTAAGAGGTATTTTGTTGGACAATTTTAAATTTCACGAGCACTGTTTGATAAATCTTTTGTGATTTAGATTGGCGATGACTTTGACTTTGACTTCGCCATCAAGCTGATCTTTTCTTTTTATGTCCCATTTCTTCTTAGGTACTTGCGAAAATCCAATTCCGATCTAAATGGCGGCGGCGGCAGCGGCAGCAGCAATCACCGATAACAGCGCCGCCGGGGCGGTTCCCGATCGCCTGCAAGAGCTGCTTGCGTTCGATGCCACCAAATCCGGCGTCAAAGGCCTGGTCGACGCCGGCATCACCAAGCTCCCACGAATCTTCGTCCACTCCCCCGATGACCTCCCTTCTCCGCCCTCCCTCGCCCGCCTCCAAGTCCCCGTCATCGACCTCCGCGGCGTTTCCGACGACTCTCGCCGGCGGAAGGAGGCGGTGGAGCAGATCCGCGACGCCTCGAGCTGCTGGGGGTTCTTCCAGCTGGTGAACCACGGCGTCCCGCCGCAGGTCTTGGAAGGCGTGCTGCAGGGCGGCCGGAGGGCCCATGAGGTCCCCGAGGAGGTGAAGGCGAAGCTCTACTGCCGCGACATGAAGCAAAACGTGAAGTACGTCTGCAACTACGATCTGTTCCATTCTCGAGCTGCGAATTGGAGGGATACCTTCTCGTGTAACTTCGACGCCGTGCTGAATCCTCAAGACATTCCTGATGTCTGCAGGTATGGATTTTTAACCCCCATGGTCTCTTTTCTTTACCTCGACGACGAGATTAACGACATGGTTGTCAGCAGAGACGAGATCCTGGCCTACGAAAAGCACATGCTTGGCCTCGCCGAGTTGGTGTACGAGCTGCTTTCGGAGGCGCTCGGACTGAGTCCGCATCACCTGAAGAGCATCGGCCTCGCCGGGGAACACTTCATGAGTGCACATTACTATCCGCCGTGCCCGGAGCCGGAGCTCACCCTGGGCACCTCCAAGCACCGCGATCCCTCCTTCGTGACGCTGCTCATCCAGGACCAACTTGGCGGCCTGCAAGTTCGGCACCAAGGTCTCTGGGTCGATGTCTCGCCCCTTCCCGGAGCAGTAGTCGTCAATATCGGCGATTTACTTCAGGTAATTAATTATATTTTTTCCACGGCCATTTCTCATTTATCCTTAAAATATCATCTTATTTCGCAAAAAAAATTGAAACGGTTAACCTAGCGGTCCCTATCGATCTGTTCTAAGATCATTATAAGGGAGGTAAATCGCGGGGGCCTTTGGTCTAGACGCAATTTGTCAGGTCAGAGGAGGGTCATCTTAGCTCAGATAGGAGTTTTACATCCTCCTTCGGAATCAATTCGTGCTCATTTCACAAGTGTCGTCCTACCGCAACTAATGCGTCATCCCGTGAGGACTTAAAATATCATCTTATGCTGCCACGGATCGGTGTAGTGGATGAGATTTTAGGGTCAATTCTCAATCGATTTGAAATTCCTCTCATACAAAGGCAAATCTCTCCGTGATTTATCATTCTTCGTTAAGTCGGGAGGCTTGTCATGAAGAATATTTGATAGAGCGTTATCATGTTTTATCATATTAAAATAGCATCTTATCTCTCTCTATATAATTATAATTGTTATAATACTATCTAGTGTTAATCAGAAATAAATTAGTAATTATGATTCGTAACTAAATTATATTATACTCGTTTGGAAGTCCTTGGCCGAACGAGTATTTTCACATAAAGCAGCCATTTGGGAGGACAACTTTTTAGAATGTAATGCTTCGTATTTATTCGATGGATGAATCATGGATGAAAATATCTAAGTTTAGGCCGATGGATGAATCAGGGAGAGAGATCGCCCACCTCTAAGATTAATCGGACGAAATCTAAAAAAATTAGTTCGGACATCTGAATTATTATCAAAAAATAATAATAATAACTTTTTCGATTTCTATGTCAGTAATTGAGGTGGCAAGTAATGTGTTTCTTTGTATTGTCTGCCTTTTGTAGATCATTAGCAATGATAAATTCAGAAGCGTGGAGCATCGAGTGTTGGCGAGTCGGCAAGGGCCTCGGATGTCAGTGGCAATGTTCTTCACCGGAGTTCGCGAGGAGAACTTCTTGTATGGTCCGATCAAAGACATCTTGTCTGAGAATGAGCCTCCAAAATATCGACAAATCCCTCTGAAAGACTATTTTCAGGTCTTCGCTAGTAGAGGACTGGGAGTGGAGTCTATTCTCGATCATTTCGCCCTTTGAAACCATAAGACTTTGCCTTGGATTTTAATGTATATCCACATATGTGTGCACTGCTGCAGTTGAAGAAGAAGAATAAGAATAAAGATCCGCAAGTTTGACTATAATTATGTTTATATCGTCTCGTTCCAGTATATTTCATTTTTATTGTTAAATAATGTTGAAAATTTGAATGGAAAAAGAGGTGGAATGGATGAAGGAGACTTCGTTGGGTATGAAACTTTATTCTCATATTGGAAGTTTTAATGTTTAATGATTGATTTATATTGTTCCATATATATATATATGTTGTGAATAAATGTATGGAGAAATATTATCTCTCATGGGTAGGTGCAAAGGAGGTGCAAATCGAGAGGCTCGGGTTGCACCGAATCAAGTTGACTCGTGCACGAGCATAATATGTGCATGTCGAATGTCGAATCGGTCATGGTTAAATTTGTCCAAGTGAATCCTTATTCATATGGTTAATGAGAATTCTTATTTAGATGAAATGATTGATATTTTAATATGGCGAATAAAAATAATTTAATAATTTTTATTTAGTCAGCCATAGAAATGCTCTTATAAAAGGAGCCGAAAAGAAGTGTCGAGTAATCATTCACTTGTGTTCTCTCTATCTCTCTTTCTGTCTATCGAGTACTTTTTCCTTCGACAGAACTCCTGTGATAGTACTCAAGTACATTTCAATTTGCCACGACCACCAATGCCTGGTGGAGATCGTGGTTTCGTCATTGTATCTTAGGAAACAAATGTCCTGTATTGACCTCAAAGCACCGTGGAGGTAGGACGAATTTATTTAAAGGCATCTGCATTGAACGCATATCCCGACTTGTTAGTTTTCGAGAATTCAACTCTTGGAAGCTCGATACTCGTCCATTCGACCTTGGGCGATTGACACTCGGTCATTCAACTCGCTGACTCGGTCACTCGGTATTCGAACTTGGCGACTCAGCCATTCGACATTCGGACTCATTGACTACTCGGCACTGAGCGACTCAGTCACTCGATGACTTGGCCACTCAGCACTCGGCTTTAGCAGCTTAGCTCGACCTTTCAAAGTAGTTTGAGATAATCAACTCAAGTCACTCAACAGATAAATCTAAATTGATTTGTAATTTTATATTTAGACTATTGTTCCTCTATCTCCAGACACATGGTTCAACAGATAAGTCGCAAAGCAAGTGGAACGAAAAGTATAATATATGCTCCCGGAACCAGGAACAATAGAGTGATTTTTAAAGGATTCATTTTTTTTTCTAAGATGGCTCTTTGAAATTTTTTGAATTTGAACTTTCATAGATATTTTAATTATTTGCACAATATTATTTGGATCTAATTTAGTGGTCATAGGAAAATTTTTTATGAGATCAAATTGTTCGTCTCAGAAATAGCAAAATCAAAGATTTTAATTATTTGCACCGTTCGATATTACTTTTGAACTTTGATTAACTCCCATCGCTATCTCCTCGCCTCGATCTCAAATCTTGAGATCTTTTGGATGAAGTCTATGTTAGTTATGCCTCCGTTGGGGCATGGGATAATAGATGACTCCATTATTCCATCTTCTTCTCTATTCCCTTGTATATATACTTCTTGTGAAGAAGTATAGAAGGTTGATGATGATGATGAGACAAGTGCACGAAGAGATGATGCAAGGCTTTTCGTGTATGTGCGTCACAGAGTTGTGAGTAGGTAGTCATAAAGTTTTCTTGTGTGTGAGTAGGCAAACAGTGCAAAGAGCAAAGAACTCTCGTCTCTTATTGAGAAGAACAAGAGATCGTCGTCACAAACATAGTCATCGGATTTTAGGATAGTAGCGTTGTGAAGCTGTGGTGATAAGTCGTTCTATGTGATTATCATCCCGACTGTGAGTGATTGGAGATCACAAAGCTTTCGGATTTGTTCTACATCTGAGGTGTAATACTTATGATTCGGCAATTTCTATTTTATAAGTTAACATTCTAAAAATAAAATCATGAGGATTTAGGTTCAAAATGGAGAATATTATATCATTGTAAAGATATGTGAATTTAATTAATCCTAACAATTGATATCAGAGTCAATAGTCCAAGTTGAGTCTTGAGCCTTGAACGAAGGAAGTGGGGCTTTCATCCGGATCAATTGAATTAGATACCATACAAGAAGACCAATTGGATCAAGAAGAAACCGATGTAAATATTTAGTAGGACACCAGGTAGGAAGTCCAGTTGGGTTAAGAAGATCAGACAACTCAAGAAGATCGGACAATTGACAGAAAGACCTGATGGGACACTAGACACAAAGTCTTATCCCACTAGATGGGGTCGGCTATATGGATCCTTCTACGCCATTGGACTCTATTCCTTACTATATTATCATCTATATTTAAAAAAAATTATCTTATTTTATTGTTGCTAACAAAGTCTTTTTTTGTCTTCCTCTTCCTCGTTTGATGTGTATATTAGTCATCGTTTCACATCGCCTAACTGGAGCATTTATTGATTATCTAAGTATATGTTCGTACCACCTTAATAAATGCAACATCGATTTTTTCTCTAATACTCTCATTTTTTGTTCTGTCCATCCTTGTATGTCCGCACATCCACCTTAATATTCTCATCTCTGCAACTCTCATCTTTTACTCATGTGCTCGAGTTGTAGCCCAACATTTATCGCCATATAACATAGCAGGTCTAATCGTCGTTTTGTAGAACTTTCTTTTAAGTTTTAGAGACACTTTACGATCACATAAAACACCCGACGCTTTCCTCCATTTCAACCATCATGTTTGTATTCTATGTAAGTCATCTCTCTCAATCCCTTCATCATCTTGCAAAAATGATCCTAAATATTTAAAGCTCTCAACTCCAAACGCTTTCCTTCATTTCAACCATCCTTAATATTATGTTTGAGGCGTATATCAATACTACTAATCTATGCTGAGTAGTTAAATTTTCTCTATAGATGACCTTATAATCTTTACAAATCTTTCTATCTCTCTTCCTAACTATAAGAAAATCAATTTGTGATTTATTATTTCCACTTTTGAACGTGACCAAGTGTTCTTCTCTTTTCTTAAAAAATATATTAGTTAGTGTAAGATTATATGCTATTGTAAAATCCAATATAGTTTTACCATTTTCATTTCTTGTTTCAAACCCATAACCCCCATGCACCCTCTCATATTCGTCATTTTTCACTCCGAAATACTCATTTAAATTGTCTCCTATTAAAATCATCTCATTTGACGAAATATTTTATAATAATTCATCCAAATCATCCAAAACCTTAATTTGATATTTTCAGATCTAATCCTATTTGAGGTGCATATACGTTAATTACGTTCATAGTTTCTTTCTCCCCTACTATTTTGAGAGCTATAATTTTATCCCCCTTTCTAATTACTCCTACAACTTCATCCTTTAACGAACTATCTACAATAATATTCACTCCATTTCTTATTTTACTCTTTCCTGTATACCATAACTTTAAACCCGATTTCTCTATCATCTACCCATTGTCTCTTGTACACATACAATATTAATTTTTCTCTAATCATTGTATCTACTATCTTCATTGTTTTATCAGCGAGAGTTCCTATATTCCATGTACAAAATCTTAGATTATTAATTTTTCTATAATATTTGTTTTTGCCCAACCTATGGTGTGAGAACTCTTGGTTATTTAACACTACACTCAAGTTCTCATGAAGATGTATGGTCCTTGTCAATACATTGCAGTCGGATCCTGCAACGCAAACTCTTACATATTTTTCACTACACCCAAGTTCTGAAAATGTAGCAGTTCTTGTCGAGACGTTACAGTCGGACCTTGTAACGCATTCCTTCCGAGGAACAACCTAGCATTAGCACAATAGTTTGATTGATCCATCATTGAACATTTGCCTTAATTTAACGTTGGTTGGCAACCTAACACAACTCTCCTTTATCCGAACTTGGGATCGACCACGACAAGGTTAACTTATTATGGGCGGAGAAAAATCAAACAATTGATAGGAAGACCTGATGGGACACTAGATAGGAAGTCTAGTTTGGTCAGAAAGATTGGACTGGACAATTGGCAGGAACACCTACGGGGACACTAAGTAGAAAGTATAATTAGATCAGAAAAATCAGATAATTGACAAGAAGACTTAGTGGGACACGAGATAAAAAGTTCAGTTGGGTCAGAAAGATCTGACAATTGATAGAAAGACCTAGTGAGTTAAGGATTAGACATTAAGCAGAGAAAGTCCTTCAAGAACAGATGAGCTTGAGTTAAGGGTAAAACTAAGATGTTAATTAAGTGGCGACATAAAATAATATAATTAATAAAATAAAATAAAAATAAAAATTTTTGCAGAACAAATTTAAATAAAATAAAATTAAAAAAATTCTGAGGGCCCATGTAAGCTTCGCTCCTGATCCGATGTGGTTCTTCATTTGAGGAAGAATTATTAGAATTACAGATACGAGGAGCGAAGGTTCCTCGGAATATTATGTGGGGACCCCTCCTTCTGTTACATAACATCTCTTCATCTACATTTCAGAAAACTAGGTTAGCCTGCCCCCCTCAACCATCCACTTCTGGTGAAACTAACTTAGGTCTATAGCTCACGGGTGGTATAACCTTTGGGCTCCCCACCAGCCCGAACCAACTATCCTTCTCCCCCCACCGAACGACCTCCGGACTGACTAAGCCGAGTCGATTCTTATCTGTCCCATCTACTTCTAGGCCTATATAGCCGAACCGTTTCTAGCTTATTTTCTATCGAAGCGCCTCTCCTTGCTTCCGCTTTGTTGTGTCGATTACCTTCACTAGCTCTCCGTGCGCTAATTATTCCAGCGCTTGCTCCCGAATCGTTCTTCCTCTCTTTTCTCCGAACCAATTATCCGGGTCAGGTAACGCCTTACATGTGAGCCCTCCTATTTGGTTCACAGAGAAGAGGAAACAACAATATCAATAGGCAATCCTTAAACCTTAAGAGATCGAACGGTGGATAATGGAGGTCGAATTGTTTATAAATATATATAGCATCCATGAGCACCTCGACTATCGACCATCCGATCGGATGAACACTATAGCTCAATCCTTGTGTCATAAGGGATCGGACGATAGATAATGAAAGTGCTCACGAATGAGTTGTGCAAGATAAAATTCTTTTATGTATATAGAGAGAGAAAGTTTTGATATCCTGCGCGACGCTCTATGCATGACTTGTTCTCCACCATCCAATCGATCGCGATTGCATAGTAAATACGAAATGCACAGTGATCCTCCACCGTGACTCCTCCTGGCCGAGGCAAATTCACCGTGCAAACGATCAAATTTCGACCGAAATTCGATAGACCGCCGATGATTCCAAGCTATCGTGCTCGGGCAGAAGGAGAAGTCGTGCGGTCCCATTCACATAGGGGGCGCACAGGAAATGTGGTTCAGAATATATATATATATCCTGCGCGCTTCATCCGCGGCGCAGTGCACGATCCACTCTCAGTCGTCGGATCAACGCGCGATTGAGAAATGCACAGTGCATTTCTTCCTCGCCGCGCCGAGCTAGAAGCTCGAAATCGACGGGGGACGGTCGGATTCCGACCGCGATCTGGTCGGAATTCGGCCGCGGTCAGGTCGGCATCGGATTCCGATCGAACTGCGGCCGAAATCCGATCAATTCGCGGCTGAAAATGGGCGCAATTGTGGCCGCTAGTGGTCGTGGCACTGGCGGCCACGATGCGGCCGGATTCCGACCGCAATCCGGCTGGGATCTGATCGTGGTCAGACCGGCATCGACCACTGACGGCCGCGATGTGACCATTTTCGACTGCGATTCGGGCGAATTCCGACTGTCGTCGGGCCGGAATCCGATGATGGCCTGACCACGGCCGAATCCCGGCCGGAATCTGGCTCGTCTGTCGATGATTTCGTTTGCCCGAGAAGAGCTTCGCTACAGTGTTACTGTGCTGCATCGCGCACGAGTGCGCAACAACCCATCGCACAGGAGATCAATATCGTGTGTGTGTGTGTCTATATATATATATATGTGTGTGGGGTGAGGGGTTTGGAATTCGACTATGAATCGAATACTTTATGGTTGCACAAGAAGCTCGCGGCTAAAATATTTTGCATCCCTATTCTAGATGTCGAATGAAAATGTTCAACTACAGAGCGCCGTGATCAAACTGCTGTTCTTGGGAATTTTTTTCTCTCTGAAAAATGATTAAAAGATAACGTGGTTGGATATGATAAATTAAAACAAAGCGCTAAAGTTTAGAGCAAATCCAACTTCATAAACGCGAAAACGTTCGTGAGTTAACTAGATGGCAGCAGTAACCGCCGTCGCCGGCAACCGCCTCGAAGAGCTGCTCGCGTTCGACGCCACCAAAGCCGGCGTCAAAGGCCTCGTCGACAGCGGCACCACCGAGCTGCCACGGATCTTCATCCACTCCCCCGACGACCTCCCGGATCCCAAGGACGCCGCCGCCCCCGCCGGCCTCCAAGTCCCCGTCATCGACCTCTCCGCCCTCGCCCACCGGCGGGAGGAGGTGGTGGGGCGAGTCCGCGAGGCGTCGAGCTCCTGGGGATTCTTCCAACTAGTGAACCACGGCGTCCCGCCGGAGATCCTCGAAGCCGTGCTGCAGGGGAACAGGAGGTTCCACGATCTCGACCCGTCGGAGAAGGCCAAGCTCTACGACCGCGAACATTGAAAAAAAAAAGTGGTTTGTTAGCACAGTGCACATATATTGCACGGTTCTATCTGTTTTTTAGCATTATTTTTCATGTCACTTGAATGGTATATATTCTACTTGGAAACCAAGCTCAATTGAGATAAATGGCTTAGTTTTCCGACTAAATGATAGCTATCATCTAGTTTCAGTCATGCTTTTGTTCCGATCATCACCACAATTTAGGGTTTTGTATAAAACACTCAAGGTTATGTTTCTCCTATAAAGATCGAAACAGATTTCCGACTCCTTCAGTTGCTCGATCTCCCTTTTCGCAGGACGGATTTAAGGTTGAATCAGCCCCGATATGCGACTCTTCCGAACATAATGAAAGCTAAATCGAAGGTCATCAAGAAAGTTACGCCTGCAGAGCTGAACGTGGAGATCAAACCAGATTTGGAGATCATTCGAGTTACAGAACCGCCCAAAAGAAAAGCCGGTGTCGTCGTCTCATCGGTAGACGAACTCATCCACAAGTTAAAGAATGAAGCACGTGTTATATGAACCATTTGTGTTGTCCAAAAACTCCAGGAAACACTTATCTTCGACTTTAAAGTTCTTCAAATGTTTCCACAATGATTTATTACCAAATCAATGGTTGCCTCAAGTATCACAACGATAGAAACGTTTTTCCAACTGTCACTGTTTGTCTAATTAGGAGTCTTCGTTTGGATTGAAAAGGGTGAATTTATAAAGAAAAATGTAAATAAATTATTTTTGTGGTTTGGATTGATGCTGACTTTGACTTCGACATCTAGCTGATCTTTTCTTTTATGTCCCATTTCTTCCTAGGTACTTGTGAAAATCCAATTCCGATCTAAATGGCGGCGGCGGCTGCGGCGGCGGAAGCAGCAATCACCGACAATTGCGCCGACGAGGCGGTTCCCGATCGCCTGCAAGAGCTGCTTGCGTTCGATGCCACCAAATCCGGCGTCAAAGGCCTGGTCGACGCCGGCATCACCAAGCTCCCACGAATCTTCGTCCACTCCCCCGATGACCTCCCTTCCCCGCCCTCCCTCGCCCGCCTCCAAGTCCCCGTCATCGACCTCCGCGGCGTTTCCGACGACGCTCGCCGGCGGAAGGAGGCGGTGGAGCAGATCCGCGACGCCTCGAGCTGCTGGGGGTTCTTCCAGCTGGTGAACCACGGCGTCCCGCCGCAGGTCTTGGAAGGTGTGCTGCAGGGCGGCCGGAGGGCCCATGAGGTCCCCGAGGAGGTGAAGGCGAAGCTCTACTGCCGCGACATGAAGCAAAACGTGAAGTACGTCTGCAACTACGATCTGTTCCATTCTCGAGCTGCGAATTGGAGGGATACCTTCTCGTGTAACTTCGACGCCGTGCTGAATCCTCAAGACATTCCTGATGTCTGCAGGTATGGATTTTTAACCCCCATGGTCTCTTTTCTTTACCTCGACGACGAGATTATCGACATGGTTGTCAGCAGAGACGAGATCCTGGCCTACGAAAAGCACATACTTGGCCTCGCCGAGTTGGTGTACGAGCTGCTCTCGGAGGCACTCGGACTGAGTCCGCATCACCTGAAGAGCATCGGCCTCGCCGGGGAACACTTCATGAGTGCACAGTACTATCCGCCGTGCCCGGAGCCGGAGCTCACCCTGGGAACCTCCAAGCACCGCGATCCCTCCTTCGTGACGCTGCTCATCCAGGACGAACTCGGCGGCCTGCAAGTTCGCCACCAAGGTCTCTGGGTCGATGTCTCGCCCCTTCCCGGAGCAGTAGTCGTCAATATCGGCGATTTACTTCAGGTAATTAATTATATTTTTTTCCACGGCCATTTTTCATTTATCCTTAAAATATTATCTTATTTCGCAAAAAGATTGGAACCGTCAATCTAGTGTTCCTATCGATTTGTCCACGGGCATTGTGAGGAAGGTAAATCGCGAGAGTCTTTGACATTGACGCGATTGATCAGGACAGAGGAGAATCATATGAGCTTAGAGAGGGATTTTAAATCCTCCTTCGAAATAGATCCGTGCTCATTTCACAAGTATCGTTTTGTCCCAACCAACACGTCATCCCTGTGTGGACTTAAAATATCTTATGCTCCCACTGATCGTTGTAGTGGATGAGATTTTGGAGTCAATCCTATACAAAGGGACCATTATGCCAAGGCAAATCTCTCCGTGATTTATCATCTTTCATTAAATCGGAAGGCCAATCATAAAAGAATATTTGATTTGAGGTGAACATTATCATGTTTTCTCTTATTAAAATAGCATCTTATCTCTATTTATATATATTTTTTATTTTATAATTATAACTGTTATAATACTATCTAGTGTTAATCAAAAATAAATTAATAATTATGATTCGTAACTAAATTATATTATATTCATTTGGAAGTCTTCGGTCAAATGAGTATTTTCAGATAAAGCCAACAAGGCATTTCATTGATAACCGGCCATTTTGATTCTTTGGAACAATTCGATGAATTTAGTAGTCCAAATTTGAACCCCACTGGAGGATAACTTTTTAGAATGTCTGAATCACGAGTGAGAATAAGTTGTGCTTCGTATTTATTCGATGGATAAATCAAGAGTGAAATATCCAAGTTTGAACATCTGAGAGGACAGTTTCTTAGAACATCTGGATTATAAGTGAAAATAAGTTGCCCACCTCTAAGATTAATCGGAAGAAATATAAAAAAATTAGTTCGGACATCTGAATTATTATCAAAAAATAATAATAATAACCTTTTTTGATTTCTATGTCAGTAATTGAGGTGGCAAGTAATGTGTTTCTTTGTATTGTCTGCCTTTTGTAGATCATTAGCAATGATAAATTCAGAAGCGTGGAGCATCGAGTGTTGGCGAGTCGGCAAGGGCCTCGGATGTCAGTGGCATTGTTCTTCACCGGAGTTCGCGAGGACAACTTCTTGTATGGTCCGATCAAAGAGATCTTGTCTGAGAATGAGCCTCCAAAATATCGACAAATCCCTCTGAAAGACTATTTTCAGGTCTTCGCTAGTAGAGGACTGGGAGTGGAGTCTATTCTCGACCATTTCGCCCTTTGAAACCACAAGACTTTGCCTTGGATTTTAATGTACATCCACATATGTGTGCACTGCTGCAGTTGACGAAGAAGAATAAGAATAAGAATAAAGATACGCAAGTTTAACTATAATTATATTTATATCGTCTCGTTCAAGTATATTTCATTTTTATTGTTAGATAATGTTGAAAATATGAATGTAAAAGGAGGTGGAATGGATGAAGGAGATTTAGTTGTGTATGGAACTTTATTATCATATTGGAAGTTTCAATATTTAATGATTGATTTATATTGTTTATATGCATGGAGAAATGCTCTCTCTCATGGGTAGGTGCACAAGAGGGTGCAAATCGAGGGGCACGGATTGCACTTAATCAAGTTGACTCGTGTATGAGTATGATATGTGCACGTCGAATGTCGGATCGGTCACGGTTAAATTTGTCCAAGCGAATTCTTATTCATATGATTAATGAGAATCTTTATTTAGATGAAATAATTGATATTTCAATGGGATGAATAAAAATAATTTAATTATTTTTATTTAGTCAACCATTGAAATGCTCTTATAAAAGCAACTGAAGTCTTGAGTAGAAAGAAGTGTCGAGTAATCATCCACTTGTGTTTCCTCTCTCTCTTTTTGTCTATCGAGTACTTTTTCCTTCGGCATAATTCCTGTGATAGCACTCAATTGCATTTCAATTTGTTGCAACCACCAATTCCTGAAGGATCCTTAATAAGCTTCGGCCCTGAAGACCTGCAAGGAGTCTCTGTTCCACATGATAATGCTCTGGTGATTTGGGCCACCATAGCTAACTACGATGTGATGTTGATTTTTGTGGACACAAGTAGCTCAGTAAATATTTTATTTAAAGAAGCTTTTGTTCACATGCAGCTCGACCCAACTCAACTTCAACCAATGAACACTACCCTATTGGATTTCTCGAGGCATGAAGTGTCACTCTCAGTCGAATTAATCTACCCTTATCCCTCGGGGAAGAGCCTCTCCGCCGGATCAGAATCACTACTTTTACAGTGGTGGACACTGTCTCAGCCTACAATGTCATTTTGGGAAGGCCAACATTGGACTCCATTGAAGCTGTCGTATCAACTTACCATCAGAAAATTAAGTTCCCGGTGAATGACCAAGTAGGAGAGGTCGCGGGAGATTAAAAGGCAGCCAAGAAGTGCTATGTGAAGGAAGTCCGAACGGGCCCCAGGAAGAGCCAAAGGATAGAGTCCGCCGAAGTCTATACCCTTCGGGAGGAGCCATTAGGCGAGAAGGAAGCCGTGCAGATATGACCTGATCAACCCAGCAGAGTTGTCCGAGTCGCTGTCGATTTATCACCCGAGCTGAAGCAAAAGGTGGTCAACTGTCTCTCGAACAACTGGGATCTCTTCGCTTGGCCCGAAGAACAGAACAAAGGAATTTCTCAAAACATCAAAGAACATCGATTGAACCTTCTACCTAGAGCTCGACCAATGAAGCAAAAGAGAAGACACTTCGGACCAGAAAAAATCAGGTCATACGAGTCGAGGTACAGAAGTTGCTGCAAGCAGGGCATATCCGGGAGGTCCAGTTCCCTTCGTGGCTCTCTAATGTTGTATTAGTATATAAACAGGGAGGCAAATGGAGGGTGCGTGTAGATTTCCGTGATCTTAATAAAGCGTGCCATAAAGATTGTTACCCCTTGTCTCGGATAGATCAGTTGGTTGACTCCACAGCAGGATGCGAGCTTATTTGCAAGTTAGATGCCTATCAGGGATATCATCAAATCCTGCTGGCCCGAGAAGATCAAGAAAAAGTAAGCTTTGTCACCACTGAGGGTACCTTTTGCTACAAAGGCATGCCGTTCAGACTAAAGAATGTTGACGTCATTTATCAAAGGCTGATGGACAAAGTCTTTCAGTCGCAGAATGACCATAATATATACGTGCACTATGACAAAAATGCTAAAAGACAACGGTTTTCGGAGAATCCGTTGTGATTTTGATCAAAGACAATGATTTTTGACAAAATAATTATCTTTGAGCGCCCATATACCACAAAAGATAACAGTTTCACACTATCCATTGTCGTTGAGTGCATTATTTTTTTAATCAACAACACAATTTACAACGATTTTCCAAAACTGCCGTCTTTAAGAATTTTTATTTTTTTAATAGTAGTTGGGACAACGGTGTAATAAACTATTGTAAATGAGAAGATTTTCACAACGTTTGGTACAATAAAAAAACCATTGTTATTGTAATAATAATACAACGGCTATAAACCATTGTCAATGAAATTATATCGGTTTTCTTTTTTCCGCCTTAAAAATCGCATAAAAAATTGGGACTTTGATTAGAAATCATAAAAAAATAAATAAATGAAAGCTTTTCTCATTAAGGCTTTCTCCCGACACCACAAAATTTCTTCCCAAAATAACTCCTCCGTCACGCCCCTCATTTATGCTTTCACATTTAGGTTTTGTCATCTCTCCGTCGTGCCCATCATCCTTGCCGCCCCTCTGCGATCTCAAGTCCTAAACCATTCCTCAATGCCTTACCCATGCTAGGACACCTTTCACGCCTATAGCCTCAGCGCCTCCATTCTCATGTGATTCTTTTTTCTCCTTCACTCTTCCCTTATTTCTCCTGCTTTCCCAGGCGGTTGCTGCCCTACTCTTCCTTTTTCAAAGAATGAGGAGCAACAAAGAAGAACTTATCCTTGTTGTTGGACCGATTTGCTGTAACGGCGAGGCCTGATAACAATATTTTAGTATATTATTTTGGTCCTTAACTTCGATGTTTTTGATCCTCTCATGTAATTGTTTTTTTATTCTTAGCATGTTTTGTGAGTTTGGACTTATTTTGGACTTTATTATAAATTCTCTTAAATTTGTGGACTTATATGTAAATTTTATATCTTATTTGTAGGAGATCAAGATGAGTCAATGAACTAGACTCGAGTTAGATCAAATGTGGTCTAATCCAAAGTTATAAGAGGCATTTCAAACTGGATTAATCTGTACCTTTCATCAATATCATAAGCAGTTTAATCAAAGGATCTAGATCTGCTCAATCATGATCGTCCAATGAGATTTGATTGATTCTGAGCCATCCATTTGGATCTGGAGAGATTTGGTCCACACATGCATTCAGATCTAGACATCCTAGCCTTTCATCTGGATCGATTTGATTGTGATCATCCATTCATATTGAGCAGATCCGTTCATTCTAAATCGGAGCAATTTTGGTCATTGGATCATATCTAGGATTTGGGTTATTAATGGGTTTTGATCAGATTTTTAGTCGGCCTTCTTCTCACGCGATCTCCTTCCTGATCCACACAGCTCTTCTTCTTCACCAAGCACCGCCGACCATCTTCCTCCACCAAGGCTGGCGGTGACCTCCTCCATCACCTCCTCTATCGTCGGCAACCACAGCTTCTCCAAGCTCTGTCGTTGCCTTCTTCCTCCACACCGAGTCCGCCGCTTCTTCCATCCAAGTTCCGCCGTCGGAGAAGGGGTTTCCCCTCCGATCGCCGTCTCCACCTTCCCAAACAACGTTGTTCTTCTTCCTCCTACCACCCCGATCTCCACATCTCTTCCTCACCACGCATCGCCGGCCATCCACCTTCTCCACCAAGGATGGTGATGGTCTCCTCCATCACCTCCTCCTCCGCCAACAGCATCGGAGAAGGGATTCCCCTCCGATCTCCAGCCCCATTTCTTCCTTCACTCCAAGCTCCACCTCTGATAGGCCTTCTTCTTCCCCGATCGTAGCTTCTTCTTCACCGTGAACTCCACCATCGCTTCTTTTGCCACGATCACAGTTTCATCTCCTTCCTCGCTCTGCCACAGCCACTATTTCAACTCCGACGTGCTACTTCCATAGCTCCGACAACCTTCTATATCTTCTCCTGCAGTAATTTCCAGCCATCAAGCACCATTTCCAACTTACGCAGCCATCTTCTCTTCGGACAGCAACTTCTTTGTGTTTTAATTGTTTTTATCCTTTTGGTTGTTGAATGTTCATAATAGATTCGATCTTCCACGGTTTAGAATTGCATGCACTTGGTTTAATTTGTTTTATGCTTGCATGATGTTTGATTAAATATCTCTTCGGTTAATTAGGTTGTAGTTAATGCAGTTAGTTTGATATCTTGCTATTTTCTTGGTGTTCTTCAAATAGATTAGGATTATTCCTTTATGTTTTCTTTAATTCTCCATAGTTGTAATGTGTTAGACTAGATTTAATTTCTGCTTTTGAATTGTTGTCTTAGTTTCTACGCTTCCTTTATGTTTTTGAATGCTTACTTTATGTGTTGTTTAATTTCTTCACAATCGTAGTTTAGTTAGATTAGAGTTTGATTATGTGCATTGTCTTCCATTCAGTAGGATTAACCTTTTAAATTCCAAACCCCCATTTTCAATAAAAAACCTAAAGTAATAATTAGCTATACTAAGACTACTATTCTCTCAATTACACTCTTTGGAAAATGATCTGAGTCGTTCTCTATGCTATATTAGCGTAGAGAGGTTTGATAATTAATTTGTAATGGTACCACAACAAAAACTGTTATCAAGGCCACTAACGAAGAAGGCAAGATCTTCTTCTTTTCTCTGTATCTTATTTCGTTGTTTTTCCTAGCAACTTTCTTGTTTCTTCTTTTCCTCCTTCTGATCACCAACAGCAGCCCTCTGTTCTCCGTCTATTGCTCGCTTTGTTTTGCTACCGATACATTGAAAGCCAACTGCAAGTAGAAGTTTATTTTTAGCCACCGAAGCTCACCGGACTTGACGTGACCACCAACAAAGAGGGTAAGAATTCCCTTATTTATCATTTTATATCTTTTATCATTATTCTTATTAGTTCAACCAAAATCAAGAGTAGACATTGTGGTGCAATTTAGTCATCATGCCTACCTGATGCTTGAATCGCACTGCATTGAGGTATGCACGCCTTGCTGAAGAAATAGTAAGTAATTTATCATGCCTGTATATTTCTAGAGTCTATTCAGTAGTTGGCCTTGAACCAAGATAGTTTATGTTTGAAACTTAAAACATATCTTTTCCTATTAGCTTTTTAGAAGTATGCAATTATTGATTGTGTATTGAATTTCTAGTTTATTTGTAATTTCATTATTTACCCTGGGTGCACATCCAACGTGCGTGACTAAGAGGGAATGGATAGTAATT
The DNA here is from genome assembly GCA_025175895.1 of Wurfbainia villosa. NCBI lineage: Eukaryota > Viridiplantae > Streptophyta > Magnoliopsida > Zingiberales > Zingiberaceae > Wurfbainia > Wurfbainia villosa. Next base: position 121,241,588 of record CM045991.1, on the reverse strand, counting down.
GTTGACTGTTGACTGTGCATTTTCTCTCAATCATGCACACTGTGCACGCCCAGCATAACATTGCTCTCTCTCTATATATATATTATTGAGGAAGAAGAGTATTGGTGCAATGGTAAAATTATTGCTATGTGATCTTTGAAAATAATCTCTTGTAAAAAAAAAGAAAATAAATCTACGAACAATAGATCATTCCTCAAGATCCCGCATTGATTGCTCTTTTATCTCTTTGTAATTGAAGATGTTATTTAATCACTTTGGCAGTTCTCTTGATACAAGTCTCTAAGTTCCCTTTTTTTTTTCCCCCCTTGTATTCATCAGGCAATTGATGATGCAACCAAACTGGACAAATGGTAGCTGGATTACATAGATGGCCACAAGGAACCTTTGCTTCAAAGGTCAGATACTACAATTCAATCATATACCAACGATGATTATATTCTATTCTTGTTCTTCCCTTGGGACTTTCTCATTTTTATTTCTGTTACCTATAATTACTTTTACTCATCGATCTGCCGTTAGGGTAGTTGATCGGTTTGCAGGTGATATATCTGAAGAATCTGTAAGTCAGAAACTAATGCATATTATTTCACCCATAATTTATCTTAGTAGGTTGTGCTGGATAAAGAAAACCAAACGGCAACGGTGGAAAGAGAAGTAGACGGTGGCATCGAGACTATCTCTCTTGATTTGCCTGCCGTAATCACGTAATATCTCCCTATCTTCTTTCCTTGCTTCTCTTCTATATGCTTTTTTTTTGTTTGGCGAAGGATATCTGCTTTACTTTGTGGAACAATCTATCGACTCGAGTTACATCGCCCTCATACGGACATCTATTTTTAGCTTGCCACAAAAGATAAATCATGCACGTAATTGGCCCATTGTCTCGGTGTATCCGCTGGATGATGCGAAATAGTCTTGCTGCAGTAGTAGGCTCCTGTGGCATCGCCGGACCTTTGCCCACAGTTCGGTGCTAACTGAATAACAATAACAATCAAGTCTTATCTCACTAGGTGGGATTGACTATGTATTCTTCTATGTCATTGGATTTTATCCCCTACTATATTATCATTTATACTTAAATAAATTTTATCTTATTTTATATTGCTAACTAAGTTTTTTTTTTGCCTTCCTCTTCCTCGTTTGATATGTATATTTGTCATCGTTTCACATCGCCTAACTGGAGTATTTATTAGTCGTCTAAGTACATGTTTGTATCACCTTAAACGTGTCTCTCGGAGTTTTTTTTCAATATATGCAATTCTGACTTTTTCTCTAATGTTCTCATTTCTTATTTTGTCTATATTCGTATGTTCGCATATCTATCTTAACATCTTTATCTCTGCGATTCTCATCTTTTGCTCATGTACTCGAGTCGTAATCCGACATTCAACGCTACTCATATAATATCTAATCGCTATTTTGTATAATTTCCCTTTAAATTTTAGAGGTAATTTATGATCACATAAAATATTCGACATTTTTTTTCCAATTTAACCATCCTACTTGTATTCTATGTAAGTTATCTCTTTCAATCCCTCCATCACCTTGAAAAAATGATCTTAAATATTTAAAGTTTTTAGTTTTAGACAACTCGTCATCTTTTATTTTAATACTTGTCTCCTTACGTCTTAAATTCCATATATTATGTATTTACTCTACTAAGTCTAAAACTTTTCACTTCTAATATTTTCCATCAAGATTCTAGTTTAGCATTTACTCCTTCATGTGTCTCATCTACCAAAACAATATCATCCGCAAATAACATTTACCTACAAGATCAGATCTTGAATTTGTAGTGAGTTAAATCCATTATTAGTATAAAAAGATAAGAATTTAAAGTTAATTCTTAATGTAACTCTATCTTTATTAGAAATGTTTCAGTTAATCCGTTTAAAGTCTTTACTATAGTCATTATTTTTTCATATATATCCTTAATTAGTTTAATATATATTACACTGATATTTTTTTTAAATTCTGCGTATAATTTTTCTTCGAATTCTGTCATAAAAATTTCTAAGTCAATATTCCGGTGCTAACCGAACGTTGAAGAAAAAAAGTGGTTTGTTAGCACAGTGCACATATATTGCACGGTTCTTTCTGCTTTTTAGCATTATTTTTCATGTCAATTGAAAAAAAAAAAATGGTTTATTAGCACAGTGCACATATATTGCACGGTTCTATCTGCTTTTTAGCATTATTTTTCATGTCAATTGAAAAAAAAAAAAGAAGTGGTTTGTTAGCACAGTGCACATATATTGCACGGTTCTTTCTGCTTTTTAGCATTATTTTTCATGTCAATTGAAAAAAAAAATGGTTTATTAGCACAGTGCACATATATTGCACGGTTCTATCTGCTTTTTAGCATTATTTTTCATGTCAATTGAAAAAAAAAAAAAAGTGATTTGTTAGCACAGTGCACATATATTGCACGGTTCTATCTGCTTTTTAGCATTATTTTTCATGTCACTTGAATGGTATATATTATACTTGGAAACCAAGCTCAATTGAGTTAAAATGGCTTAGTTTTCCGACTAAATGATAGCTATCATCTAGTTTCAGTCATGCTTTTGTTCCGGTCATCACCACAATTTAGGGTTTTGTATAAAACACTCAAGGTTATGTTTCTCCTATAAAGATCGAAACAGATTTCCGACTCCTTCAGTTGCTCGATCTCCCTTTTCGCAGGACGGATTTAAGGTTGAATCAGCCCCGATATGCGACTCTTCCGAACATAATGAAAGCTAAATCGAAGGTCATCAAGAAAGTTACACCAGCAGAGCTGAACGTGGAGATCAAACCAGATTTAGAGATCATTCGAGTTACAAAACCGGCCAAAAGAAAAGCCGGTGTCGTCGTCTCATCGGTCGACGAACTCATCGACAAGTTGAAGAATGAAGCACGTGTTATATGAACCATTTGTGTTGTCCAAAAACTCCAGGACACACTTATCTTCGACTTTAAAGTTCTTCAAATGTTTCCACAATAATTCCTCACACCGGATTTATTTACCAAATAAATGGTTGCCTCATGTATCACAACGATAAAAACGTTTTTCTCCAATTGTCACTGTTTGTTTGATTAGGACTCTTCGTTTGAATTTATAAGAAAACTGTAAATAAATTATTTTCAGTAATTTATTAAATAACATTAGAAAGTTTGAAATTGTTCAAAAAAACGTTTCATACTTTTATAATTATCAAATAATAAACTTAATTTTTTTTTTATCCTTCAGAAATAATGTACTTAATTTTCGAACGTAGTGTTGGAATTCAAATCTCAACATCAATTTTAGACTATAAATGGTCTTTGGAATTCAGAATTTTGACCACCGCATTTGTGATGGTATCTGCATCATCATGTAGATTTTGAAATTCAAATTTCAACGTCACAGTGATATAGATTTTTTTGACGGAAGGAGTAAAAAGGAAATTAAGTACGTTATTTAGTAAATATGAAAGTATGAGGTATTTTGTTGGACAATTTTAAATTTCACCAGCACTGTTTGATAAATCTTTTGTGATTTAGATTGGCGATGACTTTGACTTTGACTTCGACATCTAGCTGATCTTTTCTTTTTATGTCCCATTTCTTCCTAGGTACTTGTGAAAATCCAATTCCGATCAAAATGGCGGCGGCGGCTGCGGCGGCGGAAGCAGCAATCACCGACAATTGCGCCGACGAGGCGGTTCCCGATCGCCTGCAAGAGCTGCTTGCGTTCGATGCCACCAAATCCGGCGTCAAAGGCCTGGTCGACGCCGGCATCACCAAGCTCCCACGAATCTTCGTCCACTCCCCCGATGACCTCCCTTCCCCGCCCTCCCTCGCCCGCCTCCAAGTCCCCGTCATCGACCTCCGCGGCGTTTCCGACGACGCTCGCCGGCGGAAGGAGGCGGTGGAGCAGATCCGCGACGCCTCGAGCTGCTGGGGGTTCTTCCAGCTGGTGAACCACGGCGTCCCGCCGCAGGTCTTGGAAGGTGTGCTGCAGGGCGGCCGGAGGGCCCATGAGGTCCCCGAGGAGGTGAAGGCGAAGCTCTACTGCCGCGACATGAAGCAAAACGTGAAGTACGTCTGCAACTACGATCTGTTCCATTCTCGAGCTGCGAATTGGAGGGATACCTTCTCGTGTAACTTCGACGCCGTGCTGAATCCTCAAGACATTCCTGATGTCTGCAGGTATGGATTTTTAACCCCCATGGTCTCTTTTCTTTACCTCGACGACGAGATTAACGACATGGTTGTCAGCAGAGACGAGATCCTGGCCTACGAAAAGCACATGCTTGGCCTCGCCGAGTTGGTGTACGAGCTGCTTTCGGAGGCGCTCGGACTGAGTCCGCATCACCTGAAGAGCATCGGCCTCGCCGGGGAACACTTCATGAGTGCACATTACTATCCGCCGTGCCCGGAGCCGGAGCTCACCCTGGGCACCTCCAAGCACCGCGATCCCTCCTTCGTGACGCTGCTCATCCAGGACCAACTTGGCGGCCTGCAAGTTCGGCACCAAGGTCTCTGGGTCGATGTCTCGCCCCTTCCCGGAGCAGTAGTCGTCAATATCGGCGATTTACTTCAGGTAATTAATTATATTTTTTCCACGGCCATTTCTCATTTATCCTTAAAATATCATCTTATTTCGTAAAAAAAATTGAAACCGTTAACCTAGCGGTCCCTATCGATCTGTTCTAAGATCATTATAAGGGAGGTAAATCGCGGGGGCCTTTGGTCTAGACGCAATTTGTCAGATCAGAGGAGGGTCATCTTAGCTCAGATAGGAGTTTTACATCCTCCTTCGAAATCAATTCGTGCTCATTTCACAAGTGTCGTCCTACCGCAACTAATGCGTCATCCCGTGAGGACTTAAAATATCATCTTATGCTGCCACGGATCGGTGTAGTGGATGAGATTTTAGGGTCAATTCTCAATCGATTTGAAATTCCTCTCATACAAAGGTAAATCTCTCCGTGATTTATCATTCTTCGTTAAGTCGGGAGGCTTGTCATGAAGAATATTTGATAGAGCGTTATCATGTTTTATCATATTAAAATAGCATCTTATCTCTCTCTATATAATTATAATTGTTATAATACTATCTAGTGTTAATCAGAAATAAATTAGTAATTATGATTCGTAACTAAATTATATTATACTCGTTTGGAAGTCCTTGGCCGAACGAGTATTTTCACATAAAGCAGCCATTTGGGAGGACAACTTTTTAGAATGTAATGCTTCGTATTTATTCGATGGATGAATCATGGATGAAAATATCTAAGTTTAGGCCGATGGATGAATCAGGGAGAGAGATCGCCCACCTCTAAGATTAATCGGAAGAAATATAAAAAAATTAGTTCGGACATCTGAATTATTATCAAAAAATAATAATAATAACCTTTTTGATTTCTATGTCAGTAATTGAGGTGGCAAGTAATGTGTTTCTTTGTATTGTCTGCCTTTTGTAGATCATTAGCAATGATAAATTCAGAAGCGTGGAGCATCGAGTGTTGGCGAGTCGGCAAGGGCCTCGGATGTCAGTGGCATTGTTCTTCACCGGAGTTCGCGAGGAGAACTTCTTGTATGGTCCGATCAAAGAGATCTTGTCTGAGAATGAGCCTCCAAAATATCGACAAATCCCTCTGAAAGACTATTTTCAGGTTTTCGCTAGTAGAGGACTGGGAGCGGAGTCTATTCTCGATCATTTCGCCCTTTGAAACCACAAGACTTTGCCTTGGATTTTAATGTATATCCACATATGTCTGCACTGCTGCAGTTGACGAAGAACAATTAGAATAAAGATCTGCAAGTTTACCTATAATTATATTTATATCGTCTCGTTCATGTATATTTCATTTTTATTGTTAAATAATGTTGAAAATTTGAATGGAAAAGGAGGTGGAATGGATGAAGGAGACTTCGTTGTGTATGAAACTTTATTCTCATATTGGAAGTTTTAATGTTTAATGATTGATTTATATTGTTTCACATACATATATGTTGTGAATAAATGTATGGAGAAATATTATCTCTCATGGGTAGGTGCAAAGGAGGTGCAAATCGGCAGATCGGAGGTGTAAACCTGTATAGACGCCCCGATAGACAGATTGAACCGTTAAAAAATTCTTGAGGTTTCTCGATGAGGTCTTGCCCTGACTAACTATAAAAAGTTTACCCATCACAGTTTTAAAAAGCCCCCAGGGCAATGGCGCGTCGGTAAGAGCTTGGGGGGTCCCTGGAGCAAGCCATGGTTCGATCCCTGCCGGCTGCAGCTTGCGGAGGGAATTCCGCCGTTTTCCACTCGCTTGCGGGTTGCGGAGGCGGGTTCCCGTTTACCAGCGGGTTGGTGTGGGGTGCGGACCCTGATTGGCGTTAAACCCCTCACGGCGACTTGATGGTGGCGCTGCTCTTCTGATTTACCCTTCGGTGGAGACTCTTGAGGCCGTGGGGGGGTTCGCCAAGTGGACTTGTCGGGCGAATCTTGGATAACACTTTTAAATAAAAAAAAAAAAAAAAAAAAAAAAAGGAGGTGCAAATCGAGAGGCTCGGGTTGCACCAAATCAAGTTGACTCGTGCACGAGCATAATATGTGCATGTCGAATGTCGAATCGGTCATGGTTAAATTTGTCCAAGTGAATCCTTATTCATATGGTTAATGAGAATTCTTATTTAGATGAAATGATTGATATTTTAATATGGCGAATAAAAAAATTTTAATAATTTTTATTTAGTCAGCCATAGAAATGCTCTTATAAAAGGAGCCGAAAAGAAGTGTCGAGTAATCATTCACTTGTGTTCTCTCTATCTCTCTTTCTGTCTATCGAGTACTTTTTCCTTCGACAGAACTCCTGTGATAGTACTCAAGTACATTTCAATTTGCCACGACCACCAATGTCTGGTGGAGATCGTGGTTTCGTCATTGTATCTTAGGAAACAAATGTCCTGTATTGACCTCAAAGCACCGTGGAGGTAGGACGAATTTATTTAAAGGCATCTGCATTGAACGCATATCCCGACTTGTTAGTTTTCGAGAATTCAACTCTTGGAAGCTCGATACTCGTCCATTCGACCTTGGGCGATTGACACTCGGTCATTCAACTCGGCTATTCGACACTCTCGGTATTGAACTTGGCGACTCGGCCATTCGACATTCGGACTCATTGACTACTCGGGCTCGACTTCAAAGTAGTTTGAGATAATCAACTCAAGTCACTCAACAGATAAATCTAAATTGATTTGTAATTTTATATTTAGACTATTGTTCCTCTATCTCCAGACACATGGTTCAACAGATAAGTCGCAAAGCAAGTGGAACGAAAAGTATAATATATGCTCCCGGAACCAGGAACAATAGAGTGATTTTTAAAGGATTCATTTTTTTTTCTAAGATGGCTCTTTGAAATTTTTTGAATTTGAACTTTCATAGATATTTTAATTATTTGCACAATATTATTTGGATCTAATTTAGTGGTCATAGGAAAATTTTTTATGAGATCAAATTGTTCGTCTCAGAAATAGCAAAATCAAAGATTTTAATTATTTGCACTGCTCGATATTACTTTTGAACTTTGATTAACTCCCATCGCTATCTCTCGCTCGATCTCAAATCTTGAGATCTTTTGGATGAAGTCTATGTTAGTTATGCCTCCGTTGGGGCATGGGATAATAGATGACTCCATTATTCCATCTTCTTCTCTATTCCCTTGTATATATACTTCTTGTGAAGAAGTATAGAAGGTTGATGATGATGATGAGACAAGTGCACGAAGAGATGATGCAAGGCTTTTCGTGTATGTGCGTCACAGAGTTGTGAGTAGGTAGTCATAAAGTTTTCTTGTGTGTGAGTAGGCAAACAGTGCAAAGAGCAAAGAACTCTCGTCTCTTATTGAGAAGAACAAGAGATCGTCGTCACAAACATAGTCATCGGATTTTAGGATAGTAGCGTTGTGAAGCTGTGGTGATAAGTCGTTCTATGTGATTATCATCCCGACTGTGAGTGATTGGAGATCACAAAGCTTTGGATTTGTTCTACATCCGAGGTGTAATACTTATGATTGCAATTTCTATTTTATAAGTTAACATTCTAAAAATAAAATCATGAGGATTTAGGTTCAAAATGGAGAATATTATATCATTGTAAAGATATGTGAATTTAATTAATCCTAACAATTGATATCAGAGTCAATAGTCCAAGTTGAGTCTTGAGCCTTGAACGAAGGAAGTGGGGGCTTTCATATCCGGATCAATTGAATTAGATACCATACAAGAAGACCAATTGGATCAAGAAGATCGAACAACTGACAGAAATATTTAGTAGGACACCAGGTAGGAAGTCCAGTTGGGTTAAGAAGATCAGACAACTCAAGAAGATCGGACAATTGTGTAAAGACTGATGGGACACTAGACACAAAGTCTTATCCCACTAGATGGGGTCGGCTATATGGATCCTTCTACGCCATTGGACTCTATTCCTTACTATATTATCATCTATATTTTAAAAAAATTATCTTATTTTATTGTTGCTAACAAAGTCTTTTTTTGTCTTCCTCTTCCTCGTTTGATGTGTATATTAGTCATCGTTTCACACGCTAATGGAGCATTTATTGATTATCTAAGTATATGTTCGTACCACCTTAATAAATGCAACATCGATTTTTTCTCTAATACTCTCATTTTTTGTTCTGTCCATCCTTGTATGTCCGCACATCCACCTTAATATTCTCATCTCTGCAACTCTCATCTTTTACTCATGTGCTCGAGTTGTAGCCCAACATTTATCGCCATATAACATAGCAGGTCTAATCGTCGTTTTGTAGAACTTTCTTTTAAGTTTTAGAGACACTTTACGATCACATAAAACACCCGACGCTTTCCTCCATTTCAACCATCATGTTTGTATTCTATGTAAGTCATCTCTCTCAATCCCTCCATCATCTTGCAAAAATGATCCTAAATATTTAAAGCTCTCAACTCCAAACGCTTTCCTTCATTTCAACTCCTTAATATTATGTTTGAGGCGTATATCAATACTACTAATCTATGCTGAGTAGTTAAATTTTCTCTATAGATGACCTTATAATCTTTACAAATCTTTCTATCTCTCTTCCTAACTATAAGAAAATCAATTTGTGATTTATTATTTTCACTTTTGAACGTGACCAAGTGTTCTTCTCTTTTCTTAAAAAATATATTAGTTAGTGTAAGATTATATGCTATTGTAAAATCCAATATAGTTTTACCATTTTCATTTCTTGTTTCAAACCCATAACCCCCATGCACCCTCTCATATTCGTCATTTTTCACTCCGAAATGCTCATTTAAATTGTCTCCTATTAAAATCATCTCATTTGACGAAATATTTTATAATAATTCATCCAAATCATCTAAAACCTTAATTTGATATTTTCAGATCTAATCCTATTTGAGGTGCATATACGTTAATTACGTTCATAGTTTCTTTCTCCCCTACTATTTTGAGAGCTATAATTTTATCCCCCTTTCTAATTACTCCTACAACTTCATCCTTTAACGAACTATCTACAATAATATTCACTCCATTTCTTATTTTACTCTTTCCTGTATACCATAACTTTAAACCCGATTTCTCTATCATCTACCCATTGTCTCTTGTACACATACAATATTAATTTTTCTCTAATCATTGTATCTACTATCTTCATTGTTTTATCAGCGAGAGTTCCTATATTCCATGTACAAAATCTTAGATTATTAATTTTTCTATAATATTTGTTTTTGCCCAACCTATGGTGTGAGAACTCTTGGTTATTTAACACTACACTCAAGTTCTCATGAAGATGTATGGTCCTTGTCAATACATTGCAGTCGGATCCTGCAACGCAAACTCTTACATATTTTTCACTACACCCAAGTTCTGAAAATGTAGCAGTTCTTGTCGAGACGTTACAGTCGGACCTTGTAACGCATTCCTTCCGAGGAACAACCTAGCATTAGCACAATAGTTTGATTGATCCATCATTGAACATTTGCCTTAATTTAACGTTGGTTGGCAACCTAACACAACTCTCCTTTATCTGAACTTGGGATCGACCACGACAAGGTTAACTTATTATGGGCGGAGAAAAATCAAACAATTGATAGGAAGACCTGATGGGACACTAGATAGGAAGTCTAGTTTGGTCAGAAAGATTGGACTGGACAATTGGCAGGAACACCTACGGGGACACTAAGTAGAAAGTATAATTAGATCAGAAAAATCAGATAATTGACAAGAAGACTTAGTGGGACACGAGATAAAAAGTTCAGTTGGGTCAGAAAGATCTGGCAATTGATAGAAAGACCTAGTGAGTTAAGGATTAGACATTAAGCAGAGAAAGTCCTTCAAGAACAGATGAGCTTGAGTTAAGGGCAAAACTAAGATGCTAATTAAGTGGCGACATAAAATAATATAATTAATAAAATAAAATAAAAATAAAAATTTTTGCAGAACAAATTTAAATAAAATAAAATTAAAAAAATTCTGAGGGCCCATGTAAGCTTCGCTCCTGATCCGATGTGGTTCTTCATTTGAGGAAGAATTATTAGAATTACATCGAGGAGCGAAGGTTCTCGGAATATTATGTGGGGACCCTCCTTCGCATATAACATCTCTTCATCTACATTTCAGAAAACTAGGTTAGCCTGTCCCCCTCAACCATCCACTTCTGGTGAAACTAACTTAGGTCTATAGCTCACGGGTGGTATAGCCTTTGGGCTCCCCACCAGCCCGAACCAACTATCCTTCTCCCCCCACCGAACGACCTCCGGACTGACTAAGCCGAGTCGATTCTTATCTGTCCCATCTACTTCTAGGCCTATATAGCCGAACCGTTTCTAGCTTATTTTCTATCGAAGCGCCTCTCCTTGCTTCCGCTTTGTTGTGTCGATTACCTTCACTAGCTCTCCCGTGCCAATTATTCCAGGCGCTTGCTCCCGAACCGTTCCTCTCCTCTTTCTCCGCCGAACCAATTATCCGGTTCAGGTAACGCCTTACATGTGAGCCCTCCTATTTGGTTCACAGAGAAGAGGAAACAACAATATCAATAGGCAATCCTTAAACCTTAAGAGATCGAACGGTGGATAATGGAGGTCGAATTGTTTATAAATATATATAGCATCCATGAGCACCTCGACTATCGACCATCCGATCGGATGAACACTATAGCTCAATCCTTGTGTCATAAGGGATCGGACGATAGATAATGAAAGTGCTCACGAATGAGTTGTGCAAGATAAAATTCTTTTATGTATATAGAGAGAGAAAGTTTTGATATCCTGCGCGACGCTCTATGCATGACTTGTTCTCCACCATCCAATCGATCGCGATTGCATAGTAAATACGAAATGCACAGTGATCCTCCACCGTGACTCCTCCTGGCCGAGGCAAATTCACCGTGCAAACGATCAAATTTCGACCGAAATTCGATAGACCGCCGATGATTCCAAGCTATCGTGCTCGGGCAGAAGGAGAAGTCGTGCGGTCCCATTCACATAGGGGGCGCACAGGAAATGTGGTTCAGAATATATATATATATCCTGCGCGCTTCATCTGTGCGCGCCCGTGCGCGATCCACTCTCAGTCGTCGGATCAACGCGCGATTGAGAAATGCACAGTGCATTTCTTCCTCGCCGCGCCGAGCTAGAAGCTCGAAATCGACGGGGGACGGTCGGATTCGGATCACGCGTCGGTCGAATTCGGCCGTCGGTCGATCGGATTCCGATCGAATCGCGGCCAAATCCGATCGGTCGCTGAAAATGGGCGATTAGGCCGCGAGTGGTCGTGGCATCGGCGCGACGATCTGCCGGATTCCGACCGCAATCCGGCTGGGATCTGATCGTGGTCAGACCGGCATCGACCACTGACGGCCGCGATGTGACCATTTTCGACTGCGATTCGGGCGACTCATCGCCGTCGGGCGGAATCCGATGATGGCGACTACCGGCCGAATCCAACCGCCCGTCTGGCGATGATTTCGTTTGCGAGAAGAGCTTCGCTACATGTTGTTATCAATCGCGCACGAGCAACAACCCATCGGAGATCAATATCGTGTGTGTGTCTATATATATATATATGTGTGTAGGGTGAGGGGTTTGGAATTCGACTATGAATCGAATACTTTATGGTTGCACAAGAAGCTCGCGGCTAAAATATTTTGCATCCCTATTCTAGATGTCGAATGAAAATGTTCAACTACAGAGCGCCGTGATCAAACTGCTGTTCTTGGGAATTTTTTTCTCTCTGAAAAATGATTAAAAGATAACGTGGTTGGATATGATAAATTAAAACAAAGCGCTAAAGTTTAGAGCAAATCCAACTTCATAAACGCGAAAACGTTCGTGAGTTAACTAGATGGCAGCAGTAACCGCCGTCGCCGGCAACCGCCTCGAAGAGCTGCTCGCGTTCGACGCCACCAAAGCCGGCGTCAAAGGCCTCGTCGACAGCGGCACCACCGAGCTGCCACGGATCTTCATCCACTCCCCCGACGACCTCCCGGATCCCAAGGACGCCGCCGCCCCCGCCGGCCTCCAAGTCCCCGTCATCGACCTCTCCGCCCTCGCCCACCGGCGGGAGGAGGTGGTGGGGCGAGTCCGCGAGGCGTCGAGCTCCTGGGGATTCTTCCAACTAGTGAACCACGGCGTCCCGCCGGAGATCCTCGAAGCCGTGCTGCAGGGGAACAGGAGGTTCCACGATCTCGACCCGTCGGAGAAGGCCAAGCTCTACGACCGCGAACATTGAAAAAAAAAAGTGGTTTGTTAGCACAGTGCACATATATTGCACGGTTCTATCTGTTTTTTAGCATTATTTTCATGTCACTTGAATGGTATATATTCTACTTGGAAACCAAGCTCAATTGAGATAAATGGCTTAGTTTTCCGACTAAATGATAGCTATCATCTAGTTTCAGTCATGCTTTTGTTCCGATCATCACCACAATTTAGGGTTTTGTATAAAACACTCAAGGTTATGTTTCTCCTATAAAGATCGAAACAGATTTCCGACTCTTTCAGTTGCTCGATCTCCCTTTTCGCAGGACGGATTTAAGGTTGAATCAGCCCCGATATGCGACTCTTCCGAACATAATGAAAGCTAAATCGAAGGTCATCAAGAAAGTTACGCCTGCAGAGCTGAACGTGGAGATCAAACCAGATTTGGAGATCATTCGAGTTACAGAACCGGCCAAAAGAAAAGCCGGTGTCGTCGTCTCATCGGTAGACGAACTCATCCACAAGTTAAAGAATGAAGCACGTGTTATATGAACCATTTGTGTTGTCCAAAAACTCCAGGAAACACTTATCTTCGACTTTAAAGTTCTTCAAATGTTTCCACAATGATTTATTACCAAATCAATGGTTGCCTCAAGTATCACAACGATAGAAACGTTTTTCTCCAACTGTCACTGTTTGTCTAATTAGGAGTCTTCGTTTGGATTGAAAAGGGTGAATTTATAAGAAAAATGTAAATAAATTATTTTTGTGGTTTGGATTGATGCTGACTTTGACTTCGACATCTAGCTGATCTTTTCTTTTTATGTCCCATTTCTTCCTAGGTACTTGTGAAAATCCAATTCCGATCTAAATGGCGGCGGCGGCTGCGGCGGCGGAAGCAGCAATCACCGACAATTGCGCCGACGAGGCGGTTCCCGATCGCCTGCAAGAGCTGCTTGCGTTCGATGCCACCAAATCCGGCGTCAAAGGCCTGGTCGACGCCGGCATCACCAAGCTCCCACGAATCTTCGTCCACTCCCCCGATGACCTCCCTTCCCCGCCCTCCCTCGCCCGCCTCCAAGTCCCCGTCATCGACCTCCGCGGCGTTTCCGACGACGCTCGCCGGCGGAAGGAGGCGGTGGAGCAGATCCGCGACGCCTCGAGCTGCTGGGGGTTCTTCCAGCTGGTGAACCACGGCGTCCCGCCGCAGGTCTTGGAAGGTGTGCTGCAGGGCGGCCGGAGGGCCCATGAGGTCCCCGAGGAGGTGAAGGCGAAGCTCTACTGCCGCGACATGAAGCAAAACGTGAAGTACGTCTGCAACTACGATCTGTTCCATTCTCGAGCTGCGAATTGGAGGGATACCTTCTCGTGTAACTTCGACGCCGTGCTGAATCCTCAAGACATTCCTGATGTCTGCAGGTATGGATTTTTAACCCCCATGGTCTCTTTTCTTTACCTCGACGACGAGATTAACGACATGGTTGTCAGCAGAGACGAGATCCTGGCCTACGAAAAGCACATGCTTGGCCTCGCCGAGTTGGTGTACGAGCTGCTTTCGGAGGCGCTCGGACTGAGTCCGCATCACCTGAAGAGCATCGGCCTCGCCGGGGAACACTTCATGAGTGCACATTACTATCCGCCGTGCCCGGAGCCGGAGCTCACCCTGGGCACCTCCAAGCACCGCGATCCCTCCTTCGTGACGCTGCTCATCCAGGACCAACTTGGCGGCCTGCAAGTTCGGCACCAAGGTCTCTGGGTCGATGTCTCGCCCCTTCCCGGAGCAGTAGTCGTCAATATCGGCGATTTACTTCAGGTAATTAATTATATTTTTTCCACGGCCATTTCTCATTTATCCTTAAAATATCATCTTATTTTGCAAAAAAAATTGAAACTGTTAATCTAGCGGTCCCTATCGATCTGTTCTAAGATCATTATAAGGGAGGTAAATCGCGATGCCAGCCTGAGCGATTTAATCGGTCGAGGAGGTCATCTTAGCTCATCGAGAGTTTTACATCCTCCTAATCTAAAATATCATCTTATGCTGCCACGGATCGGTGTAGTGGATGAGATTTTAGGGTCAATTCTCAATCGATTTGAAATTCCTCTCATACAAAGGTAAATCTCTCCGTGATTTATCATTCTTCGTTAAGTCGGGAGGCTTGTCATGAAGAATATTTGATAGAGCGTTATCATGTTTTATCATATTAAAATAGCATCTTATCTCTCTCTATATAATTATAATTGTTATAATACTATCTAGTGTTAATCAGAAATAAATTAGTAATTATGATTCGTAACTAAATTATATTATACTCGTTTGGAAGTCCTTGGCCGAACGAGTATTTTCACATAAAGCAGCCATTTGGGAGGACAACTTTTTAGAATGTAATGCTTCGTATTTATTCGATGGATGAATCATGGATGAAAATATCTAAGTTTAGGCCGATGGATGAATCAGGGAGAGAGATCGCCCACCTCTAAGATTAATCGGAAGAAATATAAAAAAATTAGTTCGGACATCTGAATTATTATCAAAAAATAATAATAATAACCTTTTTGATTTCTATGTCAGTAATTGAGGTGGCAAGTAATGTGTTTCTTTGTATTGTCTGCCTTTTGTAGATCATTAGCAATGATAAATTCAGAAGCGTGGAGCATCGAGTGTTGGCGAGTCGGCAAGGGCCTCGGATGTCAGTGGCATTGTTCTTCACCGGAGTTCGCGAGGAGAACTTCTTGTATGGTCCGATCAAAGAGATCTTGTCTGAGAATGAGCCTCCAAAATATCGACAAATCCCTCTGAAAGACTATTTTCAGGTTTTCGCTAGTAGAGGACTGGGAGCGGAGTCTATTCTCGATCATTTCGCCCTTTGAAACCACAAGACTTTGCCTTGGATTTTAATGTATATCCACATATGTCTGCACTGCTGCAGTTGACGAAGAACAATTAGAATAAAGATCTGCAAGTTTACCTATAATTATATTTATATCGTCTCGTTCATGTATATTTCATTTTTATTGTTAAATAATGTTGAAAATTTGAATGGAAAAGGAGGTGGAATGGATGAAGGAGACTTCGTTGTGTATGAAACTTTATTCTCATATTGGAAGTTTTAATGTTTAATGATTGATTTATATTGTTTCACATACATATATGTTGTGAATAAATGTATGGAGAAATATTATCTCTCATGGGTAGGTGCAAAGGAGGTGCAAATCGAGCAGTGTCCGGAGGGTAAACCCGTGTACGCTCTGATAGGACAGTTGAACCGTTCGCCCAAAAATTCTTCGGGGTTTCTGATGAGGGGGGGTCTTCGGGCCCGGCGACGGCAACTATAAAAAGTTTACCCATCACAGTTTTAAAAAGCCCCCAGGGCAATGGCGCGTCGGTAAGAGCTTGGGGGGTCCCTGGAGCAAGCCATGGTTCGATCCCTGCCGGCTGCAGCTTGCGGAGGGAATTCCGCCGTTTTCCACTCGCTTGCGGGTTGCGGAGGCGGGTTCCCGTTTACCAGCGGGTTGGTGTGGGGTGCGGACCCTGATTGGCGTTAAACCCCTCACGGTGACTTGGTGGCGCGTCTTCCTGATTTACCCTTGTGGGCCGGTGGAGACTCTTGAGGTAGTGGCGGTAGGCGGTTCGCAAGTGGACTAGTCGAAGCTTGGATACCACTTGTAAATCAAAAAAAAAAAAAGGAGGTGCAAATCGAGAGGCTCGGGTTGCACCAAATCAAGTTGACTCGTGCACGAGCATAATATGTGCATGTCGAATGTCGAATCGGTCATGGTTAAATTTGTCCAAGTGAATCCTTATTCATATGGTTAATGAGAATTCTTATTTAGATGAAATGATTGATATTTTAATATGGCGAATAAAAAAATTTTAATAATTTTTATTTAGTCAGCCATAGAAATGCTCTTATAAAAGGAGCCGAAAAGAAGTGTCGAGTAATCATTCACTTGTGTTCTCTCTATCTCTCTTTCTGTCTATCGAGTACTTTTTCCTTCGACAGAACTCCTGTGATAGTACTCAAGTACATTTCAATTTGCCACGACCACCAATGTCTGGTGGAGATCGTGGTTTCGTCATTGTATCTTAGGAAACAAATGTCCTGTATTGACCTCAAAGCACCGTGGAGGTAGGACGAATTTATTTAAAGGCATCTGCATTGAACGCATATCCCGACTTGTTAGTTTTCGAGAATTCAACTCTTGGAAGCTCGATACTCGTCCATTCGACCTTGGGCGATTGACACTCGGTCATTCAACTCGCTGACTCGGTCACTCGGTATTCGAACTTGGCGACTCAGCCATTCGACATTCGGACTCATTGACTACTCCTTTGGCGGCTCGATCACTCGATGACTTTTTCAAAGTAGTTTGAGATAATCAACTCAAGTCACTCAACAGATAAATCTAAATTGATTTGTAATTTTATATTTAGACTATTGTTCCTCTATCTCCAGACACATGGTTCAACAGATAAGTCGCAAAGCAAGTGGAACGAAAAGTATAATATATGCTCCCGGAACCAGGAACAATAGAGTGATTTTTAAAGGATTCATTTTTTTTTCTAAGATGGCTCTTTGAAATTTTTTGAATTTGAACTTTCATAGATATTTTAATTATTTGCACAATATTATTTGGATCTAATTTAGTGGTCATAGGAAAATTTTTTATGAGATCAAATTGTTCGTCTCAGAAATAGCAAAATCAAAGATTTTAATTATTTGCACCGTTCGATATTACTTTTGAACTTTGATTAACTCCCATCGCTATCTCCTCGCCTCGATCTCAAATCTTGAGATCTTTTGGATGAAGTCTATGTTAGTTATGCCTCCGTTGGGGCATGGGATAATAGATGACTCCATTATTCCATCTTCTTCTCTATTCCCTTGTATATATACTTCTTGTGAAGAAGTATAGAAGGTTGATGATGATGATGAGACAAGTGCACGAAGAGATGATGCAAGGCTTTTCGTGTATGTGCGTCACAGAGTTGTGAGTAGGTAGTCATAAAGTTTTCTTGTGTGTGAGTAGGCAAACAGTGCAAAGAGCAAAGAACTCTCGTCTCTTATTGAGAAGAACAAGAGATCGTCGTCACAAACATAGTCATCGGATTTTAGGATAGTAGCGTTGTGAAGCTGTGGTGATAAGTCGTTCTATGTGATTATCATCCCGACTGTGAGTGATTGGAGATCACAAAGCTTTCGGATTTGTTCTACATCTGAGGTGTAATACTTATGATTCGGCAATTTCTATTTTATAAGTTAACATTCTAAAAATAAAATCATGAGGATTTAGGTTCAAAATGGAGAATATTATATCATTGTAAAGATATGTGAATTTAATTAATCCTAACAATTGATATCAGAGTCAATAGTCCAAGTTGAGTCTTGAGCCTTGAACGAAGGAAGTGGGGGCTTTCATATCCGGATCAATTGAATTAGATACCATACAAGAAGACCAATTGGATCAAGAAGATCGAACAACTGACAGAAATATTTAGTAGGACACCAGGTAGGAAGTCCAGTTGGGTTAAGAAGATCAGACAACTCAAGAAGATCGGACAATTGACAGAAAGACCTGATGGGACACTAGACACAAAGTCTTATCCCACTAGATGGGGTCGGCTATATGGATCCTTCTACGCCATTGGACTCTATTCCTTACTATATTATCATCTATATTTAAAAAAAATTATCTTATTTTATTGTTGCTAACAAAGTCTTTTTTTGTCTTCCTCTTCCTCGTTTGATGTGTATATTAGTCATCGTTTCACATCGCCTAACTGGAGCATTTATTGATTATCTAAGTATATGTTCGTACCACCTTAATAAATGCAACATCGATTTTTTCTCTAATACTCTCATTTTTTGTTCTGTCCATCCTTGTATGTCCGCACATCCACCTTAATATTCTCATCTCTGCAACTCTCATCTTTTACTCATGTGCTCGAGTTGTAGCCCAACATTTATCGCCATATAACATAGCAGGTCTAATCGTCGTTTTGTAGAACTTTCTTTTAAGTTTTAGAGACACTTTACGATCACATAAAACACCCGACGCTTTCCTCCATTTCAACCATCATGTTTGTATTCTATGTAAGTCATCTCTCTCAATCCCTCCATCATCTTGCAAAAATGATCCTAAATATTTAAAGCTCTCAACTCCAAACGCTTTCCTTCATTTCAACCATCCTTAATATTATGTTTGAGGCGTATATCAATACTACTAATCTATGCTGAGTAGTTAAATTTTCTCTATAGATGACCTTATAATCTTTACAAATCTTTCTATCTCTCTTCCTAACTATAAGAAAATCAATTTGTGATTTATTATTTCCACTTTTGAACGTGACCAAGTGTTCTTCTCTTTTCTTAAAAAATATATTAGTTAGTGTAAGATTATATGCTATTGCAAAATCCAATATAGTTTTACCATTTTCATTTCTTGTTTCAAACCCATAACCCCCATGCACCCTCTCATATTCGTCATTTTTCACTCCGAAATGCTCATTTAAATTGTCTCCTATTAAAATCATCTCATTTGACGAAATATTTTATAATAATTCATCCAAATCATCCAAAACCTTAATTTGATATTTTCAGATCTAATCCTATTTGAGGTGCATATACGTTAATTACGTTCATAGTTTCTTTCTCCCCTACTATTTTGAGAGCTATAATTTTATCCCCCTTTCTAATTACTCCTACAACTTCATCCTTTAACGAACTATCTACAATAATATTCACTCCATTTCTTATTTTACTCTTTCCTGTATACCATAACTTTAAACCCGATTTCTCTATCATCTACCCATTGTCTCTTGTACACATACAATATTAATTTTTCTCTAATCATTGTATCTACTATCTTCATTGTTTTATCAGCGAGAGTTCCTATATTCCATGTACAAAATCTTAGATTATTAATTTTTCTATAATATTTGTTTTTGCCCAACCTATGGTGTGAGAACTCTTGGTTATTTAACACTACACTCAAGTTCTCATGAAGATGTATGGTCCTTGTCAATACATTGCAGTCGGATCCTGCAACGCAAACTCTTACATATTTTTCACTACACCCAAGTTCTGAAAATGTAGCAGTTCTTGTCGAGACGTTACAGTCGGACCTTGTAACGCATTCCTTCCGAGGAACAACCTAGCATTAGCACAATAGTTTGATTGATCCATCATTGAACATTTGCCTTAATTTAACGTTGGTTGGCAACCTAACACAACTCTCCTTTATCCGAACTTGGGATCGACCACGACAAGGTTAACTTATTATGGGCGGAGAAAAATCAAACAATTGATAGGAAGACCTGATGGGACACTAGATAGGAAGTCTAGTTTGGTCAGAAAGATTGGACTGGACAATTGGCAGGAACACCTACGGGGACACTAAGTAGAAAGTATAATTAGATCAGAAAAATCAGATAATTGACAAGAAGACTTAGTGGGACACGAGATAAAAAGTTCAGTTGGGTCAGAAATATCTGGCAATTGATAGAAAGACCTAGTGAGTTAAGGATTAGACATTAAGCAGAGAAAGTCCTTCAAGAACAGATGAGCTTGAGTTAAGGGCAAAACTAAGATGCTAATTAAGTGGCGACAAAAAATAATATAATTAATAAAATAAAATAAAAATAAAAATTTTTGCAGAACAAATTTAAATAAAATAAAATTAAAAAAATTCTGAGGGCCCATGTAAGCTTCGCTCCTGATCCGATGTGGTTCTTCATTTGAGGAAGAATTATTAGAATTACAGATACGAGGAGCGAAGGTTCCTCGGAATATTATGTGGGGACCCCTCCTTCTGTTACATAACATCTCTTCATCTACATTTCAGAAAACTAGGTTAGCCTGTCCCCCTCAACCATCCACTTCTGGTGAAACTAACTTAGGTCTATAGCTCACGGGTGGTATAGCCTTTGGGCTCCCCACCAGCCCGAACCAACTATCCTTCTCCCCACGAGCGACCTCCGGATGACTAAGTAAGTCGATTCTTATCTGTCCCATCTACTTCTAGGCCTATATAGCCGAACCGTTTCTAGCTTATTTTCTATCGAAGCGCCTCTCCTTGCTTCCGCTTTGTTGTGTCGATTACCTTCACTAGCTCTCCCGTGCCAATTATTCCAGGCGCTTGCTCCCGAACCGTTCCTCTCCTCTTTCTCCGCCGAACCAATTATCCGGGTCAGGTAACGCCTTACATGTGAGCCCTCCTATTTGGTTCCTGAGAAAGAAACAACAATATCAATAGGCAATCCTTAAACCTTAAGAGATCGAACGGTGGATAATGGAGGTCGAATTGTTTATAAATATATATAGCATCCATGAGCACCTCGACTATCGACCATCCGATCGGATGAACACTATAGCTCAATCCTTGTGTCATAAGGGATCGGACGATAGATAATGAAAGTGCTCACGAATGAGTTGTGCAAGATAAAATTCTTTTATGTATATAGAGAGAGAAAGTTTTGATATCCTGCGCGACGCTCTATGCATGACTTGTTCTCCACCATCCAATCGATCGCGATTGCATAGTAAATCTGAAATGCGGTGATCCTCCGCAGTGACTCCTCTGGCGAGGCAAATTCACCGTCTGGCGATCAATTCGGCCAGAAATTCGATGAGCCGCCGATGATTCCAAGCTATCGTGCTCGAGGCGGAAGGAGAAATCGTGCGGTCCCATTCACATAGAGCGCCTGAAATGTGGTTCGAATATATATATATATCTGCGCGCTTCATCATGCGCGCGTGCGCGATCCACTCTCGATCGTCGGATCAGCGCGATTGAGAAATGCCTGATGCATTTCTTCCTCGCCCGAGCTAGAAGCTCGAAATCGGCGGGGGCGGTCAGTTCGGCGCGATCGGTCGGTCAGGCGCGGTCGGTCGGCGCATCAGTTCGATCGAGCTGCGGCGAAATCCGATCAATTCGCGGTGAAAATGGCGTATGTGGCGCTAGTGGTGGTGTGCGGCGGCCCGCGATGCGGCCGGATTCGGCGCCATCCGGTGGGATCGATCGTGGTCGAGGCCGCATCGACCAGCTGACGGCGCGATGTGACCATTTTATTGCGATTAGGCGAATTCCATTTGTCGTCGGGCGGAATCAGATGATGGCACGACCGTAGAATCCGTAGGAATCACGGCTCGTCTGTCGATGATTCGTTTGCTTGGAAGAGCTTCTATTCTTTGTCTTTGCGCCAGCGCCTGAGTCGCGCAACAACCCATCGCACAGGAGATCAATATCGTGTGTGTGTGTCTATATATATATATATATATGTGTGTAGGGTGAGGGGTTTGGAATTCGACTATGAATCGAATACTTTATGGTTGCACAAGAAGCTCGCGGCTAAAATATTTTGCATCCCTATTCTAGATGTCGAATGAAAATGTTCAACTACAGAGCGCCGTGATCAAACTGCTGTTCTTGGGAATTTTTTTCTCTCTGAAAAATGATTAAAAGATAACGTGGTTGGATATGATAAATTAAAACAAAGCGCTAAAGTTTAGAGCAAATCCAACTTCATAAACGCGAAAACGTTCGTGAGTTAACTAGATGGCAGCAGTAACCGCCGTCGCCGGCAACCGCCTCGAAGAGCTGCTCGCGTTCGACGCCACCAAAGCCGGCGTCAAAGGCCTCGTCGACAGCGGCACCACCGAGCTGCCACGGATCTTCATCCACTCCCCCGACGACCTCCCGGATCCCAAGGACGCCGCCGCCCCCGCCGGCCTCCAAGTCCCCGTCATCGACCTCTCCGCCCTCGCCCACCGGCGGGAGGAGGTGGTGGGGCGAGTCCGCGAGGCGTCGAGCTCCTGGGGATTCTTCCAACTAGTGAACCACGGCGTCCCGCCGGAGATCCTCGAAGCCGTGCTGCAGGGGAACAGGAGGTTCCACGATCTCGACCCGTCGGAGAAGGCCAAGCTCTACGACCGCGAACATTGAAAAAAAAAAGTGGTTTGTTAGCACAGTGCACATATATTGCACGGTTCTATCTGTTTTTTAGCATTATTTTTCATGTCACTTGAATGGTATATATTCTACTTGGAAACCAAGCTCAATTGAGATAAATGGCTTAGTTTTCCGACTAAATGATAGCTATCATCTAGTTTCAGTCATGCTTTTGTTCCGATCATCACCACAATTTAGGGTTTTGTATAAAACACTCAAGGTTATGTTTCTCCTATAAAGATCGAAACAGATTTCCGACTCCTTCAGTTGCTCGATCTCCCTTTTCGCAGGACGGATTTAAGGTTGAATCAGCCCCGATATGCGACTCTTCCGAACATAATGAAAGCTAAATCGAAGGTCATCAAGAAAGTTACGCCTGCAGAGCTGAACGTGGAGATCAAACCAGATTTGGAGATCATTCGAGTTACAGAACCGCCCAAAAGAAAAGCCGGTGTCGTCGTCTCATCGGTAGACGAACTCATCCACAAGTTAAAGAATGAAGCACGTGTTATATGAACCATTTGTGTTGTCCAAAAACTCCAGGAAACACTTATCTTCGACTTTAAAGTTCTTCAAATGTTTCCACAATGATTTATTACCAAATCAATGGTTGCCTCAAGTATCACAACGATAGAAACGTTTTTCTCCAACTGTCACTGTTTGTCTAATTAGGAGTCTTCGTTTGGATTGAAAAGGGTGAATTTATAAGAAAAATGTAAATAAATTATTTTTGTGGTTTGGATTGATGCTGACTTTGACTTCGACATCTAGCTGATCTTTTCTTTTTATGTCCCATTTCTTCCTAGGTACTTGTGAAAATCCAATTCCGATCTAAATGGCGGCGGCGGCTGCGGCGGCGGAAGCAGCAATCACCGACAATTGCGCCGACGAGGCGGTTCCCGATCGCCTGCAAGAGCTGCTTGCGTTCGATGCCACCAAATCCGGCGTCAAAGGCCTGGTCGACGCCGGCATCACCAAGCTCCCACGAATCTTCGTCCACTCCCCCGATGACCTCCCTTCCCCGCCCTCCCTCGCCCGCCTCCAAGTCCCCGTCATCGACCTCCGCGGCGTTTCCGACGACGCTCGCCGGCGGAAGGAGGCGGTGGAGCAGATCCGCGACGCCTCGAGCTGCTGGGGGTTCTTCCAGCTGGTGAACCACGGCGTCCCGCCGCAGGTCTTGGAAGGTGTGCTGCAGGGCGGCCGGAGGGCCCATGAGGTCCCCGAGGAGGTGAAGGCGAAGCCTACTGTGCCGCGACATGAAGCAAAACGTGAAGTACGTCTGCAACTACGATCTGTTCCATTCTCGAGCTGCGAATTGGAGGGATACCTTCTCGTGTAACTTCGACGCCGTGCTGAATCCTCAAGACATTCCTGATGTCTGCAGGTATGGATTTTTAACCCCCATGGTCTCTTTTCTTTACCTCGACGACGAGATTAACGACATGGTTGTCAGCAGAGACGAGATCCTGGCCTACGAAAAGCACATGCTTGGCCTCGCCGAGTTGGTGTACGAGCTGCTTTCGGAGGCGCTCGGACTGAGTCCGCATCACCTGAAGAGCATCGGCCTGGGGGAACACTTCATGAGTGCACATTACTATCCGCCGTGCCCGGAGCCGGAGCTCACCCTGGGCACCTCCAAGCACCGCGATCCTCCTTCGTGACGCTGCTCATCCAGGACCAACTTGGCGGCCTGCAAGTTCGGCACCAAGGTCTCTGGGTCGATGTCTCGCCCCTTCCCGGAGCAGTAGTCGTCAATATCGGCGATTTACTTCAGGTAATTAATTATATTTTTTCCACGGCCATTTCTCATTTATACTTAAAATATCATCTTATTTTGCAAAAAAATCAAAACTGTTAACACGGCCCTTATCGACCGTTTCTAAGATCATTATAAGGAGGTAAATCATCGCGACTTTGGTGCATTGATTTGTCGGTCGGAGGAGGGTCATCTTAGCTCGGATAGGAGTTTTACATCCTCCTTCCGGAATCAATTCAGCATTTCATGATAAAGGTCTCGCAACTAATGCGCCATCCCGTGAGGACTTAAAATATCATCTTATCACGGATCGGTGTAGTGGATGAGATTTTAGTCAATTCTCAATCGATTTGAAATTCCTCTCTCATACAGGTAAATCTCTCGTGATTTATCATTCTTCGTTAAGTCGGGAGGCTTGTCATGAAGAATATTTGATAGAGCGTTATCATGTTTTATCATATTAAAATAGCATCTTATCTCTCTATATAATTATAATTGTTATAATACTATCTAGTGTTAATCAGAAATAAATTAGTAATTATGATTCGTAACTAAATTATATTATACTCGTTTGAAGTCCTTGGCCGAACGAGTATTTTCACATAGCAGCCATTTGGGAGGACAACTTTTTAGAATGTAATGCTTCGTATTTATTCGATGGATGAATCATGGATGAAAATATCTAAGTTTAGGCCGATGGATGAATCAGGGAGAGAGATCGCCCACCTCTAAGATTAATCGGAAGAAATATAAAAAAATTAGTTCGGACATCTGAATTATTATCAAAAAATAATAATAATAACCTTTTTGATTTCTATGTCAGTAATTGAGGTGGCAAGTAATGTGTTTCTTTGTATTGTCTGCCTTTTGTAGATCATTAGCAATGATAAATTCAGAAGCGTGGAGCATCGAGTGTTGGCGAGTCGGCAAGGGCCTCGGATGTCAGTGGCATTGTTCTTCACCGGAGTTCGCGAGGAGAACTTCTTGTATGGTCCGATCAAAGAGATCTTGTCTGAGAATGAGCCTCCAAAATATCGACAAATCCCTCTGAAAGACTATTTTCAGGTTTTCGCTAGTAGAGGACTGGGAGCGGAGTCTATTCTCGATCATTTCGCCCTTTGAAACCACAAGACTTTGCCTTGGATTTTAATGTATATCCACATATGTCTGCACTGCTGCAGTTGACGAAGAACAATTAGAATAAAGATCTGCAAGTTTACCTATAATTATATTTATATCGTCTCGTTCATGTATATTTCATTTTTATTGTTAAATAATGTTGAAAATTTGAATGGAAAAGGAGGTGGAATGGATGAAGGAGACTTCGTTGTGTATGAAACTTTATTCTCATATTGGAAGTTTTAATGTTTAATGATTGATTTATATTGTTTCACATACATATATGTTGTGAATAAATGTATGGAGAAATATTATCTCTCATGGGTAGGTGCAAAGGAGGTGCAAATCGAAACCCACAGACGCGATAGACAGTAACCGCTCGCCCAAAAATTCTTCTGGGTTTTCGATGAGGGGGTCTTGGGCCCTACTGACGCAAGAACTATAAAAAGTTTACCCATCACAGTTTTAAAAATGCCCCCAGGGCAATGGCGCGTCGGTACGAGCTTGGGGGGTCCCTGGAGCAAGCCATGGTTCGATCCTCGCCGGTAGCTATGCGGAGGGAATTCCGCCGTTCCACTCGCGCGGCGGTCATGGGCGGGTTCCCGTTTACCAGCGGGTTGGTGTGGGGTGCGGACCCTGATTGGCGTTAAACCCCTCACGGTGACTTGGTGGCGCGTCTTCCTGATTTACCCTTGTGGGCCGGTGGAGACTCTTCGGAGGCCGTGGGGCAGGGCCGGTTCGCCAAGTGGACTAGTCGGGCGAAGCTTGGATACCACTTGTAAATCAAAAAAAAAAAAAAAAAAAAAAAAGGAGGTGCAAATCGAGAGGCTCGGGTTGCACCAAATCAAGTTGACTCGTGCACGAGCATAATATGTGCATGTCGAATGTCGAATCGGTCATGGTTAAATTTGTCCAAGTGAATCCTTATTCATATGGTTAATGAGAATTCTTATTTAGATGAAATGATTGATATTTTAATATGGCGAATAAAAAAATTTTAATAATTTTTATTTAGTCAGCCATAGAAATGCTCTTATAAAAGGAGCCGAAAAGAAGTGTCGAGTAATCATTCACTTGTGTTCTCTCTATCTCTCTTTCTGTCTATCGAGTACTTTTTCCTTCGACAGAACTCCTGTGATAGTACTCAAGTACATTTCAATTTGCCACGACCACCAATGTCTGGTGGAGATCGTGGTTTCGTCATTGTATCTTAGGAAACAAATGTCCTGTATTGACCTCAAAGCACCGTGGAGGTAGGACGAATTTATTTAAAGGCATCTGCATTGAACGCATATCCCGACTTGTTAGTTTTCGAGAATTCAACTCTTGGAAGCTCGATACTCGTCCATTCGACCTTGGGCGATTGACACTCGGTCATTCAACTCGCTGACTCGGTCACTCGGTATTCGAACTTGGCGACTCAGCCATTCGACATTCGGACTCATTGACTACTCGGCACTGAGCGACTCAGTCACTCGATGACTTGGCCACTCAGCACTCGGCTTTAGCAGCTTAGCTCGACCTTTCAAAGTAGTTTGAGATAATCAACTCAAGTCACTCAACAGATAAATCTAAATTGATTTGTAATTTTATATTTAGACTATTGTTCCTCTATCTCCAGACACATGGTTCAACAGATAAGTCGCAAGCAAGTGGAACGAAAAGTATAATATATGCTCCCGGAACCAGGAACAATAGAGTGATTTTTAAAGGATTCATTTTTTTTTCTAAGATGGCTCTTTGAAATTTTTTGAATTTGAACTTTCATAGATATTTTAATTATTTGCACAATATTATTTGGATCTAATTTAGTGGTCATAGGAAAATTTTTTATGAGATCAAATTGTTCGTCTCAGAAATAGCAAAATCAAAGATTTTAATTATTTGCACCGTTCGATATTACTTTTGAACTTTGATTAACTCCCATCGCTATCTCCTCGCCTCGATCTCAAATCTTGAGATCTTTTGGATGAAGTCTATGTTAGTTATGCCTCCGTTGGGGCATGGGATAATAGATGACTCCATTATTCCATCTTCTTCTCTATTCCCTTGTATATATACTTCTTGTGAAGAAGTATAGAAGGTTGATGATGATGATGAGACAAGTGCACGAAGAGATGATGCAAGGCGTTTCGTATGTATGGCCACGAGTTGTGAGTAGGTAGTCATAAAGTTTTCTTGTGTGTGAGTAGGCAAACAGTGCAAAGAGCAAAGAACTCTCGTCTCTTATTGAGAAGAACAAGAGATCGTCGTCACAAACATAGTCATCGGATTTTAGGATAGTAGCGTTGTGAAGCTGTGGTGATAAGTCGTTCTATGTGATTATCATCCCGACTGTGAGTGATTGGAGATCACAAAGCTTTCGGATTTGTTCTACATCTGAGGTGTAATACTTATGATTCGGCAATTTCTATTTTATAAGTTAACATTCTAAAAATAAAATCATGAGGATTTAGGTTCAAAATGGAGAATATTATATCATTGTAAAGATATGTGAATTTAATTAATCCTAACAATTGATATCAGAGTCAATAGTCCAAGTTGAGTCTTGAGCCTTGAACGAAGGAAGTGGGGGCTTTCATATCCGGATCAATTGAATTAGATACCATACAAGAAGACCAATTGGATCAAGAAGATCGAACAACTGACAGAAATATTTAGTAGGACACCAGGTAGGAAGTCCAGTTGGGTTAAGAAGATCAGACAACTCAAGAAGATCGGACAATTGACAGAAAGACCTGATGGGACACTAGACACAAAGTCTTATCCCACTAGATGGGGTCGGCTATATGGATCCTTCTACGCCATTGGACTCTATTCCTTACTATATTATCATCTATATTTAAAAAAAATTATCTTATTTTATTGTTGCTAACAAAGTCTTTTTTTGTCTTCCTCTTCCTCGTTTGATGTGTATATTAGTCATCGTTTCACATCGCCTAACTGGAGCATTTATTGATTATCTAAGTATATGTTCGTACCACCTTAATAAATGCAACATCGATTTTTTCTCTAATACTCTCATTTTTGTCGTCCATCCTTGTATGTCCGACATCCACCTTAATATTCTCATCTCGCAACTCTCATCTTTTACTCATGTGCTCGAGTTGTAGCCCAACATTTATCGCCATATAACATAGCAGGTCTAATCGTCGTTTTGTAGAACTTTCTTTTAAGTTTTAGAGACACTTTACGATCACATAAAACACCCGACGCTTTCCTCCATTTCAACCATCTTGTTTGTATTCTATGTAAGTCATCTCTCTCAATCCCTCCATCATCTTGCAAAAATGATCCTAAATATTTAAAGCTCTCAACTCCAAACGCTTTCCTTCATTTCAACCATCCTTAATATTATGTTTGAGGCGTATATCAATACTACTAATCTATGCTGAGTAGTTAAATTTTCTCTATAGATGACCTTATAATCTTTACAAATCTTTCTATCTCTCTTCCTAACTATAAGAAAATCAATTTGTGATTTATTATTTCCACTTTTGAACGTGACCAAGTGTTCTTCTCTTTTCTTAAAAAATATATTAGTTAGTGTAAGATTATATGCTATTGCAAAATCCAATATAGTTTTACCATTTTCATTTCTTGTTTCAAACCCATAACCCCCATGCACCCTCTCATATTCGTCATTTTTCACTCCGAAATGCTCATTTAAATTGTCTCCTATTAAAATCATCTCATTTGACGAAATATTTTATAATAATTCATCCAAATCATCCAAAACCTTAATTTGATATTTTCAGATCTAATCCTATTTGAGGTGCATATACGTTAATTACGTTCATAGTTTCTTTCTCCCCTACTATTTTGAGAGCTATAATTTTATCCCCCTTTCTAATTACTCCTACAACTTCATCCTTTAACGAACTATCTACAATAATATTCACTCCATTTCTTATTTTACTCTTTCCTGTATACCATAACTTTAAACCCGATTTCTCTATCATCTACCCATTGTCTCTTGTACACATACAATATTAATTTTTCTCTAATCATTGTATCTACTATCTTCATTGTTTTATCAGCGAGAGTTCCTATATTCCATGTACAAAATCTTAGATTATTAATTTTTCTATAATATTTGTTTTTGCCCAACCTATGGTGTGAGAACTCTTGGTTATTTAACACTACACTCAAGTTCTCATGAAGATGTATGGTCCTTGTCAATACATTGCAGTCGGATCCTGCAACGCAAACTCTTACATATTTTTCACTACACCCAAGTTCTGAAAATGTAGCAGTTCTTGTCGAGACGTTACAGTCGGACCTTGTAACGCATTCCTTCCGAGGAACAACCTAGCATTAGCACAATAGTTTGATTGATCCATCATCAACATTTGCCTTAATTTAACGTTGGTTGGCAACCTAACACAACTCTCCTTTATCTGAACTTGGGATCGACCACGACAAGGTTAACTTATTATGGGCGGAGAAAAATCAAACAATTGATAGGAAGACCTGATGGGACACTAGATAGGAAGTCTAGTTTGGTCAGAAAGATTGGATCGACAATCGAGAACACCTACGGGGACACTAAGTAGAAAGTATAATTAGATCAGAAAAATCAGATAATTGACAAGAAGACTTAGTGGGACACGAGATAAAAAGTTCAGTTGGGTCAGAAATATCTGGCAATTGATAGAAAGACCTAGTGAGTTAAGGATTAGACATTAAGCAGAGAAAGTCCTTCAAGAACAGATGAGCTTGAGTTAAGGGCAAAACTAAGATGCTAATTAAGTGGCGACATAAAATAATATAATTAATAAAATAAAATAAAAATAAAAATTTTTAACAAATTTAAATAAAATAAAATTAAAAAATTCGAGGGCCCATGTAAGCTTCGCTCCGATCGATCGATGTGGTTCTTCATTTGAGGAAGAATTATTAGAATTACAGATACGAGGAGCGAAGGTTCCTAATATTATGTGGGACCCTCCTTCTGCTACATAACATCTCTTCATCTACATTTAAAACTAGGTTAGCGTCTCTCAACCATCCACTGTGAAACTAAATTAGGTATATAGCTCACGGGTGGTATAGCCTTTGGGCTCCCCACCAGCCCGAACCAACTATCCTTCTCCCCCCACCGAACGACCTCCGGACTGACTAAGCCGAGTCGATTCTTATCTGTCCCATCTACTTCTAGGCCTATATAGCCGAACCGTTTCTAGCTTATTTTCTATCGAAGCGCCTCTCCTTGCTTCCGCTTTGTTGTGTCGATTACCTTCACTAGCTCTCCCGTGCCAATTATTCCAGGCGCTTGCTCCCGAACCGTTCCTCTCCTCTTTCTCCGCCGAACCAATTATCCGGTTCAGGTAACGCCTTACATGTGAGCCCTCCTATTTGGTTCACAGAGAAGAGGAAACAACAATATCAATAGGCAATCCTTAAACCTTAAGAGATCGAACGGTGGATAATGGAGGTCGAATTGTTTATAAATATATATAGCATCCATGAGCACCTCGACTATCGACCATCCGATCGGATGAACACTATAGCTCAATCCTTGTGTCATAAGGGATCGGACGATAGATAATGAAAGTGCTCACGAATGAGTTGTGCAAGATAAAATTCTTTTATGTATATAGAGAGAGAAAGTTTTGATATCCTGCGCGACGCTCTATGCATGACTTGTTCTCCACCATCCAATCGATCGTGATTGCATAGTAAATACGAAATGCACAGTGATCCTCCACCGTGACTCCTCCTGGCCGAGGCAAATTCACCGTGCAAACGATCAAATTTCGACCGAAATTCGATAGACCGCCGATGATTCCAAGCTATCGTGCTCGGGCAGAAGGAGAAGTCGTGCGGTCCCATTCACATAGGGGGCGCACAGGAAATGTGGTTCAGAATATATATATATATCCTGCGCGCTTCATCTGTGCGCGCCCGTGCGCGATCCACTCTCAGTCGTCGGATCAACGCGCGATTGAGAAATGCACAGTGCATTTCTTCCTCGCCGCGCCGAGCTAGAAGCTCGAAATCGACGGACGCGGATTCCGCGATCGTCGGACCGCCGCGGCCGTCAAGATCGGATTCCGATCGAACTGCGGCCGAAATCCGATCAATTCGCGGCTGAAAATGGGCGCAATTGTGGCCGCTAGTGGTCGTGGCACTGGCGGCCACGATGCGGCCGGATTCCGACCGCAATCCGGCTGGGATCTGATCGTGGTCAGACCGGCATCGACCACTGACGGCCGCGATGTGACCATTTTCGACTGCGATTCGGGCGAATTCCGACTGTCGTCGGGCCGGAATCCGATGATGGCCTGACCACGGCCGAATCCCGGCCGGAATCTGGCTCGTCTGTCGATGATTTCGTTTGCCCGAGAAGAGCTTCGCTGTTATCTGATCGCGCAGAGCGCAAGAACAACCCATCGCACAGGAGATCAATATCGTGTGTGTGTGTCTATATATATATATATATATATGTGTGTGTAGGGTGAGGGGTTTGGAATTCGACTATGAATCGAATACTTTATGGTTGCACAAGAAGCTCGCGGCTAAAATATTTTGCATCCCTATTCTAGATGTCGAATGAAAATGTTCAACTACAGAGCGCCGTGATCAAACTGCTGTTCTTGGGAATTTTTTTCTCTCTGAAAAATGATTAAAAGATAACGTGGTTGGATATGATAAATTAAAACAAAGCGCTAAAGTTTAGAGCAAATCCAACTTCATAAACGCGAAAACGTTCGTGAGTTAACTAGATGGCAGCAGTAACCGCCGTCGCCGGCAACCGCCTCGAAGAGCTGCTCGCGTTCGACGCCACCAAAGCCGGCGTCAAAGGCCTCGTCGACAGCGGCACCACCGAGCTGCCACGGATCTTCATCCACTCCCCCGACGACCTCCCGGATCCCAAGGACGCCGCCGCCCCCGCCGGCCTCCAAGTCCCCGTCATCGACCTCTCCGCCCTCGCCCACCGGCGGGAGGAGGTGGTGGGGCGAGTCCGCGAGGCGTCGAGCTCCTGGGGATTCTTCCAACTAGTGAACCACGGCGTCCCGCCGGAGATCCTCGAAGCCGTGCTGCAGGGGAACAGGAGGTTCCACGATCTCGACCCGTCGGAGAAGGCCAAGCTCTACGACCGCGAACATTGAAAAAAAAAAGTGGTTTGTTAGCACAGTGCACATATATTGCACGGTTCTATCTGTTTTTTAGCATTATTTTTCATGTCACTTGAATGGTATATATTCTACTTGGAAACCAAGCTCAATTGAGATAAATGGCTTAGTTTTCCGACTAAATGATAGCTATCATCTAGTTTCAGTCATGCTTTTGTTCCGATCATCACCACAATTTAGGGTTTTGTATAAAACACTCAAGGTTATGTTTCTCCTATAAAGATCGAAACAGATTTCCGACTCTTTCAGTTGCTCGATCTCCCTTTTCGCAGGACGGATTTAAGGTTGAATCAGCCCCGATATGCGACTCTTCCGAACATAATGAAAGCTAAATCGAAGGTCATCAAGAAAGTTACGCCTGCAGAGCTGAACGTGGAGATCAAACCAGATTTGGAGATCATTCGAGTTACAGAACCGCCCAAAAGAAAAGCCGGTGTCGTCGTCTCATCGGTAGACGAACTCATCCACAAGTTAAAGAATGAAGCACGTGTTATATGAACCATTTGTGTTGTCCAAAAACTCCAGGAAACACTTATCTTCGACTTTAAAGTTCTTCAAATGTTTCCACAATGATTTATTACCAAATCAATGGTTGCCTCAAGTATCACAACGATAGAAACGTTTTTCTCCAACTGTCACTGTTTGTCTAATTAGGAGTCTTCGTTTGGATTGAAAAGGGTGAATTTATAAGAAAAATGTAAATAAATTATTTTTGTGGTTTGGATTGATGCTGACTTTGACTTCGACATCTAGCTGATCTTTTCTTTTTATGTCCCATTTCTTCCTAGGTACTTGTGAAAATCCAATTCCGATCTAAATGGCGGCGGCGGCTGCGGCGGCGGAAGCAGCAATCACCGACAATTGCGCCGACGAGGCGGTTCCCGATCGCCTGCAAGAGCTGCTTGCGTTCGATGCCACCAAATCCGGCGTCAAAGGCCTGGTCGACGCCGGCATCACCAAGCTCCCACGAATCTTCGTCCACTCCCCCGATGACCTCCCTTCCCCGCCCTCCCTCGCCCGCCTCCAAGTCCCCGTCATCGACCTCCGCGGCGTTTCCGACGACGCTCGCCGGCGGAAGGAGGCGGTGGAGCAGATCCGCGACGCCTCGAGCTGCTGGGGGTTCTTCCAGCTGGTGAACCACGGCGTCCCGCCGCAGGTCTTGGAAGGTGTGCTGCAGGGCGGCCGGAGGGCCCATGAGGTCCCCGAGGAGGTGAAGGCGAAGCTCTACTGCCGCGACATGAAGCAAAACGTGAAGTACGTCTGCAACTACGATCTGTTCCATTCTCGAGCTGCGAATTGGAGGGATACCTTCTCGTGTAACTTCGACGCCGTGCTGAATCCTCAAGACATTCCTGATGTCTGCAGGTATGGATTTTTAACCCCCATGGTCTCTTTTCTTTACCTCGACGACGAGATTATCGACATGGTTGTCAGCAGAGACGAGATCCTGGCCTACGAAAAGCACATACTTGGCCTCGCCGAGTTGGTGTACGAGCTGCTCTCGGAGGCACTCGGACTGAGTCCGCATCACCTGAAGAGCATCGGCCTCGCCGGGGAACACTTCATGAGTGCACAGTACTATCCGCCGTGCCCGGAGCCGGAGCTCACCCTGGGAACCTCCAAGCACCGCGATCCCTCCTTCGTGACGCTGCTCATCCAGGACGAACTCGGCGGCCTGCAAGTTCGCCACCAAGGTCTCTGGGTCGATGTCTCGCCCCTTCCCGGAGCAGTAGTCGTCAATATCGGCGATTTACTTCAGGTAATTAATTATATTTTTTCCACGGCCATTTTTCATTTATCCTTAAAATATTATTTTACTATCGATTTGTCGGAAATCGAGTCTTTGGCGACGCGATTGTCGGGACAGAGGAGAATCATATAGCTGCAGAGGGATTTTAAATCCTCCTTCGAAATAGATCCGTGCTCATTTCACAAGTATCGTTTTGTCCCAACCAACACGTCATCCCTGTGTGGACTTAAAATATCTTATGCTCCCACTGATCGTTGTAGTGGATGAGATTTTGGAGTCAATCCCATACAAAGGGACCATTATGCCAAGGCAAATCTCTCCGTGATTTATCATTTTTCATTAAATCGGAAGGCCGATCATAAAAGAATATTTGATTTGATGTCAACGTTATCATGTTTTATCATATTAAAATAGCATCTTATCTCTATTTATATATATTTTTTATTTTATAATTATAACTGTTATAATACTATCTAGTGTTAATCAAAAATAAATTAGTAATTATGATTCATAACTAAATTATATTATATTCATTTGGAAGTCCTCGATCAAATGAGTATTTTCAGATAAAGCCAACAAAGCATTTCATTGATAACCGACCATTTTGATTCTTTGGAACAATTCGATGAATTTAGTAGTCCAAATATGAACCCCACTGGAGGATAACTTTTTAGAATGTCTGAATCACGAGTGAGAATAAGTTGTGCTTAGTATTTATTCGATGGATAAATCAAGAGTGAAATATCCAAGTTTGAACATCTGAGAGGACAGTTTCTTAGAACATCTGGATTATAAGTGAAAATAAGTTGCCCACCTCTAAGATTAATCGGAAGAAATATAAAAAAATTAGTTCGGACATCTGAATTATTATCAAAAAATAATAATAATAACCTTTTTGATTTCTATGTCAGTAATTGAGGTGGCAAGTAATGTGTTTCTTTGTATTGTCTGCCTTTTGTAGATCATTAGCAATGATAAATTCAGAAGCGTGGAGCATCGAGTGTTGGCGAGTCGGCAAGGGCCTCGGATGTCAGTGGCATTGTTCTTCACCGGAGTTCGCGAGGACAACTTCTTGTATGGTCCGATCAAAGAGATCTTGTCTGAGAATGAGCCTCCAAAATATCGACAAATCCCTCTGAAAGACTATTTTCAGGTCTTCGCTAGTAGAGGACTGGGAGTGGAGTCTATTCTTGACCATTTCGCCCTTTGAAACCACAAGACTTTGCCTTGGATTTTAATGTATATCCACATATGTGTGCACTGCTGCAGTTGACGAAGAAGAATAAGAATAAGAATAAAGATACGCAAGTTTAACTATAATTATATTTATATCGTCTCGTTCAAGTATATTTCATTTTTATTGTTAGATAATGTTGAAAATATGAATGTAAAAGGAGGTGGAATGGATGAAGGAGATTTAGTTGTGTATGGAACTTTATTATCATATTGGAAGTTTCAATATTTAATGATTGATTTATATTGTTTATATGCATGGAGAAATGCTCTCTCTCATGGGTAGGTGCACAAGAGGGTGCAAATCGAGGGGCACGGATTGCACTTAATCAAGTTGACTCGTGTATGAGTATGATATGTGCAAATCTAAGAATCTTTATTTAGATGA
This sequence comes from Wurfbainia villosa, assembly GCA_025175895.1. Lineage (NCBI taxonomy): Eukaryota > Viridiplantae > Streptophyta > Magnoliopsida > Zingiberales > Zingiberaceae > Wurfbainia > Wurfbainia villosa. The sequence continues at coordinate 121,205,547 of CM045991.1, read as the reverse complement.
AATAATTGATATTTCAATGGGGTGAATAAAAATAATTTAATTATTTTTATTTAGTCAACCATTGAAATGCTCTTATAAAAGCAACTGAAGTCTTGAGCAGAAAGAAGTGTCGAGTAATCATCCACTTGTGTTTCCTCTCTCTTTTTTTGTCTATCGAGTACTTTTTCCTTCGGCATAACTCCTTTGATAGCACTCAATTGCATTTCAATTTGTTGTGACCACCAATGCCTGAAGGATCCTCAATAAGCTTCGGCCCTGAAGACCTGCGAGGAGTCTCTGTTCCACATGATAATGCTCTGGTGATTTGGGCCACCATAGCTAACTACGATGTGATGTTGATTTTTGTGGACACAAGTAGCTCATTGAATATTTTGTTTAAAGAAGCTTTTGTTCACATGCAGCTCGACCTAACTCAACTTCAACCAATGAATACTACCCTATTGGATTTCTCGAGGCATAAAGTGTCACTCTCAGTCGAATTAATCTACCCTTATCCCTCGGGGAAGAGCCTCTCCGCCGGATCAGAATCACCACTTTTACAGTGGTGGACACTGTCTCAGCCTACAATGTCATTTTGGGAAGGCCAACATTGGACTCCATTGAAGCTGTCGTATCAACTTACCATCAGAAAATTAAGTTCCCAGTGAATGACCAAGTAGGAGAGGTCGCGGGAGATTAAAAGGTAGCCAAGAAGTGCTATGTGAAGGAAGTCCGAACGGGCCCCAAGAAGAGCCAAAGGATAGAATCCGCCGAAGTCTATACCCTTCGGGAGGAGTCGTTAGGCGAGAAGGAAGCCGTGCAGATATGACCTGATCAACCCAGCAGAGTTGTCCGAGTCGCTGCCGATTTATCACCCGAGCTGAAGCAAAAGGTGGTCAACTGTCTCTCGAACAACTAAGATCTCTTCGCTTGCCCCGAAGAACAGAACAAAGGAATTTCTCAAAACATCAAAGAACATCGATTGAACCTTGTACCTGGAGCTCGACCAATGAAGCAAAAGAGAAGACACTTCGGACCAGAAAAAATCAGGTCATACGAGTCGAGGTACAAAAGTTGTTGCAAGCAGGGCATATCCAGGAGGTCCAGTTCCCTTCGTGGCTCTCTAATGTTGTATTAGTACATAAACAGGGAGGCAAATGGAGGGTGCGTGTAGACTTCCGTGATCTTAATAAAGCGTGCCCTAAAAATTTTTACCTCTTGTCTCGGATAGATCAGTTGGTTGACTCCACAGCAGGATGCGAGCTTATTTGCAAGTTAGATGCCTATCAGGGATATCATCAAATCCCGCCGGCCCGAGAAGATCAAGAAAAAGTAAGCTTTGTCACCACTGAGGGTACATTTTGCTACAAAGGCATGTCGTTCAGACTAAAGAATGTTGACGTCATTTATCAAAGGATGATGGACAAAGTCTTTCGGTCGCAGATTGACCATAATATATACGTGCACTATGACAAAAATGTTAAAAGACAACGGTTTTCGGAGAACCCGTTGTGATTTTGATCAAAGACAATGATTTTTGACAAAATAATTATCTTTGGGCGCCCATATACCACAAAAGATAACAGTTTCACACAATCCATTGTCGTTGAGTGCATTATTTTTTTAATCAACAACACAATTTACAATGATTTTCCAAAACTGTCGTCTTTAAGAATTTTTATTTTTTTAATAGTAGTTGGGACAACGATGCAATAAACTATTATAAATGAGAAGATTTTCACAATGTTTGGTACAATAAAAAAAACCATTGTTATTGTAATAATAATACAACGACTATAAACATTGTCAATAAAATTATAACGGTTTTCTTTTTTCCGCCTTAAAAATCGCATAAAAAATTGGGACTTTGATTAGAAATCATAAAAAAGTAAATAAATGAAAGTTTTTCTCATTAAGGCTTTCTCCCGACACCACAAAATTTCTTCCCAAAATAACTCCTCCGTCGCGCCCCTCATTTAGGCTTTCACATTTAGGTTTTGTCATCTCTCCACCACACCCATCATCCTTGCCGCCCCTCTGCGATCTCAAGTCCTAAACCATTCCTCAATGCCTTACCCATGCTAGGACACCTCTCACGCCTACAGCCTTAGCGCCTCCATTCTCATGTGATTCTTCTTTCTCCTTCACTCTTCCCTTATTTCTCCTGCTTTCCCAGGCGGTTGCTGCCCTACTCTTCCTTTTCTCATGAGCAGCGAGGAGCAACAGCAGCAACTTATCCTTGTTGTTGGACTGGATTTTGCCAGGACGAAGCGAGGCCTGATAACAATATTTTAGTATATTATTTTGGTCCTTAACTTTGATGTTATTGATCCTCTCATGTAATTGTTTTTTGATTCTTAGCATGTTTTGTGAGTTTGGACTTATTTTGGACCTTATTGTAAATTCTTTTAAATTTGTGGACTTGTATGCAAATTTTATATTTTATTTGTAGGAGATCAAGATGAGTCAATAAACTAGACTCGAGTTAGATCAAATGTGGCCTAATCCAAGGTTATAAGAGGCCTTTTCAAACTGGATTAATCTGTACTTTTCATCAAGATCATAAGCAGTTTAATCAAAGGATCTAGATCTGTTCAATCATGACCGTCCAATGAGATTTGATTGATTCTTAGCCATTCATTTAGATCTGGAGAGATTTGGTCCGCACATGCATTCAGGTCTAGACATCCTAGCCTTTCATCCGGATCGATTTGATTGTGATCGTCCATTCATATTGATTAGATCCATTCATTGTAAATCGGAACAATTTTGGTCATTGGATCAGATATAGGATTTGGGTTATTAACGGGTTTTGATCAGATTTTTAGTCGGCCTTCTTCTCACGCGATCTCCTTCCTGATCCACATAGCTCTTCTTCTTCACCAAGCACCGTCGACCATCTTCCTCCACCAAGGCTGGCGGTAACCTCCTCCATCACCTCCTCTATCGTCGGCAACCACAGCTTCTCCAAGCTCTGTCGTTGCCTTCTTCCTCCACACCGAGTCCGCCGCTTCTTCCATCCAAGTTCCGCCGTCGGAGAAGGGGTTTCCCCTCCGATCGCCGTCTCCACCTTCCCAAACAACGTTGTTCTTCTTCCTCCTACCACCCCGATCTCCACATCTCTTCCTCACCACGCATCGCCGGCCATCCACCTTCTCCACCAAGGATGGTGATGGTCTCCTCCATCACCTCCTCCTCCGCCAACAGCATCGGAGAAGGGATTCCCCTCCGATCTCCAGCCCCATTTCTTCCTTCACTCCAAGCTCCACCTCTGATAGGCCTTCTTCTTCCCCGATCGTAGCTTCTTCTTCACCGTGAACTCCACCATCGCTTCTTTTGCCACGATCACAGTTTCATCTCCTTCCTCGCTCTGCCACAGCCACTATTTCAACTCCGACGTGCTACTTCCATAGCTCCGACAACCTTCTATATCTTCTCCTGCAGTAATTTCCAGCCATCAAGCACCATTTCCAACTTACGCAGCCATCTTCTCTTCGGACAGCAACTTCTTTGTGTTTTAATTGTTTTTATCCTTTTGGTTGTTGAATGTTCATAATAGATTCGATCTTCCACGGTTTAGAATTGCATGCACTTGGTTTAATTTGTTTTATGCTTGCATGATGTTTGATTAAATATCTCTTCGGTTAATTAGGTTGTAGTTAATGCAGTTAGTTTGATATCTTGCTATTTTCTTGGTGTTCTTCAAATAGATTAGGATTATTCCTTTATGTTTTCTTTAATTCTCCATAGTTGTAATGTGTTAGACTAGATTTAATTTCTGCTTTTGAATTGTTGTCTTAGTTTCTACGCTTCCTTTATGTTTTTGAATGCTTACTTTATGTGTTGTTTAATTTCTTCACAATCGTAGTTTAGTTAGATTAGAGTTTGATTATGTGCATTGTCTTCCATTCAGTAGGATTAACCTTTTAAATTCCAAACCCCCATTTTCAATAAAAAACCTAAAGTAATAATTAGCTATACTAAGACTACTATTCTCTCAATTACACTCTTTGGAAAATGATCTGAGTCGTTCTCTATGCTATATTAGCGTAGAGAGGTTTGATAATTAATTTGTAATGGTACCACAACAAAAACTGTTATCAAGGCCACTAACGAAGAAGGCAAGATCTTCTTCTTTTCTCTGTATCTTATTTCGTTGTTTTTCCTAGCAACTTTCTTGTTTCTTCTTTTCCTCCTTCTGATCACCAACAGCAGCCCTCTGTTCTCCGTCTATTGCTCGCTTTGTTTTGCTACCGCAGTCATTGAAAGCCTACTGCAAGTAGAAGTTTATTTTTAGCCACCGAAGCTCACCGGACTTGACGTGACCACCAACAAAGAGGGTAAGAATTCCCTTATTTATCATTTTATATCTTTTATCATTATTCTTATTAGTTCAACCAAAATCAAGAGTAGACATTGTGGTGCAATTTAGTCATCATGCCTACCTGCACTGCTTGAATCGCACTGCATTGAGGTATGCACGCCTTGCTGAAGAAATAGTAAGTAATTTATCATGCCTGTATATTTCTAGAGTCTATTCAGTAGTTGGCCTTGAACCAAGATAGTTTATGTTTGAAACTTAAAACATATCTTTTCCTATTAGCTTTTTAGAAGTATGCAATTATTGATTGTGTATTGAATTTCTAGTTTATTTGTAATTTCATTATTTACCCTGGGTGCACATCCAACGTGCGTGACTAAGAGGGAATGGATAGTAATTGTTGACTGTTGACTGTGCATTTTCTCTCAATCATGCACACTGGGCACGCCCAGCATAACATTGCTCTCTCTCTATATATATATTATTGAGGAAGAAGAGTATTGGTGCAATGGTAAAATTATTGCTATGTGATCTTTGAAAATAATCTCTTGTAAAAAAAAAGAAAATAAATCTACGAACAATAGATCATTCCTCAAGATCCCGCATTGATTGCTCTTTTATCTCTTTGTAATTGAAGATGTTATTTAATCACTTTGGCAGTTCTCTTGATACAAGTCTCTAAGTTCCCTTTTTTTTTTCCCCCTTGTATTCATCAGGCAATTGATGATGACTGCAACCAAACTGGACAAATGGTAGCTGGATTACATAGATGGCCACAAGGAACCTTTGCTTCAAAGGTCAGATACTACAATTCAATCATATACCAACGATGATTATATTCTATTCTTGTTCTTCCCTTGGGACTCTCTCATTTTTATTTCTGTTACCTATAATTACTTTTACTCATCGATCTGCCGTTAGGGTAGTTGATCGGTTTGCAGGTGATATATCTGAAGAATCTGTAAGTCAGAAACTAATGCATATTATTTCACCCATAATTTATCTTAGTAGGTTGTGCTGGATAAAGAAAACCAAACGGCAACGGTGGAAAGAGAAGTAGACGGTGGCATCGAGACTATCTCTCTTGATTTGCCTGCCGTAATCACGTAATATCTCCCTATCTTCTTTCCTTGCTTCTCTTCTATATGCTTTTTTTTTGTTTGGCGAAGGATATCTGCTTTACTTTGTGGAACAATCTATCAACTCGAGTTACATCGCCCTCATACGGACATCTATTTTTAGCTTGCCACAAAAGATAAATCATGCACGTAATTGGCCCATTGTCTCGTTGTGTCCGCTGGATGATGCGAAATAGTCTTGCTGCAGTAGTAGGCTCTTGTGGCATAGCCGGACCTTTGCCCACAGTTCGGTGCTAACAGAACAACATAATAATAATAACAATCAAGTTTTATCTCATTAGATGAGATCGACTATGTATTCTTCTATGTCATTGGGTTTTATCTCTTACTATATCATCATTTATACTTAAATAAATTTTATCTTATTTTATTATTACTAACTAAGTCTTTTTTGATCTTCCTTTTCTTCGTTTGATATGTATACTTGTCATCGTTTCACATCGCCTAACTGGAGCATTTATTGGTCGTCTAAGTATATGTCCGTATCACCTTAAACGTGTCTCTCGGAGTTTTTTTCAATAGATGCAATTCTGACTTTTTCTCTAATGTTCTCATTTCTCATTTTGTCTATATTCGTATGTTCGCATATCTATCTTAACATCCTTATCTCTGCAATTCTCATCTTTTGCTCATGTGCTCGAGTCGTAATCCGACATTCAACGTCATATACTCATATAATATCTAATCGCTATTTTGTAAAATTTCCCTTTAAATTTTAGAGGTACTTTACGATCACATAAAACATTCGACGTTTTTTTCCATTTTAATCATCCTACTTGTATTCTATGTAAGTCATCTCTTTCAATCCCTCCATCACCTTGAAAAAATGATCTTAAATATTTAAAGTTTTTAGTTTTAAACAACTCGTCATCTTTTATCTTAACATTTGTCTCCTTACGTTTTAAATTCCATATATTATGTATTTACTCTACTAAGTCTAAAACTTTTCACTTCTAATATTTCCTATCAAGATTCTAGTTTAGCATTTACTCATTCATGTGTCTCATCTGTCAAAACAATATCATCCGCAAATAACATTCACCATGGTACTGTATCTTGAATTTGTCCAGTGAGTTCGTCCACGATTAGTATAAAAAGATAAGGATTTAAAGTTAATTTTTAATGTAACTCTATCTTTATTAGAAATGTTTCAGTTAATCTATCTAAAATCTTTACTATAGTCATTATTTTTTCATATATATCTTTAATTAGTTTAATATATATTACACTGATATTTTTTTTTAAATTCTGTGTATAATTTTTCTTAGAATTTTGTCGTAAAAATTTCTAAGTCAATATTCCGGTGCTAACCGAACGTTGAAAAAAAAGAAGTGGTTTGTTAGCACAGTGCACATATATTGCACGGTTCTATCTGCTTTTTAGCATTATTTTTCACGTCACTTGAATGGTATATATTCTACTTGGAAACCAAGCTCAATTGAGTTAAATGGCTTAGTTTTCCGACTAAATGATAGCTATCATCTAGTTTCAGTCATGCTTTTGTTCCGATCATCACCACAATTTAGGGTTTTGTATAAAACACTCAGGGTGCGTTTGGTTGGGGGTTTTTGTTGATAACTTTGTTAGGTTATCAACAAAAATCTTGTTTGGTTTAGGTTATGAACAATTATCTGGTAATTGTTCATTACCTGGTTATGAACAAAAACCTTTTTAGGGGGAATCGGAAAACCTTGAAAAACCAAGGTTTTTGTTGATTCCTGGAGTTAAGAAAACTTTTTTTCAATATTACCTCTAGCAATATATTAAATGTCAATTTGCCAAAACTCAATCGATTTATAAATCATGTCGTCGTCGCCGTCATGCCGCTTCGTCGCCGACCATTGCCCGTCGTCGCCGCTGTCCCGTCTGTCTGCCGCTGCCGCCGATCGGCGTCGTCGCGTCGCCGTCGCGTCGTCGCCGCGCCGCCGTCGCCCGCTTCCGCTGCCGCCGGTAGATCGCCACCGCCGCCGTCGCCGCCCATTGCCGACCGTTGCCGCCTCCACCTCCGATCGGGCGGGCACTGCCGACGGCAGATCGCTGTCGTCGTCATTAATATTTCTATCGTCGTTATCGAATTGATTGAGCAAAGATAAAGGATAATTTAGTAAAATGTTAAACTAATGTATATATTAAAATCTTCAACCAAATAAGATTTTTATCTAAGGTTATACTTTATTCCAAGGTTATATTTTATTTTCTGATAATCACATAACCAAGGTTATGTATGATTATTTGAACCAAACGCACCCTCAGAGTTATGTTTCTCCTATAAAGATCGAAACAGATTTCCGACTCCTTCAGTTGCTCGATCTCCCTTTTCGCAGGACGGATTTAAGGCTGAATCAGCCCCGATATGCGACTCTTCCGAACATAAAGAAAGCTAAATCGAAGGTCATCAAGAAAGTTACACCTGCAGAGCTGAACGTGGAGATCAAATCAGATTTGGAGATCATTCGAGTTACAGAACCGCCCAAAAGAAAAGCCGGTGTCGTCGTCTCATCGGTCGACGAACTCATCGACAAGTTGAAGAATGAAGCACGTGTTATATGAACCATTTGTGTTGTCCAAAAACTCCAGGACACACTTATCTTCGACTTTAAAGTTCTTCAAATGTTTCCACAATAATTCCTCACACCGGATTTATTTACCAAATAAATGGTTGCCTCATGTATCACAACGATAAAAACGTTTTTCTCCAATTGTCACTGTTTGTCTGATTAGGACGCTTCGTTTGAATTTATAAGAAAACTGTAAATAAATTATTTTCTGTAATTTATCTAAATGCGTTTCTGAAGTTTGGAATTGTAAAAAAAATATTCTATACTTTCATATTTATCAAATAGCCTACTTAATTTTTTTTTTATCCTTCAGAAATAACTGAACTTTGGAATTGTAAAAAAAATGTTTTATACTTTCATATTTATCAAATAACGTACTTAATTTCTTTTTTATCTTTCAGAAATAACGCACTTAATTTTCGAACGTGGTGTTAGAATTCAAATCTCAACGTCAATTTCAACACTACAGTGGTGGTGGTGGAATTGTACCATCACTATGGTGTTAGAAATTTAAATTTCAATATCATAGTGGTACAGATTTTTTTTAAAGAGAATTAAGTGCATTATTTGATAAATATGAAATATAATGTTTTTTTTTTTTTTTTGTTTTTTTTTTTGATAATTCGCCGAATTATTTTTGTGATTTAGATTGGCGATGACTTTGACTTTGACTTCGCCATCAAGCTGATATTTTCTTTTTATGTCCCATTTCTTCTTAGGTACTTGCGAAAATCCAATTCCGATCTAAATGGCGGCAGCGGCGGCAGCGGCGGCGGCGGCGGCGGCGGCGGCGGCGGCGGCGGCGGCAGCGGCAATCACCGACAACAGCGCCGCCGAGGCGGTTGCCGATCGCCTGCAAGAGCTGCTTGCGTTCGATGCCACCAAATCCGGCGTCAAAGGCCTGGTCGACGCCGGCATCACCAAGCTCCCACGAATCTTCGTCCACTCCCCCGATGACCTCCCTTCCCCGCCCTCCCTCGCCCGCCTCCAAGTCCCCGTCATCGACCTCCGCGGCGTTTCCGACAACGCTCGCCGGCGGAAGGAGGCGGTGGAGCAGATCCGCGACGCCTCGAGCTGCTGGGGGTTCTTCCAGCTGGTGAACCACGGCGTCCCGCCGCAGGTCTTGGAAGGCGTGCTGCAGGGCGGCCGGAGGGCCCATGAGGTCCCCGAGGAGGTGAAGGCGAAGCTCTACTGCCGCGACATGAAGCAAAACGTGAAGTACGTCTGCAACTACGATCTGTTCCATTCTCGAGCTGCGAATTGGAGGGATACCTTCTCGTGTAACTTCGACGCCGTGCTGAATCCTCAAGACATTCCTGATGTCTGCAGGTATGGTTTTTTAACCCCCATGGTCTCTTTTCTTTACCTCGACGACGAGATTATCGACATCGTTGGCAGCAGAGACGAGATCCTGGCCTACGAAAAGCACATGCTTGGCCTCGCCGAGTTGGTGTACGAGCTGCTCTCGGAGGCGCTCGGACTGAGTCCGCATCACCTGAAGAGCATCGGCCTCGCCGGGGAACACTTCATGAGTGCACATTACTATCCGCCGTGCCCGGAGCCGGAGCTCACCCTGGGCACCTCCAAGCACCGCGATCCCTCCTTCGTGACGCTGCTTATCCAGGACCAACTCGGCGGCCTGCAAGTTCGCCACCAAGGTCTCTGGGTCGATGTCTCGCCCCTTCCCGGAGCAGTAGTCGTCAATATCGGCGATTTACTTCAGGTAAGTAATTATATTTTTTCCACGGCCATTTCTCATTTATTCTTAAAATAGCATCTTACGCCCCACGGATGGATTTTAGTTGTTAACTGCACATTCAGCGGGTACAAAATGCCTCTTTGAGTTTCTGATATCCCATGTGCAAAGAGATCACTACTAGGCAAAGTCTTTCGTAATTTATCATTCTTTATTAAATTAGGGACTAATCATAAGAGATGCTTAGCGCGAACATTATCATATTAAAATAGCATCTTATCTCTATTGATTCTTTAGAACAATTCGATGAATTTAGTAAAATCTATTCAATTTTTTAAAAAATATGGACGTTCACATTAACGGTTTTCTCCGATTGTCCCTATCAGTGGAGAAGATAAATCAAGAATCTAGATGACAAGTGTAAAAGAGAGGATCGATCGATAATCCAGAGTCATGATCTCTTTGAGAATTGACTCGTGTCTACTTAAGAATTATCCTTTTATACTTAATAACTAGACTAGTTCTGGAAGCTAAATCTATTCAATTTTGTACGATACAATAATTGATTGTTACTACCTATTTTTTCTTTTTTGGAATTAATATCAGCAATGCAGGTCATATAACGATAAACCTAACTACTATAATATCGATCAATGTTGGTAAATAATTATGAATTGTAAATGTTAAAATGTAGTATTATTAGTATCGATCAGGGTTGTACTATCATAACATAATATCGATCAAAGATAAAATATTTATATTGTAGCAGTTATAAATTATAGCCATTAAAAAACAGGATTATTAGTGTTGATCGAAATTAAAAGTTTCCATATTGTAGCATTTATAATCCTATAGCTGCTTCAATAGTTTTGAAAATAATAATATATTGAGATGGAATAAAATGTTATTTTAATAATAAATAAACACAAATACTCTTGCAATAATTTCAATAAAAGAGTATGATTTGTCCTCACGAGTATCCAAATTCGAGACTCTCTAGGGATAGCTCCTTGAAAAATTCAAGTTTGTATGAGAACGACTGGATTCTCTGTTAATTTTTGATTTATATGTCAGTAATTTAGGTGGCAAGTAATGTGTTTCTTTGTATTGTCTGCCTTTTTGTAGATCATTAGCAATGATAAATTCAGAAGCGTGGAGCATCGAGTGTTGGCGAGTCGGCAAGGGCCTCGGATGTCAGCGGCATTGTTCTTCACCGGAGTTCGCGAGGACAACTTCTTGTATGGTCCGATCAAAGAGATCTTGTCTGAGAATGAGCCTCCAAAATATCGACAAATCCCTCTGAAAGACTATTTTCAGGTTTTCGCTAGTAGAGGACTGGGAGTGGAGTCTATTCTCGACCATTTCGCCCTTTGAAACCACAAGACTTTGCCTTGGATTTTAATGTATATCCACATATGTGTGCACTGCTGCAGTTGACGAAGAAGAATAAGAATAAAGATCTGCAAGTTTACCTATAATTATATTTATATCGTCTCGTTCATGTATATTTCATTTTTATTGTTAGATGAGTCGTAAAGCAAGTGAAACGAAAAGTATAATATATGCTCCCGGAACAGGGAACAGTAGAGGAAATTTTTATTATTTGCATCGTTAGATCACACATTGCTCCCATCTATATTATTTGTATTTAGCCATCGGGTCTATTTTTGGATGATATGTGTGATGTAGAATTTATATAAGGAGCAAGGTTTGATCTCCTACGTCAATGGACTGTTTAATGTTTGCGTCGGACCATGTCCTCCAATGTATTTATTATCGCATTAAGGTTAGTGACTATCTATGATTTACTCCCTCTCATATCTATGAAGTCAAGGTGAGGAGGTCAGTAGATTGATGGTTCTAATCTTTTACACAATAGATCCATTGGATCCCCTTTGCACAACCTATTGGCTAGAGCGGCGTAGATATTGTTAGAATGGGCAGGGGTCGATTTTCGACGTGGAGTTTAAAATTTTTATTCGAGCTCAAAAGTCCTTCGCCGTTTCTGGTTAATAATAGGTCAAGAGGTATAGTCTCTTTTCGTGATTTACCTCTCTTCATCATCACCGAGGGACCGACGGTGAGGGATGTTGGGGTGAGCGTAATCGCTTTTTTGCTAGAATGGATTTAGCCATCGGAGTTTCAATACAGCGGTAGGACGTTCAGTTCGGCTCGTGAATTTGTAAGATTTTTCTTTAAATAGAATGACAAATCAAGAAAATTGAGATTGTCCACAGGAATACTTTTCGATTTATCTTCCTTCTTTGTATACGGGAGAATCGTAGAAGGTCGTAAAGATTTTATATTATTTATATTTATTTTAATGGTCAATAGAAAAAAAAAAATTTAAGCCAAATTGTTCCTCTCAAAACTAGTAAAATCAAATATTTTAAAATAAAAAAGAAAGAAAAGTGTGATACATTACATGAATAAAAAGAGTTCATTTTTTTTTTAATGGAAGATCTGTACAGAATAACGTTCTGATCCTAACAAAAATCATCTCGACCGTTTTTAATGTTAGATCACACTTGAAATATAAATAATTATGATTTGAAGTCGATTGGAAATGAAATTCGAGTTCAAATTGTGTTGAGATTATAGAGAGTATAATCGAATTTGATATTAGTAAGATATTAAAAAAATAATGAATTTATAAAAAAATTTATTAATATGAATTTTTATTAATAATTTTTTTTTGGATAGAGTCTATATTTTTTTTTTTTGATTTACAAGAGGTGTTCGGACTTTGCCCGACTAATCCACTTGGTGAACCGGCCTCACCCTATGGCATCCGAAGAGTCGCTGCCGGCCCACAAGGGTAAATCAGGATGATATGCCGTCAAATCGCCGTGAGAAGTGTGTACGCCAATTGGGTCTGCACTCTCACTCCGATTCAGCTGGAAAATGGGGACCCACCTTCGCAATCCGCGAGCAAGTGGAAAACGGCGAAATCTCCTCCGCAAGCTGTGGTTAGCGGGGATCGAACCATGACTACTACAGTGACTTTCCAAACTCTTATCGATGCGTCGTTGCTCTGGGAGTGAAGTATAGAAGGTTGATGATGATGAGGCAAGTGCATGAAGAGACGATTCAAAGTTTTTCGCGTATGTGCGTGACAGAGTTGTGAGTAGGCAGTCGTAAATTTTTTTGTGTGAGCAAGCAAGTAGTGCAAAGAACAAAAAAACTCTCGTCTCTTGTTGAGAAGAATAAGAGATCGAGTGATCACAAACACAATCATTGGATTTTAGAGTTGCAGCGTTGTGAAGCTATGACGATGAGTCATTCTACATGATTACCATCCCAATTGTGAGTGATTAAAGATCACAAAGTTTTCGGATTTGTTCTATATCTGAGGTAAATACTTATGATTCTGAAATTTCTATTTTATAAGTTATCATTCTAAAAATTAAAATCACGAGGATTTATGTTCAAAATGAAGAATATCATATTATTGTGAAGATATGTGAATTCAATTGGTCATAACAATTGATATCAAAGTCAATAGTCCAAGTCGAGTCATAAGTTTCGAACGAAGGAAGTAGAAGCTTTTATATCCGGATCAATAGAATCGGATACCAGACAAGAAGTCAAGTTCAATTGAGTTAAGAAGATCGGACAACTCAAGAAGATCGAACAATTGACAGGAAGACCTGATGGAACACCAGACAGGATATTCAATTTGATTAGAAAAATCAAACAATTGATAGGAAGACTTAGTGGGACACAAGGTAAGATAGAAAGTCTAGTTGAGTCGGGAAAATTGGGTTGAACAACTGGCAGGAACACCTGGTGGGATACTAAGTAAGAAGTCTAATTGGATCAGAAAAATTAGACAATTGACAAGAAGACTTAGTGAGACACAAGATAAAAAGTTCAGTTGGGCCAGCAAAATCTAATAATTGATAGAAAGACTAAGTAAATTAAGAATCAGACATCAAATAGAAAAGTTCTTCAAGAACAGATAAGCTTAAGCCAAGGTGAAACTAAGATGCTAGTTAAGTAGCGACATAATATAATATAATTAATAAAATAATAAAAAAAATAAAAAATTTTGCTGTACAGATTTAAATAAAATAAAATAAAAAAATCTGATGTGCCCACGTAAGCTTTGCCCCTGATTTGAGCGAATCCGATGTGGTTGTTCATAAGAGGAAGAATTATTAGAATTACAAAGAGTACAATCAAAATTATACGTCGATAAAATATAGAAAAAGATCATAAGTTTATAAATAAAATATTTTCATTAGTACGGAACTTTATAGGTAAAAGTTCAAAAATTATGAATTTTCATTTAACCTAACATATGGTTTAAATTTGAGTTTGATTGGAATTCAAGCCTTTATTTATTTATATATATATATATATATATATATATATATATATATATATATATATAACTGTTCTACTATGGCAGTTACGCTGCACGATTGTCACAGTAGCAGCTCCGTCAACATTTTTCTCAGCAACAAGTTTTGACGCCTTTTATTTCCCCCCTAATTCTCTCCTCTTCGTCTCCGTGCCCTAGGTTTTCTCCTCTCCATTTGTGACGATCCGTGAGCACTTTTATTATCCACCGTTCGATCCCTTAGGGTTCAAAGATTGGACTATAGTACACATCTCATCGGACGGTGGATAACGGAATTGCTCATGGTGCCCACAGATGAGTTGGGTAGGATAACATTCCTATATATATCTACCATTCGATCGGGTGAGTGCTATAGTCCAATTCTTGAATCCTAAAAGATTGAACAGTAGATAATTGAAGTACTCACGGCTATATATATATATATATACACACTCATCTGGGAGCACCTCGATTATCAACTGTCCGATTGACTAAGCACTATAGCTCAATCCTTGAATCTTAGGGGATCGAACGATGAATAGTGGAGGTGCTCACAGATAAATTGCATAGGATAACATATATATATATATATATATATATATAGTTTTGATACGTTGTGCGACGATCTGTGCATGGCTCGTACGTAACTCGTTTTCCACCATCCGATCGATCACGATTGCAAAGTAAATGAAAATTGCACAGTGATTCTCCACTGTGACTCCTCTCGCTTGAGCCAAATTCACCGACGGATGGTCGAATTCCGATAGGAATTCGACCATCCGTCGACGATTCCGAGCTGTCGTGCTCGGGCGGAAGGAGAAGTCATGCGACCCCATTCGCACGTGGACACACAAGAAATGGAGCTCAGGATATCAAACTCGCATGTATATATAGAGAGAGAGTTTTGATCGCCTGTGCGACTCATCCTTGTGCGCCCGTGCGCGACGCGCTCCCAGCTGTCCGATCAACCGTGAGCTACGCGCATTGCCGCCGCGCCGTCGAACCACCACCGGATCGGGCGCGATTGATGCGCAACTCGTCGGTAGTCCGACCAGGCTCAAATTCCGACCAGTTAGCACCTGGAATCCGACGCAAACTGGTCGGAAATGATCGAACCATGCAACCAGCAATGGCGCGGCCACTGTCGGGTCAGATTCCGGCCGAATTGCGACCGGAATCCGACAATAACGATCGGAAATTCGTTGTGTCATGCGGTCGGCAGTGGCCCGCCCACTGCCGGCCGCGATCGGGCCGGATTCCGATCGAATTGCAATCGAAATCCAACATTGGAAGGATCGGCCCGATCGGCGGCGGCAGGGCGCACGCATCGCCGATGACGCGACAATTTCGACCATTAGCGCCGAATTCGACGCTTAACTGCCGAGCTCCGCCGATCGGCCGAGTTGTGCATCGATCGTGCCCGGTCGGGCGGTGACCGAACGACATGGCGTGGGGTCGGCGTAGAGCGGACGAGCGCGGAGGAATCCGTCGCACAGTATAATATTTTTCTATTGTATATATATATATATATATATATATATATATAGAGGTTGGTATTCGACTACGAATCGAATACTTTATGTTTGCACAAGAAGCTCGCGGCTAAAATATTTTGCATCCCTATTCTAGAAGTCGAAGGAAAATGATCAACTACAGAGCGCCGTGATCAAACTGCTGTTCTCGGGATTTTTTTTTTCCTCTAAAAATGATTAAAAGATAACGTGGTTGGATATGATAAATTAAAACAAAGCGCTAAAGTTTACTATAAATAGAGCAAATCGAACTTCATAAACGCGAAAACGTTCGTGAGTTAACTAGATGGCAGCAGCAACCGCCGTCGCCGGCAACCGCCTCGAAGAGCTGCTCGCGTTCGACGCCACCAAAGCCGGCGTCAAAGGCCTCGTCGACAGCGGCACCACCGAGCTGCCGCGGATCTTCATCCACTCCCCCGACGACCTCCCGGATCCCAAGGACGCCGCCGCCCCCGCCGGCCTCCAAGTCCCCGTCATCGACCTCTCCGCCCTCGCCCACCGGCGGGAGGAGGTGGTGGGGCGAGTCCGCGAGGCGTCGAGCTCCTGGGGATTCTTCCAACTAGTGAACCACGGCGTCCCGCCGGAGATCCTCGAAGCCGTGCTGCAGGGGAACAGGAGGTTCCACGATCTCGACCCGTCGGAGAAGGCCAAGCTCTACGACCGCGAAGCGAGGATGAACGTGAAGTACCTGAGCAACAACGACCTCTTCGTGACCAGAGCCGCCAACTGGAGGGACACGCTCTACTGCAACTTCGGCGACTCCCTGGATCCCCAAGAAATCCCCGGCGTCTGCAGAGAAGCGACGCTGACCTACGAGAAGCACATGGTCGGCTTGGCCGAACTGGTCTTCGAGCTGCTGTCGGAAGCCCTCGGACTGAGCCGAGACCACCTGAAGAAGCTCAACCTCTCGAGCAAGCGCACGATGTGCGCTCACTACTACCCGGCGTGCCCCCGGCCGGAGCTCACCATGTGCGCCTCCAGGCATTCCGATCCGATCTGCCTGACGCTCTTGGTGGAGAATGGGATCGGCGGCTTGCAGGTGCGCCACGAGGGCTACTGGGTGAACGTTCCGCTTGTTCCTGGAGCCGTCCTGGTCAACGTCGGCGATCTCCTGCAGGTAATAAACAATTTCTTCGACGTCCGATCCTTCTTCATCAAAAATTCCGTCGATCTAAATGAATTCCCTTCTCCGGTAGCTCATCAGCAACGACAAGCTCATCAGCGTGGAGCATCGCGTGTTGGCGAACCGGCGAGGGCCTCGATTGTCGGTGGCGATGTTCTTTTCTCCGAACCCCGACGAGAAGACGTTGTATGGCCCGATCGAGGAGATATTGATGGAAGACGAGGTGCCAAAGTATCGACGAGTACTTTACGCCGATTACCTCAAGTGTTTTTCCGGTAGGGGTTTCGGAAGGGACTCTCCGCTCGAGCAATTCACTCTTTGAAGGAAGAAGAAGAAGGAGAAGAAGAAGTTGACGGCGTGTTAGTTCCATTGCCAGCGATGAAAGCTTCTCTCTTATGTTTCAATTGAATAAAAGTCCCTTGCAATTCAAAATTCCTGAGGATTTGTCTGAATTATAAAAAAAAAACAATTAAATAAAATTATTGTATTATGAGAAGATTTTTACCTTCTTAACTAATCCTGTTGATCCCAATTCGATGATCTTATATATTATTGTGGTCGATTGAACTATATTAGTTCAAAAATAATTAAGTCATTGATTTTATAGATAGAATTTGTTAGCTCGAATTTATTATTGATGATGGATCAATAACGAATCCGACCTGATTTATATATAAACTGTAGTCTTCGTGGTTCTAAGTACTTTAACAGTTCTCCACATTTCTTATCGACAAACTAGGAGACATTCGACGTTGTCGATTCAATATATACCCTATGGAAAATTTGCTTGTGACTTTACTATAGGATTTTCGAATTTTGCAGACATCCGTAAGACAATAACTATTCCGCTGCAATCAAGTTTTGTTTATGATTTTGCCATTGTTGATTCGTGATTCCATCAGTTGAAACTTATGTATGAGCTGACTTCTCGAGAGCTCTAGATAGATCATCGTAGACAAGTCGAACACGAGTCGATTCGTACCGAGTTGGCAACCACTCGAATAGATAAGCGAAGGAAATGACTTGCATCGAACAATGGTTAAATGATTGGATCAACCGCAAACAATAAAGAAAGTGAGAAGGGAGTTCAGGTGGATTTTGAAATAAATAAAGATCAAGTAGCCAAAAAAAAAAAAAAATCTTCTCGTTCACTTATACAAACACTCTTTTATATCAACCGATGCGAAGATGAACGAAAACCTCGACCACACTCTGTGCACTCTTCACGGATTAGCCTATGTCCTGAC
This sequence comes from Wurfbainia villosa, assembly GCA_025175895.1. Classification (NCBI taxonomy): domain Eukaryota; kingdom Viridiplantae; phylum Streptophyta; class Magnoliopsida; order Zingiberales; family Zingiberaceae; genus Wurfbainia; species Wurfbainia villosa. The sequence continues at coordinate 121,187,607 of CM045991.1, read as the reverse complement.
ACTGAGTTTTGGATCAGATCAATTTGATGTGTCTTCGTATCGACCGAATTCAATCTGGTCACATGCCCTCTGCTATGTCCACCACATCACAGGTGATACGACGGAAATACTCCTTACTAGATGACTGAGTTAAATCAATAATCAAGATGAAATGGAACTCAAATTTGTACCCAGTCAAATTAAACTTGAATCAACTCAAGTCCATCCAAACCATGTCTGAACTCAGTTCGACAGTTGGATTTCCACGTCTTCATGATTTCCCTCTTGGAAGCCAAGTCTCTCCGATATATCTCCACAAGTCTACGATTTCCCTCTCGAAAACTACATCTCCGTGATTTTCCTTCCAAAAGTCACGTCTTCACATCTTCCTCCTCTAAAAAGATATATTTTTCTCTTCCTGTATAAAGCTAAGAGGACGGGGATCAAGTACTCTCTAAGACTCTACTTTCTCTCTACTTTATGCATTTCTCTACTTTTCTCCACCTTCTAACTTAACATTGAAGAGGCTTCGCCAAGGTATGTCTCGGTCCTTTCTCACTCGTTTTGAGTCTTTCCAAGTATGAAGTACCTTCTGTTCTGATAGTCGATCTAAAGAAAGTCGACCTCACAAAATCCGATCTAAGAATACCCGACCTCCCGAAGTCTTGTTGACGCCCAATCTCTCAAGACTCGGTAGCCCATCGATCTAAACCCAATCATAGTTTGATCTGACAAGCTTTGTAGAAGGAAACTGATCTGACAAACTCTGTAGAGGAAGGTCGATCTGACTAGCTCAGCACATCGAAGACGAACCTAATTTGTACTCAACCGGTCGAAGGAGTTCGACTGTGAGTAACTCTGAGTTCTCCCATCCACTGATCTCGGACCATATCAACAGACATAATTGGATTGATACTCGAATGATAGAATTATTAGAATAGACAAAGGTCAATTTCCTTTGGATGCATGCCACTTGAACTTAATGTTCTCTCATCTAAAAGATCGTTCAGTCGTCGTAATTTACTCTTCTCCAGATGTCGTGGAGTTGAGCTAAAAAGACGCTCGAGCTGCACATCATCATCTTTGACTGCAGGAAAATAAACATTCAATTGCTGAATATTTTCAAATGTTAAGGAAGTTCTCAGGCACGGGATTTTCCAGTACCGTGCTCAAGTAATTGTTATTGTTCTATTTATTTAGTCAGGTTTCTTTTTCTAAAAGAAAAGAATAACAAAAAAATGCAGATGATTCGTGTCCCACGGTCATTGTGAGGGAGATAAATCACAGAAGACCTTTGACCTTGACGCGATTGGCTAGGACAGAGGAGAGTCATTTGACGCCAAAGAGAGATTTTAGACTCTCCTCCGGAATCGACATGTACTCATTTCGTAAATATCATCCTGTCTCAACCAATGCATCATCCCCGTGGGGATAAAAAAAAGACATTGAAGCTACCAAAATTGCTACAAACGAATATTCATTTGAATTTTGCAAGTAACAAAAGTTTCCATGAGCATCAATTGACAATCTGAAAATTGATTTCATCATAAATATCAATTGAAGTATGCAATGCGTTGAGGATGAAAGAAAAGGTACATTACTTGAGCTTCTTGCTGAAATCTGAGAGATCCAGCAGCTGAATTCTTGGAATGCTTTCTGCTTCCTCCCTTTCTTTCTCTGTATTATAACCCCATCTCCCTGTTCATCGAAAGTTTATTCTCAGAAAAAGTTCGAAAAAAATATGATAAATCAACTGAGCGAAGATATTTAGGTCACCCAGGTACAAGTTCCATCCATCTAATGCAGGCTCTTTGATGACATTTTTCAGAGTTGCAAGTCGATCCTCGACGAAGCTGAGAAGGGATAACAGGAGGACAAAACATACAGATAAGTCAATTTTTCTTTTAAAAAACAAAAACAAAAATAAAGCAAAGGTTTTCGTATCATATTTTGCTGCTAATAACCGAGGCTCCAAGAGTATGAGATTAAATGGTGAGCAGATGCTTGATTCAACATAGTAGAAAAAATTATCAAAATTGGTTTCGATAACCAATAAATTGAATAGGGATATGGATGACCATTTCACGTGTGCACCATCAATTAATTAATAGGGATAGGGATATGATCGTGAATGTCAATTTGCGTGAAATCATTGAAGAGTATAAATTGACATAAATTTTGAATGATGCAAGATTAATTAATTAGAAAAATTAATTGATTGATGGATCATCATGACACGAGTATTAATTGATTAATTAATATTCATAAAGTCAATTCTATTAATTAAATAATTAATTAATTAAGTGTATATTGATTAATCGAATTAATTAATTGTATATTAATTAATCGAATTAATTAATTGTAATCTTAATTAATTGGTACATTAATCATTAAAAAAAAAGGCGTGCCCTATGACATTTACCTTTTAGAAGAAACCTTTTAGGAGAAAGAAACTCTTCATCTCTATAAAAGGAACCCCACTTCTTCTACTCTAGTCACTCAAAGACAAACAAAAACTCAAACTATGAATTCTCCTCTTGAGCTCTCTCCTCTCTTAAGAGTTTCAATGCTTCAAAAGTTCACCGGACTCGAAATTAGAGTGCTCCTATTTCGAAACGTAGTGCGTTGTATCTTGAGAGGCGATTGCCAATAAACCGTATGCATCTGAGTGGGGCAATATCATCTTAAAAAAAGAAGACTTGCCTTCACCTCGACTTTAATATTCTTATATGTGGAAATAAACTTATCCGAAAGAGTGTATACCAAAGTGGGTATGCACTTGAAAGGGTGTGTCGACATCCAAAGGGATAACTCGACGATCGATGAGACTAAGTTAGCATTGATCCTACCAAGAAGGGTATGTCTGTTATACGAAAAGATGTCTTAATAATCGGAAGGGTGTATCGAGAGTATAAATGAGATAAGATTCATGTCGCCGTACCGAGCTCCACCAATTTAAGTCATCGATTTATCGTCAACTGATTGATCGGACCTAGCTGTTGGATTAACACAGCCAAACACCAACATATATATATCCAACATCACTAAAGAAAAAAAATCCCAACAATCTTAAGACTATATTTTTCATTAATGGTGACCATGGGTCACACTCCTATCGGAGAAGAATCGGAGCTTTTCTTCGTAACTTTCTTCAAGTGATGATAAGACACTGCATGTGTTACTTGAAGAAAATATCTTTGCATAATTAATATTGAAAGATGGTCCCACGCATTTGAAAATGAGCCTTAAGCGAAGGGAAAGTTGATTGCAAGGAAAAATATAATTTCTTGTGCAATAACTATGCGATACAATGGGGTATAGTATCATAGACTTGAGTCTAACTTGAGACCTAAGTGAAGGTAAAAAAAGATAGGGTCAAACTCTAGTCTCGATGCGGCTCAAAATCCTTTTTGGCTGACTTGACAGTTCTTGGCTAAATTGGTACTTGGTAGCTCTTAGCCAAATTGAAACTTAACAGCTCACAGCCAACTCGACAATTTTCGACCTTAAAGAATATGATCGAACAATACCTGAATGTTAGTTGGATATATTATGGAGAAATTATCCTCACAAGGAATAACAAGCCTCATTTAGATAAAGATGAAAAAATTCTTTGAGTCATAAAATGATCACGACCTTCCTATGGAGCCGATAAATGTGGAGGTGAACCTAGTAAATATGAGGGTGTTTGAGTAAGTTAAAATATCCAAATTAAGGCCGAATGAATTAATATATGCTATCAGTTATAATACACTATAGTAGCTAAGACACTGCAAAACGGATATCATGTGAAATGGTAAGTCTTGGAATAATTATCAAGGACTTGACACTATTAAAACAGTAGTTTTCTAACAGTGAAATTCCCATTGAATATGGAGAATTGTGCAGATTTGCTAGTTAAAAAGGCCCACGGTAATATCAAATATACTACATATCTACGGAAATGAATTTAAAACCCCAATATTTGAATCAAGCTGTGGTAACCCAACCATACTGACTAAAGATCCCAAGATCATGATTCAAAAGGGACAACTAAGCTACAAAATTCAAGGCACCTAGGAGAATTACTCAAACTCATTTATGGAGAATAAAGGTGTAATATGAAAAATGCATAGAGGTTGAACAAAAGCTCTTAATGATTCTTATATTATACCACGGAGGTATGATGGGGTATTGCAAAATACTCTTAATTGGAGATCGCCTATATAAATGTGAAGATGGACAGTTTCAATGAAATACTTATGAATATGACAGTCTACTTGTGAAATAGCTGTCTATATCCCTATTCAATTTATTGATTACTGAAACTAATTTTTCAACAATTACTCACAGAGGAAACTTACTGAAGAAAAAGACCTTCATGCCGTGGCATGGCTTGGAGCTGCTGTAGGACCTTTACTTTTGGCCTAAAGAAAAAGAAAATAAACCATTTCACAAACCATGCACATTTCATGTATGAATACAGTGAGGAACATCGTGAGTAGGTTAAGTACACACCCAGTCCCGAGACCATAAATTCGCTCGGCAGGTATAGTAACTCCAGCCAATTCACGCAATAATGCATCAGCAAATCTGGCCTAAGGATATAACAGAGAGAATGAAGTCATTGTGACAATTATTTACAAACAAGCAAAAAAACTAGAATTGAGAATTACAAGCACCAATGGATTCTTAAGTTTCTGAACACTTAAAGCGCTTTGTAGTCTCTTTATGAATTGTCCCACGACTCCTACCGTGTGAAGCTACTTATAGCAAGCAATATAAGAATCCAGTGGCAGAAAGGGTTTGGCACATGATCAGGTAGCAAAGCGAACAGAAAAAGAGATTAATTAAAGTAATGAATTTTACATAGTATCAATGAATCATGGAAACAAATTTGCATGTGTGAGAGGCAAATCCCAAGGACAAATCTACATGAATTTGTCCTTTTTTCTCATTATCTAATCATCTCATTACCCTTTCATATGATTTTTTTTTCAGGGCTTAGGCTTCTTTGCTGTGAAGCATATTGTATCAGATTAATCGGAACAGGTCGTGCTTCATCAAGAACAGACGGTACAAGAATAGGATGAACTATTGAAAACTTAGTGAGAAATTGTTCCTACTAGCTCCAATTGGATAAGTTGAAGGCTGAACAAAGTAAATAGGAAACCAATACCTGTTTTGTTGTGACAATATAGAGTTGGGAGCTTGCAAATCTCAAAGCATCTGCTACACCTGGGTAGAATCTTGAAGACCAAATCATGATCAGCGTACATTTTGTGAATTCTGCTTGTTGAGTTAAATAAATTGCTTGCCAATCAAGCATAAAAAGTGATGTATCAGCATCATAAAGTAGGATTCTCAAACAAAACATCTCGAATCCTGTTGTTTTTTCCTTAGTTACGTGTTCAGAGGGCATTGTTTTAGTGAACAAATAATATTAATTCCAATACACAGAATTTATGAACACTTAAACATTAACATGATACCTAACTGAAGATATATGATCACAACACAGAACTGGCTTAGATCTGACCGGGACACGATTCACAACTATTGGTAGGCATGAGAAACAGAATATTGTTGAACCCAACCAGACCAAATTGCACCAAACTAAAAATTTTGGTTTATTTGTTTGGTTTCTGATTGAAAAAAAAAATTATAAACGACAATTTTGGTTTTGTACGGTGATATCAAATCAAAGAATAAACTAAATCGAATTTATATAACCATGCCGAATCTTTTTGAATAGTTTTGATAAAGAACATAGTTGCAAGTTATGTGAAAACTGAAAACATAGAGATTCTCAATATTCAGACTCCATATATCTCTTTTGGACTTTTGTCTAGCACAAACACTCAAACATTGACAATCTAAGTAGATACATGTTCTAATTGATAAAATGTAAAATATTTAAGAAGTATCAGACAATTGTATGCTCACATGTTGTACAAGTTAAATTGTACAAGACTTGTGTTTTTTTTCTTTTTTTCAATTACACCTCTTATACTTTTCTCAATTACTTTTTCACAAAGTTCCATAATGTGAATTAACTTAACCCCTCTATCAATTAGTAGCAAGAAGTTTTATTCAATTTAGTGTCTTTCTATAATCTCAAAATTTTGTCTAACATCTTAGTTAGCCAAACCCATTCTACTTCAGCAAGAATGTCATCAGGATCTACATTTTTTTACCAATTTTTATTTTCTTTGAAGCTTTTTTACTTCTCATCTGATCTAATGTTATAAACAAATCTCAATCATATAGGCGAAATGTATCTACACTGGGTTGGAACTTGGCCAGCGTGCTTAGCAGCTTTTATATGGTTCATCCACTGTCCATATGGAACTATTTTTTTATTACTGCATATTGTTTCATATAATAATGCAAAATCAAACTTATGTATAATCCTTTAGAACCCTAAATATCATTTTTTTTTCCTCAAAACATAATGATCAGATAACTTACATCAGTAAGTTAGGTACTGTCCTGAAGGAATTATCAACTACATCATTATATAATCTCTTCTGACTAGAAAATCTCGCATCTGAATGATCTTAGTAACTAGAAACACAAAAATACTAAGCTGCAATCTCTGGAAAGTAAACACAATACCTGTTAGCACCAATCCAACCAGAGAGATCATTCTCCATCCACTCATCCCTCACTCTTCCAAAGAGGTCAACCAAAGAATCTCTCTCTTCATCCCACTCTTCCATAATGACAGGCTTCAATTTCGGCCAGTTCTCTAATATTGCGTCAACGGTTAATCCATCTGCAACCTTTAAATTAAGCAAGAGCAAAGATCAGCATAAGCTATTTCTACCAGTATACTTAAATCCTACACTGAACAATAGACACAAAATTTTGACTTGTCTGCAACTGAAGGCATTACCGATGATTTCCTCGCGGAAGGTGCCTTAAGCTCCACCAATAACCTAACAAGCAATAGATTCTCATAACCTGTTTCAACCACCGGGCGGAGCTGCAAAAAGGAAATTTACCACTTCTTATTCCCTCAATTTGGCAGAAGGAATATCTTTTATTGCTCAAAATAAATTAGCTCACACTTGTAAATTTGGTACAGAAAAAGAGGAACAAGGATATCGGTTAGGAACTCACGACGTGCATTTGGTCGATGATCCACGATTCCATGGAGGAGTCGACCTGCTCGAAGACCCAAGGCCATCTGATCTTAGCCGCCTAAGTTGAAATCACAGAGAGACAAAAAGGGGTGAGGCCAAAGAACCGATGGATGGAAGCAAGGGGGAACAAGGAAGCGAGGAAGAGGCGTGAGTGTGGGATGCCTTGAGGGCGGCGGCGGAGCTCTCGCCGCAGCTGTCGCAGAGAACGCCGTCGAAGTCCAAGGCGTAGAGATCCCCGCCCATCTTGTCTGCGCTGCGCTCGTCCACGCCAATCGGATGGCGCCGTTGCGCTTCAATGGCGGTCGATATTTATTGGTCTCCTAGTGTGGGTTCCACTTAGCACCAGGAAGGAAATTTTCTCTTTAGCCCTCGGATTATTTTCAGTTTCGCCGTGACCTTTGAAATTTCAAAACCATCAAATATGTCCAAAAAAATTTAGGGGCGAGGTTATTAACCGAATGGATCGATCCATTAAACTGAAATCAAATAAATTAATTTTTTTAATTTAACCTAATGGATCAATTTTTTTCAATAAAAATTGAACCGATAAAAATCACTTAATTCGATCAAAAATTAAAAAATAATATTTTTTTTATCATTAATCAGCTTATCAATCGATTAATAATGAATAATCTATTAAATATTATATAAGATTTTTTAATTACTCAATCAAATTGATTAATTGATTATTAAATAATTTATTTGATTTTTTAGATAAATAATTGACTGTTCGAATGTATCGATACAATTAATAATATATATTAGTTAATTAAAAATTATTAGTCGATTAATATTTTATAACAGTTAAATTAATTATTTTCATTTTGATTTATTAAATTTAAAATTTAAAATCGAATTACCTAATATTTAAAAAATAAATAAAATTTTAAATTAATTAAACCGAACTTTAATCCATTTTACTTAACCTTTTGTACGACCCTAGTTATGCTATTTCACTCTTTCATACCATTTTTACTTGTTATTTTACACAAAATAGTATTAATGAATTTAGTGATCTATTTCACAAATCTGTAATCTGAGGGGGTCCTCCGTAAGTTTGCGCGAGTAGAAATTAGTTAAAACCAAAAAATAAAAAAATTAAACAAAAAAGGGGAGTCCGCATAAGCCCTACGCAGGTCACACCGATCTCCTCTTCCATTTGCCTTCGTCCACTTCGTCGATAACGGCAGTGGCGCGCCGCCTCGAAGCTCTATACAGATCTCGCTTATAAGTCCCTGGATCGCGCCCTCTCCGATCCTCGTTTGTTCCTTTCCTCTTCTGGTTTCGCGAATCGCTCCCGAATCCCCTTCTCATTTGTTCTCCCTACCTTCGCCCCTGTTGAAGACTTCCGGATTCCAGTTCCCCTTCATCTACGACTGATTCGTGATGTCAGCTCCGCCGTTCTCTGTGCATTTCTGAATCACCAGGTATGACCATCATGTCTCTTCGAGCTCATGTTTAAACCTGAAAGTTGTTGGATCACGCATGAACAGTAAGGTACTATTTTCTTTGTGCTACCAAGGAATGAATGCTGAAGGAGGAAATTACAAAGGCAAAAACTTGTGGATGTATAGAATAACAGATCACTTCAATACAGTGTTCAATGTGCATTCGAGGATTTGATCCAAATAATTAACTTTTTCCATGGACGAATAGGATAATTATTTTATTTTTTAAACGCTAGATTCTGCTTGAGGAATCCTATCTTTTTATTGTGAGCAACTTTGTGGTCTTCTATTAAGAAGCTCAATTTGATATAGCTCTTCATTTGATGAAGGTGCATCTGCGACCTAGGAAGTGTTTGTGGTGCATTCTTTTCGAAGGGCATTGGTAAATTAGTGTGTGCATTCAAAGTGCCAAAATTATTTTGTGAACGGTTGCATAGTAGAAGAGGGAATTATCTGTTTATGTGAACGAAGGAAAAACTTTTGGTATCCTCTTCAATTTGCTAATCATTTATCAGCTAATTGACGTGACCTTGTTATAACTCCTTAAGCGGATTGATAAGCATAGCTTCTGCCTAAGATGTTCGACCATTTGCAGTGTATTTTTCTTGTATGATTGAAGTGTGTTGTTGTTCCTGCAACTAGAAAAGAAAAACAAATTGCAATATCAAATGTGCATCACTTGGATTATTACTGGACTTCCATTTATTTCTCTCCATGTACAAAGTAAATAGGAACTTGAATTTCTTTTTCTTTCTTTCATTAGGTAAATTTCCCTCATTACCATTGCTCAATTAGTGTAAGTTGGTGTTTCTTGGTAATCCACCACTGATCAAAAATGACTTGACATTGTTCTGCATTATTAAATCGCAATTCACATCCACATGTTTTGATAATGCTATTATGACATTTTCTTCTTTCGAGTTTTCATTCTTGCAGGAGATACTACTTATGCTTTCTAGGTGAATCTTGTTGAAATTTTGGTATGGGTGACTATATTGTGGAAGAATGTGCTTCATGAAGATAGAGATGCTAAAGCATAAGCTAGGAGGAAGTTACTAGCTTATTTTGATTACTGTATCTTTGCTTTCTGGATGGAAGATTTTAGTTTTGTTGTTGGGCAGCAATTCGCTGATGTCAAGACTTTTAGGAAGGCTATAAAAGAAGCTGCTATTTCACAACACTTTGAACTTAAGATAATAAAGAGTGATCTGATACGCTACTTCGCCAAATGTGCCAAGGACAGTTGTCCTTGGCGAATTCGTGCAGTAAAGCTTCCCAATGCTCCGACCTTCACTGTAAGAAGCATTGAAGGGACACATACGTGTAATAAAGATGCGCAACAAGGTCATCATCAAGCATCTATAGATTGGATTGTGAATCTCATTGAGGAGCGGCTGCGAAGCAATGTGAATTATAGACCAAAAGATATATTGCAAGATATTCAAAGACAATACGGAATAACTATACCATACAAGCAAGCATGGAGAGCAAAAGAAAGAGGTCTGACTGCTATATATGGTTCGTCTGAAGAGGGCTACAGTCTTCTCCCAGCATATTGCGAGCAGATAAAGCTTAGAAACCCGGGAAGTGTCGCTCAAGTGTACACTATAGGGTTAGACAATCAGTTCCATAAAATTTTTGTTTCATTCAGTGCTTCAATTTATGGCTTTTTGAATGGTTGCTTACCTATAATTTGTCTTGGTAGTACTGAGCTGAGAAGCAAGTATCTCGGCACATTACTTTCTGTTACCTCATTCGATCCCGATGGTGGAGTATTTCCAATTGCTTTTGGTATTGTAGATGTGGAGACCGAGGAGAATTGGAATTGGTTCTTGTCCGAGTTCTATAAGTTGCTAGAGATAAGCTGTGAAAGCAGATCTCAGTTTACAATTTTATCTAATGGACAAACAGTTATTCTTGAAGCCGTGGGAAGAAACTTTCCAACTGCATACCAGGGAATATGTATGCGCTACTTTGCCGAAAGTTTAAACAAGGAATTTAAGAATTCGAGGCTTGTCCATCTTCTTTGGAAGGCTGCTTATTCTGTCACTGCCTCTAGCTTTCAGGATAGGATGGCAGAAATTGAGGAGATCTGTGCAGAAGCAGCAAAAAGGATTCAACAGATTCCTCCTACCTACTGGGCAGTGGCTTATTTTGAAGGATCACGATATGGCCATCTTTCTTCAAATATTGAAGAGTTCAATAGGTGGATACTCGAGACGCGGGAACTTCCTATTCTTCAAGTTATAGAAAGCATACATGGCACAATGATTAAGGAATTTAATGAACGCTGCGAAAAAGGTTTGAAGTGGACTTCTAGACTTGTACCTTCAGCCGAAAGGCGTATATCAGAAGCGATTAAGCATTCTGTTGGATACCAAGTGCTGCGTTCTGATGAGTTTGAATTTGAGGTTCTCTCAGCTGATTGCTCAAATATTGTTAACATAGGCATCCCTTGTTGTTCTTGTCGTGAGTGGCAGTTGTATGGCATACCATGCTCTCATGCTATTGCAGCTCTTGTTTCATGTAACAAAGACATTTATGAATATACAGACAGATATTTCACAGTTGCCAGGTACTGGGAGACATATTCTCATCCAGTATTCCCAATTCCTGATAGAAGTGAGTGGTGTAAAACAGCTGAGAGTTCAGTGGATAGCGAAACTCAAATTGTTTGCCCACCAAAGGTTCGTCGTCCTCCAGGACGCCCTGAAAAGAAGCGGCTTAATGCGGAGCAAACCAACCGTGAAAAGCATACAGTGCATTGTAGTCGTTGCAACCAAACAGGACACTATAAGCTAACATGCAAAGCTGATATTACCCAAAAGACATGAGGATTTTGGCATACTGGTATGTTATATACCCTTGTGAATAACCACCAGATTAGTAGTTAAAGATTAATTTTGCTGGTGCATGTAACATGTCATGTAGATTAGTATTTTCAATCTGTTAGTTCTATGACAAGTAATCAAATTTTGCAAATATGGAGAAAGAGAAACTTTGAGAGGTAGATAAATAAAAGGACTTGTTTTCACTTCATAAACAAACCTCATCTGTTTATAAGGATTAGAAATACATGGAAGAACAATTTTGTCTTGAATTTTCTACTTGATGACCTTTATATGATGGACAATTTGAATGAAAATTGGCTAGGTGGATGATAAAAAAATTTATTTTGTTATCATGCAGATTAAGTTTGGTGAAGAAATATTTGAATGACTTAGTGAAGATGTAGACTAGTTCAACATTTGTTATCTTCACATGCTCTTTAATAGAATGAAACCGCAAGTCAATGGTTTTACATTTTTCTGTGAAATAATGGGTTCCTTGCAATTGTAATAGCAAATTTGTTATCAACAGATAAGTTGTTTCTTGAATCCTATTCAAATTCTCAAACCTCCTTAGCCAAACAGCATGTCGCATGAGATACTTGATTCAGAATTTGATTGTGATTCAAGAAACAGCAAAAATATAAGTTGATATTGAATCTTGAATTCAACATAGCAAATAATGACATTGATTTGTGCTTTCATTTCATTCAAGAGCATATCAAGAAGGTAAAAGGTTGAGTTAGTCTGCATCCAGACTCGAGATCAAGTAGTTGTCTTCTTCACCAAGCTAATTGGATTTAATCTCTTCGTCAAGATAAAAAAAAATTTGAATGAAGAATGAAAGAATTAAGTTTCTCAAGGTGTGCTGAGTAAACTTAATCATGCATGATGACAAAGTTGGAATTTTCTTGAAATCCACAGTCAGTTTTCATTAGAAAGGTTTACTACTCAAGGATTATGAATTTGATAAATCAATAATGAAATTGCATCCTTTATGTAACCATGAAGCGACATACATACATACATACATGCCCCCGGGCTATGGTACAACAGGATGACATGCAGTTTGACTCTTAGATGTACAACATACATCTCTGACTCACTTTGTTTGAGTTCTTTTTACCCCTCAAACATTGTCTTTTCTCGCAGTAACAAGATTTTGTTGCTTGTGCTAAAACCAACAAGTTCAGTTCTATCATCATCACGCATGATTAAACTTTATTCAACATTGTCATCTTGTTTGGATTTCAACAGCTTTCATCAAGATGAATGCCTTCTTGTTGGACCTTTTGCTTGTAATGTGCTCGCCAGCAATCGATTTGTCTATGCACAAGCACAAAGCTGCTTTATTTGACCCATGGGTTTCATTTCTCGCTATGATAACACAGTAAAGTAAACAGGTACCTTCATGCAGAACAAGTTGTGTTTGATTTTCTTTTCCCTTCTTTTGAACTTTCATAATTTTTTAGTTTTTATATTTCTTTCTCATTAATAGATGGCTCGGCGAGTCCACTCGGCTTGACTCAAGGTGACCTTGCCAAGCTCGTGCTCGGACATTATGGGTTGTGCTCGACACAAGCAAACTATGGCAAGTTCATATTCTATCTTGAATTCTAACATTGTATGTTCCGACATTTAGAGTCTCGCTTTGATCCAAGACTTTGATCTCCAATCCGAACAAAACGGCTGCATGTCGTATCACCGACAAGAAGAGGAAGCTTCGCATGATGTAGATGAAAGCTCGGTGTACGAAACCTTGAAAGGCAAAGTCGCTTGAAGCACATCCATCCTCGAGGGAAATAGAAGGGTCACATGGAATTCAAATGTTCATCAAAGAGGAAATCTCATGTTCATTGTTGTCGTTGGCATTGCTTCAATGCTTCATTGCCATGTTGCGTCTCACCGCAACGCTATCTATGTCCGCATGAGTTCGTTCGATCGAGTTCCTACTAGATTTTATAGGGAATGTATAAGACAAAATCTAAGATCTATTCTCAAATATATTGGACCAAGCACATGATGGATCAATAAGAGATCTAATCGAGGGCAGGGCACTAGGGTAGTTTAATGTCCATTTGGAGAGGGAGAATTTAATATCCATGATGCTCCTTCAAGACATTTTACCTTCTTTGATTGTTTTCTCAATTCAACTCCATTCCTACTCCAAAACCTTTCGCGATAGAGAAGATCTAGTAAGAAGGAAAGGAAAAAAAAAAATCTAAATACATTAAGGTGACGTTTAGTTTAGTACAAGAATAGAAATATGAATGAATTTGTTCGAAATGGGAATGAATTTAATCATTTTAATATTGTTGTTTGGTTTATAAGTTGGGATTAAATATGATTGGCAATAAACGGCGATGGCGGTGGGCGGGGGTGGCAGGCGATGGACGGTGGTGAGGATCGACAGAACTTGATGGGCCAGCGCGCGGTCGACACGATGATGGCGTGACATCGACGGCGACGTCGTCGATCGAAACTTGATGGACGCAATGATGCGAGCGATGGCGATCTTGGTAACGATGGCGTTGCGCGGCGCGATGACAGCGACAAGAATGAATATAAATTCATCCATTTCTTTGGATTTTGTTCATTCCTAAATAATTAGGAATGATTCCAAAATTATTATCCCCAAATTCATTAATCGGATATTTTATATTTTTATCATTCCATTCTTTCATTCTCAAACTCTTAAATCAAATGCCACTTAGAAAATACAAACCTACCTAACTCTTAGTGTCCTTTTGGTTCAAATGTGGAACTGCAACATTAGTAACCCCCACGATTACCTCTGAAAAGGTAAATTAGGATCTTAGTTGACAAGTACAAAAATAACAACACTTGAAACCTTAAGGAGGTGAACGCCTACTCTTGTTCATTGTAAATAATTATCGTTACATTTACCAACTGAATTAATTCTAGGTGTTTAGTTCTTTTGGTTCAAGTTATCATGGATAAATAATCACAATAAAATATAATTTATATTATGTAGTTCAATTTTAAATAATACGATAAAGATTTATTTGTTTGAAGATTTTAATGTATAATATAATTTAATATTTTGTATATATTATTGAGATATTAATTGAGTGTTTACTTTTACAATGGACTTTTGAAAATCAAATGGGCATTTTTATTATAATTTTCATACATTTTTCTTTAAAATTATTAAAATAACATTTTAATTAATTTTGATTTAGTTAGATCAATTTTGATCACATTAAAACAGTTTAAATTAATATTTAAATAATTTTGATCAATATTAAAATAGTTACCATGGAAAGCTGAGTAATAATATATATATGAGTGGATTAATATTTGATAAATTATTAGAGATATTTTTATCCCAAAGAACAAAAATTATAAGATAATTTTGAAAAAAAAAATATCGTTAATTCCGAACTCGTAAAAAATTTCACTTTTCCAAAAAAAAATTTATATCAGATTACATATCTCTATTTGTTGATGTATCGAATATTCATCATGATTCAATAATTATTTAAATTTTAAATTAATAAAATTTGTATTGATTATCAATAAATATTCCGAAATTCTTAAAATATCTCTATCACTTTTTTTTTTCCGGAGGATCATAAACTCATTGCTTTTTAAATAATACTCTGACAATACAATGCAGGTTGTTCGATTGTTTGTTGCGTATGCTTAGCGACCAAACAGCGTTAAAATTACAAGATCAAGAAAAAATATTAATAAACAAAAAACAAAATTCATAAAGTAAATTAACCAAATTTGTAGCATTTTTTTTTATTGAAAAAATAGTAAGTAATTAGGTGGCAACAAAACAAACCAAACGTATCCATACCGAATGACAAAGTTGCATCACCAAACCAACGTGATCGATAATTTTTAACTAATTAAATTTTATATAATTAATGGAACATGAAGTAAAATAATAATAATAATAATAAATAATAAATAAATTTCATACAGTGGCTCCTTTTCGAGTTTCAACTTTCAACCCTCGTAGACTTTTGTAGGCCTCCTTGATTAGTAGGCAGGGGCATCTTCCTAACCTTCCTTGATTCCGCCATTAACGCCGAGACTGAAGAAAGTAGTAGGAGGGAGAAAAACTATTTCCTTTTATTTTTAATTTTTTAAAATATTCATTATTATTTTTTAATAATTATGACTAACGGCGAGATTTCGATGAACGATTCAATATTACGAATGATTCGAACATAGTTGACGAATATTTACATAATATAAAATTCAAATCGTTGTCTCGCCTGGGATACAGCGCAGCAGTAAAAACAGAGAGATATTTCACAAGAGAACGTAGTTTAATCCTTTAGTATGATATCGTTCGATGTCAAATTTAAAAAAAAAAATCATTCGGACAGCCCTGAGGCTTAGGCGTTTGGTCGGTGGACGGAGTACGATTTCGGTGTTTGATCGTCGTTCAAGGATGGTACGACTGTGGAGTCCGAACTGGACCGTGAAAAAGTTACGAACACTTTCTTGATTTACCCTTGGTGGGCGATGAAAGTTACTTGAGTTTCAACCTTACTTAGCTCAGTTATTGACGAGACGTTCCGAAGATTCGTGAGACAGAGTCGATCACTCCTAGAGATTAATCGGCCCACAGATTCAGATACTCTGGTGTCAATAAAAAAAATCAAATTCTTATTGAATGAGTGTTTTCATTGCACCATTACCAATACAATAAGCTCATCAAGTATTAAGACTTCGACCTGATTAATTTTGAATAGTCGATCTTATCTCACGAATATCTAACGGAGTGCTAAATAATTTTTAAACAAGATATACTTCATCGACCATTAGAGTAAATTAGGAAGTATTCGTATGAGTAGACTTAACAGTTATAATGTTTTTGATTTGTCATTTCATTCGAAGGAAAATTCTATAAATATATTATAATTGAATATCGAACCATGGATACTTGAAAGTCGAACTGAATACTCTATCGTTGTACCATAATCTTGAGGTATCAGTGTCTGTTTACATACTCTATGAGGCCGTGATTGGATGATAGTGAAGTTATAGGAGTATTTTGATAATATATTTTGTGAACAGATATTAAAAAGAAAAAAAAAAGGTAATGAACATCTTATATCTTGAAAAAACTTTTATCCGATGCTATTACAATTATAGTAATTGATCAAAATTATTTATATCAATTTTAGTTAAAGTTGCAAAGATGCTTTAACAATATTGAAATAAATTCGATTTTATATAATAATATTAAAATAAAAAAAAATAAAGGTAAATTGCAGTTTTGAATTATTTTTTTTCCCCTTTTTTTAGCATAGATGATCCTTTATATGATAATAAAAATAATAAGAAAAAGTCTTTTTGCACCATTGACAAAATAAAATATTAAAAAATGGCTTACGAGTCGTGGATCATACCTACAACAATGCTTTGAGATTCGTAAATCTTAAAATTTTGAAAGAGTTTAATCAATTTTTAAATATATTTATTTATAGTCTTTAATGAAAAATTATATTTTTTATTGACATAAGATATTCGAATATTCGATCAGACTAATTTTTAAGAGTGACTGATTTTGTCTCACCGATCTTTGGGATGCTTCGTTAATAATTAAGTTGGATAAGATTGAAATCCAAGTGACCTCCATAGGACATCAAAAGTAAATCAGAGAAGCGCTCGTAGCTTTTTTACGACTCAGCTCGGACTCCACAATTGCACTATCTATGAACGACGATCCAACATTGAAGCGTATTGTCCATCGAATAAATTCCTAGATCTTAGGACCGTCCAAATGATTTTTTTTTAAATTCATCGTCGAACGATATTGTAGCAGAGGGTAGAACTGTGTTATTTTGTGAGATGTCTTTTCATTTTTACCGCTGCATTGTGTTCTCGGGAGTTGAAAAATTGCATTCGATTCGGAGTAAAATGTAATTTATCAAAATCTCAAGTGTGAATGAAAGAAACTAGCCGAGTCGGTCGGTGACGTCTCGCACGTGCTTGTGCCCTTCCGTCGTCGTCGGTGTCCTCTCCGTCATTAACGGCTCCGTTACTGACGGTTACGTCGTGAGTCGTGCAGCGAATAACAAACATTTAACCGCGGTTAAACCGGGGTTAACGAAAGTTGCACAACGCCCTATAAAAATGGCGCTCCCTCTTTAGCTTCCGAGTGTCCTCGCCAAGCTCTGCTCTTTTGGCGTTCCCTCTCTTCCGCTTGCCTCGAGTCGCTTTCCCTCCTGGAAGTGTAGATCCGAGAGCAAACCAGAGGAGGAGACGGAGAGAGGAAGAAGCAACAATGGCGGTGGCGACGGTGATGGAATCGCTGAAGTGGCCTCGTTTGCTGGCTCTCGGTTTTTTTGTGCTCGTCGCGTGGTTTGGAGTCGATCAGATCGCCGCCTCGAGGTACATTGCCTTTTTATGTGAGATTTGGTCGGATTTAGGGTTTTAATGGGTTTGGAGATCGGATCGAGGCAATGTGCTTGAAACAGGGAAGTTAAATCCTACGAGTGTTTGTCGATTCTTTGCTCTTTTCCGTTGCAATCGAGTTTCTTCGAGATAAAGCGCAGCTCTAATGTATAACATTCGATTTGTAGGGGAGGGACGGCGGCGGCGGCCACCGTGGCGAGGAGGAACTTGCGAGAAACCGTAGTAGCTAACCAGTCTTCCAGCACAATGGACAGGTACGCAGAGTATCGAAACCCTTCCTTCTCGATCTTGCTTTTGGCTTTGCCTGAGGAAATACTTAGGCCGTCAGATCTGCCTCTGCTCAATTTGGTGCGGAGCAAAACCCCAGATCTGATCCATGTACTCCGAGGCTTTGAATTCATTTGGTCGGTGCTGAAGGCTCTGCTCTACTCTTTCGCTTTCACGTTGAAATAGAAAGCAGTGGGAAAAGTGCAGGGATTAACCTTGTCGAAACATCGGATTCCACAACTCTCCGTGGAATAGCGGTCAAATCGGAGGGAAAGCGGCAACACGCCTTCTCTCCCACATAATTTCCGCTTCCGTTGCTTCGATTTGTTCACTTATATATATATATATATATATATATATATATATATATTTAAATAAAAGGCAATCGACCGCCTCGAGTTTCGTTGTTCTCCGCAAAAGCGGCGATTACATCCTCAGTTTAGTAATTTAAGTGGCAAACTTGTCATTCCGAATACCTGAATTTTTCTTTTGCTTTCGCTCTTCGGACAGTACTGCGCGAGATTTGGTAATGGGCGCGGTCGATGATCCGGAGTTGGTCGCAGCAGAGGTGCACAGGTCAGTCATCATTTTTACAGCTTTTTCTTCCAGATTTAATTTGCTATATTCTTCCCCAAAACCGGAATTAGTTGGCATTTTGTTCATTGTGAAACTGATCGCGCTCATTCAATTTGTCTTCGTCCGCGAATGGATTATTCCACTAGCATTTCTATTTAGTTCAACAGTTAATTTACTGACATTCTTAATTTACTAGGAAGACAAGATGAGATCTGATTTATAATAATAATAAATTATTCGATTACAGAATAAAATATTGTCGTTTGTTTAGATTAACATAGATAATTGTTCTTATTCTTCTTGGTTTGGTAGATAATGACGTTGGCCACCGGATTTCTATTTTTTTCCGGTTGAATTTGATCGGACTGTCACTTGTTCAATTCTAAGCTTTCCAGTCACATAAGTATATTGTATAAATATTCTCGATCAGTTTTGGATACTAAGACTCTGTAATCTAGTGAAAATTATGACAGAGAGAGAGAAAAAAAAAAGGTGTTTTGATGCAGTTTTCGCGAAAGTTATGGGAAGGAAAAAATAGTTATTATTTTGTTGATCGTATTGATAGTTAATTCAATTCTACCTAATTCGAATAGGCTTCCTCAATTAAATTCGAACTGAAAGGTCATATTTATCCTCCATCTCTGCCCCGTTAGAAAGGTTGGATTGATCAATCTTCGAAGGTTAATATTCAATTGAATATTCAATTGGATAAAAGATCATCGTGATTTATCTCCTTATGATAGAGTTGTTTGTTTTTTTTGCTACAATTGAGCAAGATCGAGACGAGGGGCTGAGTTCACGTGTAATTAAGTTCGAGCGTGAGTGAGCCAGTGAAGTCAAGCATGATTAAAGTTGTACATGAATTCAAGTGGGGCAGGAGAGAGCTCAATCGAGCCATGAGAGTTCTGTAAGTCAAGCGAGCAAGACAAAGAGTGTGGCTTTAGAATTCTGGTTCACCCGTTCCCTCTTTTTCTCTGATAAACAACTTCCAGATCACAATTTTCTTCTCCTTTTTCAATTTGCTTCCTCTTCTTTTTTTTATTAAAAAAGAAAGAAAGAAGAAAAAAAAACAGTTGTCTCGACTTGGATTCCATTCGGTTGACACGGGTCCCCATGGGACCACAAACCGTACTCTAGTGTTTACATTTGTGTGCTTTGCTTGCTCGCTCGCTCTGAGCGTCTGAAGAACTATACCGAACATAAATTGAATTCGTTATGTCAGACACCCGTGTTCCCGTTAGAAAATATCATGTCTTGTCCCCTTCTCACTTCGGTCGGTGATCCCAATACTCAATTAATTCATCATGTGCCTACTCCACTTCCTATTTACACCATTTCGGTGACCTTCCCCTTGTTCAGCATCTTTTCTCATTAATGCTCTCCCTTCTATTTTCAATGGGCCAATTTTATGTACATAACTGAACCGTCAACCTTTTTATAAAAAGCTAAGGGAAAGAAGAGTTCAAAGAGTAGTCTCCCTTGATTACTACGAGAATATCTTCTTCGAAAGTTGGTACGGGATTTGGTTGAGCTCGCGATTGCTGAAGGAAGGGAACGGGAAACGAAAGGGTCTTGTAAAAGATTGAGGACTACATGCAGAAGTTGTTATGGATCAAGTCTGTGATTCAGTGAAAGAATTTGTGTCAGAACTTATAAGAATTTGTTGCAGATATTAAACTGCCCACAACTTTACTCCTAGTGTAAATTTTGTATCGCATCATCTCCGTAGGACATCATATTTTTATTCTTGATATATTATGGTCCAAATTGAAGTATGATCATTCAATGACTCAAAGAAGGCTGTGAGGGTTCTGAAGAAGGGATTTAACCATGTGAATTACGGTAGCATTATTAATTTCGCATTAAAGATTTTTTTTTCAGTATTTTCATCACGTTTTTACTCTTCTTGGTGCTGATTTGATTAACAAAATGGATTGATCTCTCACTTTACTGGTCGATGTACACCATTTTCAGACCATGGTGTCGAATCTTAACATGTTCGTCCTCACGAAAATTATAATATTTGTTAAAAGTTTTATGCAATGGACTGGACGATCGAAGGCTTCTATTGGGAATTTGGGAGTGACTGGGGGAAATTAAATTGACGGTGCAGGATGATCAACGACAGCACTGCCCGTCGGGCGCTGGGCTACTTGTCATGCGGGACAGGGAACCCCATCGATGACTGCTGGCGTTGCGACCCGGAGTGGCACTTCCACCGCAAGCGCCTCGCTGACTGCGGCATCGGCTTTGGCCGTAACGCTGTCGGCGGCCGCAACGGCCGTTTCTACGTGGTGACCAACCCTGGGGACGACGACCCCGTCAACCCCCGCCCGGGTACCCTCCGCTACGCCGTCATCCAGGACCAACCGCTCTGGATCGTCTTCAAGCGCGACATGGTCATCACCCTCTCCCAGGAGCTCATCATGAACAGCTTCAAGACTATCGATGGCCGCGGCGCCAACGTCCACATCGCCAACGGCGCTTGCATCACCATTCAGTTCGTCACCAACATCATCATCCACGGCCTCCACATCCACGACTGCAAGCCCACCGGTAACGCCATGGTCCGCAGCTCCCCTTCCCACTACGGATGGCGCACCATGGCCGACGGCGACGGCGTCTCCATCTTCGGTGCCAGCCACATCTGGATCGACCACAACTCCCTCTCCCACTGCGCCGACGGCCTCATTGACGCCATCATGGGATCCACCGCCATTACCATCTCCAACAACCATTTCGCCCACCATAACGAGGTAACAGAACGACCGTTTCTTTTCCGACGCTACAAAATGTCTTATTTCTTCTTAATTCCACAAATCTGGCTGGTGCAGGTGATGCTTTTGGGCCACAGCGATTCTTATGTCAGGGACAAGGCCATGCAAGTAACCATTGCCTTCAATCACTTCGGAGAAGGTCTCATCCAAAGAATGCCCAGGTAATTAATCGAATCTCTTTGCCTAGTTAGCTCATCTTATTAATTTACATGCTTGACTAATTTCCAAAAAAAATTGGGCATCAAAAAACAGATGTAGGCATGGCTATTTTCACGTAGTGAACAATGACTACACTCACTGGGAGATGTATGCTATCGGAGGAAGTGCCGATCCCACCGTCAACAGCCAAGGCAACAGATACCTTGCTCCGGCGAACCCATTCGCCAAGGAGGTAACATTAAATCACTTGAGTACAACTTCCGATCTGATTTATCTCTATATTGTTGTTCATTTGCTTTCCAACGACGACAGGTGACTAAGAGAGTGGAAACCGGTACAAATGTGTGGAAGAATTGGAACTGGAGATCAGAAGGCGACCTCCTATTAAATGGAGCCTACTTCACCCCTTCCGGTGCAGGTGCCTCGGCTAGTTATGCCAAGGCCTCCAGTCTGGGGGCCAAGTCTTCCTCCATGGTCGGCTCCATCACCTCCG
The DNA here is from genome assembly GCA_025175895.1 of Wurfbainia villosa. Classification (NCBI taxonomy): domain Eukaryota; kingdom Viridiplantae; phylum Streptophyta; class Magnoliopsida; order Zingiberales; family Zingiberaceae; genus Wurfbainia; species Wurfbainia villosa. The sequence goes on along the minus strand of CM045991.1, from coordinate 121,165,551 downwards.
GCGCAGGTGCTCTGCGCTGCCTTCGGCGTTTCCACTGCTGAATATTTGATTCCTTCAGCATATCATAGCCATCCACATTATACACACTCCGAGTGCCCAGGTTTTTAAGGAAAACAAAAACAAAACAAAAAAAAAAAGGTAATTAAGTCCATTTGCATTTGACTGTGTTGCATAGTTTTCTCTTGTCTCGCAGTCATTCCATACCGATCGCTTTTACCCTCTATCTCGACCTCCCCTGTTTCCAGCGTAACCCAACGCTTGTGGAACGGGTGGAAGCGTTGCTGATTTTAATTCCTTTACTCCTTTGTTTCCGTTGAATCTTCGTCTGGCTTTAGTTGTGAGTCTCTAGTGGAAGCTTCGTCCATTTCTTGAAGATCTGAATGTTGCTTTTTGTTCCCTAGTTTCCAGGCTATGTGACATTAAGGTTTACGTTGTTCTCTCAGGTTGCTTGCTTGTAAAAGACATGCATTACAATGTCATAGTCACTGAATGCAATATTTTGAATGATAATGTTTAGTAGTTATATTTTTCTTAGTGCTTTTTGTTTCCCCTCTCTCCCTTCCCTTTCATCGCTGTTAACTACAGGGGCAAAGGAGATCAAGACAGTCCAAATTAATTGAGGTTACGTTGGTTGAGTTGAATTATAAAAACAGGTTGATCAAGGCCAAACTACTCAAAATGAGGTGAGTAGGCCTGAGCTAAGAGTTTAGTGAGCAGTGACAAATCAAACATAGAAATAGAATTAAACTCAAACCTATTTGTCTCTTCAATCCTTTCCACTCAGTCCTTTCAGAATGGTCCGTTGATTAGAACAGTCTAGATGTTGTTAGAATAGATAGGAGTTAATTTTCGACGTAAAATCTAAAATTTTTATTCGGATTCGAAAGTCTTTTGTCATTTTTAATTAACGGATCAAGAGACATAATCTTTCTGTGATTTATCTCTTCATTATTATCGAAGAACCGACGATGAAAAATGTTAGGGGCGAATGGAATCGTTTTTTACTACTAAAACTCATTGTGATCCTTGCCAAAGCATTTGGTATTGAATGAGGTTCTTCCATTGAGATTTTTTCTATTGATAAGTTTGACATATTATGATGGAGAAAAAGAATATCGTGGGTCCCCAATTTGTTCGATATTCAGAGATTATACCTTACATTCTGCAATCTCTGCTTATAGTACTCTTATTCAACAACTGATCTATCGCCATGAGGCTGCCGCATTAGACGATTAGGATTACCCGACTTTTCTTAGTGTTCGACTCTCCCGAATAATCACTTTTCCTCGAGCACTCTTCGGTTCCTCTAATTTCTTTCACTCGTAACTGTCGAGTATCGCAGTCTCTCCAGTATTGTTTGAGCACTCTCGAGTGTCATCCGAGCACTCGACCTTTCAAGTATTGCTCCAGCACTCTATTTTCCAAGTGCTACTTGAGCACTCTATTTCCCTAGTATGCATCCGAGCACCAACCTGTTCCTGAGTTGCAAAATTCCTTACCCTGAGCTCCTCGCCCAAGTTGTTTTTCTGAGTCTCCGTGATTTCTTCCCGAGTGGTTTGTTTTCTCGAACAATTTCTTCTCGAGTGCATGCCCATGACTTCGTGATAACACTCACTCCCTGATACTCGATCTATATAACATATGTGACACTGTCAAGAATATCTTAGTCTCATCTATATATAACAAAGAAGAAATATGTAAAAAGATATGACCATCTGTCCCTAACAACTCGGCAAATCACACAACTAATAGATAGACTTCTCGAGGGACTTTTCTTCAATTCAATTGCTGCTTCTTTCTCACCAATTTTGTTGCACTGTCATCGAAATGTCGATAGCATCCTTTGATGCATATTGATTTTGACAGAATTTATTATTATAACCGTGAAAACTCATCCTTCTCTTATACGGAACGAACGGAAGGAACTAAAAAACGAATGAACCGCATCAATCTCATTGAAGCTGACGAAGAGACAGAGGAACTTCCTGATGAGGTCAAGGCATTCTGGACAGCTGAAACTTGATATACAGAGAGTTTACAGAACGAAATTTCTGAAAAGCAACAATTTGAAGAATGAAAAGTCTGTTTGTGTGCAGAAGAAGCAACTGGAGGAGGAGGGAGGCGCTGAAGTTTCAGAAAAAATTAAATAATAAATAATTAGCTCATGCTCTGACGTAGACACGTTTATCAGTTCTTCTATTTTGATTTAGTTTGATTCTAATCGATTTTGAATCCGTCTGCATTGGAATCAATTTCGAATCGGTTTCAATTTCAAAATTTTAATTTTGAAATCAACTCAATCTGGATCGATTCTGAATCGATTTCGAAACGATTCCGGATCGATTCCAAAATGATTTCGAATCATCTTCCTCGAATTTTAATTTTCAAATTCATCTATCGCACCGATGATCCTATTCTTTTTTTCTATCGCAAAATAATTTTATAGACATGTTAACATTTTAAGAGTTTTTATCTTTAAATTAGCAATCGGAATCGGAACCAGATTTAAATCGGAACAAGAACCAATTCTGAATCGGTTTCGAAACGATCTTGAAGCGATTCCGAAATGATTCCGAACTAATTCCGAATCAGTATCAAAATCGATTGGAATCGAATTGAATCGGAACTAAAACTATTTACAGAATCAATTCACCTGAATAGATTTTGATTTCGAATTTAACGGATCTTCTCATTCAGCAGAAGAGTCCGGCAGTGGATGTCATTAATTTCTAGAAATTTGTATCAGTTGAATCCTTTATTGATAAAATAAAAAATAAAAAGTCCGGTGGAGAAAGCTTTTGTCAAGTGGGATTGCAAAAAGAGGTCTATTGTATTGTATTGTATGTAATTTTATTTTATTTATTTTGTAAAAGATTATTTTCAAAATTAGAAATTGTAATTCTTAGATCATAAAAATAGCAATTTTATTGTTGCATCGTAATTTTCTATCCTAAATCCTCCATTCAAGTGGAGTCCATTGAAAATTATATAGGAATAATTATTGACAAATAAAATTATGATAGATTAAAAAAATAAAAAAAAAATCTTGAAGTTCATCCTAATACAAAGGTGGTTCCGTCCCTTGGAATTTGAGCAACTTATTTCTGATCTTAAAAAAGAAAATTTCGATGCACGAGATTTTTATTAAAGTAAAAAAAAAATGATTATGTTCGTGATGATAAAAAAAATAAATAGAGAAAGAAAAACTTAATTTATTAGTTTGAAATAATGAAGATTTTTTAATCTAAATGAAAATTTTAAATTTTATATTAAAATTTAATTTCTATTTATTTATAATAATATTTATGTTGTTTTAACTGACGGATAATCATTCCAAAGAGACTAAATAAATATGTTTAACGGACCGATTCGATCTAGAATCAAGTTAGATTTGAAATCGGAACCGATTCTAGACTCGAACTGGAATCATTCCGATTTCGATTCGGTTCAGTTCCAATCGATTTTCGATTCCGATTCAGTTCGGTTCCAATCGGTTCGGAATCGATTCGGATGTCGATGTGGATTTAGTTTCAATTGCTAATTTAAAGGTGGAAATTTTTAGCATGCTAACATATCTATAAAATTATTTTACGATAGAAAAAAAAAATAAGGTCACCAATGAATTTGAAAGTTCAAATTCGAAGAAGATGATTAGAATCATTTCGGAATTGGTCCATAACAAATTCGAAATCGATTCGGAATCGGTCTGAATTCAACTGGTTCCAAAGTTAAAATTTTAAAATCGATTCGGAATCAATTTTGAAGTGGTTCAGATCAATTCCAATGTCAACGAATCCGAAATCAATTAGAATCGAATCAGAATCGAAATTGAAAAATAGATAAATATGCCTAAGCCTAAGACTAATACCTTTCGTATGAACTGGAGGAAGATTTGAGTACTTAAAATAAAGCAAATAATGAAAGGAGTGTATTATCACATTGTACTGCTGCTGCCTTTAGTAGAATTTTCTTATGGCTTAGATTGCTAAAAACACATCCACAATTATCGATAAAAAAAAAGAGAAATTTTTCATTTTTTATTTTTATTTTCTAAGAAAATATATTTGGTTAATGTTTTTTATTTCTGTTTTTCAGAAAATAAAGAGTATTTTTTGAAAATTTTAAAAACTCTAAAAAAAAAAATTTTTTGTTTTTATTTTCGTTTTCTAAAAAATACTAAAAATACTAAAAAAAAATTTTGTTTTCTGAAAAAACAAAATAAAAAATAAAAAATTCTTTCACGAATCAAATACTGTCTTAACTTTTCCACGTATTCGGATGCGTGCCACAAAAATAATGTTTTTTTTAATTGATACCAAATATTCAACCTCAATTAATTTTGAGGGATCGTTTCGATTCTCTAAAAACTTTACATCGACTGATCAAATAAAATACGGCAATTTATCAAACACAGCAGCCGAAGTTCGGATTTGTCCAAATCGCGCACTATAGTTTCAGAATGATCAAATCGCGCGCGTAATTCCCAAAATACCCCTCCCGCCAAACAGCATTTTTAATGCAAAGATCCCGCATGCATCCGAGGCACATTTCCAAATCCCGAGCCATCGAAACGTCCCGTCCAAATAAGTCACCACATTACCGTCTTCGTGTCTTCAGCTTCCAGGAAATCTTCGAGCGCACAAAAACTTGGAAAAGCTTAGACTCCATTTTTCCTCCTGCTTCATTACGTTAGTTTCCGAGTTCTTGGAATTTCGTCGAGACGCTTCGAGGTAATATGGTGTCGTCCTCTCATTTAACTAGAGTTTTACCCATTTCTTATTCGGTTTTAGGGTTTTCGTTGAAAGGCGTACATCTCATTGGGTTTTTTTCTACCATTTCGTGTTGCAGAATGAGTCAAGCATCCGGTTCAACCTCTCCTTCACCGGCCAAGGTATGTGTCGCATTCCTTGCTTTAGTCCAATATGAAGTATGTCATATGTTTAAAATGATTTCTCCGTTATGGTTTTGGAATGGTTTCAAACATTCAAATACAAATGGATGATCTCTTCAATCTGTATATGAATTAGATAAATAGTAGTAAATTCCCGGCCCAGTAGTAATGGGATTAAAACTCCCAGCACCAGGGAGATGAACTAGTCAAGAAAAATCGTGGTGCTGGGAATTTATATCCCAGCACCACCGTGGTAATGGGATTAAAACTCCAGCAACACTATGGTGCTGGGAATGTAATTTCCAGCACCATGTACATATAAGTTGCCGGATTTGTTGGTGGTGCTGGGAATTAAAACCCCAGCAACACAGTGGTTCTGCGTTTAAAAATCTCAGCACCAGGGAGATGAACTAGTCAAGAAAAAAGGTGGTGCTGGGAATTTATATCCCAGCACCACCGTGGTAATGGGATTAAAACTCCCAGCAACACCATGGTGCTGGAAATGTAATTTCCAGCACCATGTACATATAAGTTGCCGGATTTGTTGGTGGTGCTGGGAATTAAAACCCCAGCAACACAGTGGTTCTGCGTTTAAAAATCCCGAGAGATGAACGGTCAAGATAAATGGTGGTCTTTGGGAATTTATATCCCACTTTCCGTGGTAATAGGATTAAAACTCCCAGCAACACCATGGTGCTAGGAATCTAATTTCCAGCACCATGTACATAAAAGCTGTCGGAATTGTTGGTGGTGCTGGGAACTAAAACCCCAAGACACGGGTTCTGCGTTTAAATATTTGACACGGGGAGATGGGTAGTCGAGATAAATGGTGGTCTTTGGGAATTTATATCCCAGCACACCGTGGGCACTGATATAAATTTCGGCACCATGGAGAGGAACTGGCCGAGAAAGAGTGGTGATGTCAATTTTTTTACAGATTATTGCAAAGAATTGCGAATCTCAATTTGTTTTTACAATTACAAAATGAAGGAATAAATTATGTATTTTGTAATTGTTAGGGAAATAATGAGTGTCTTGAAAAAGCTATGATGGACCGCGTTTTAGGCCACTTTATTGAATTTTTTGAGGTCCAAGTGCTAAAGGGAAGCAACGTCCGTCGGTTTGTTTACATGAAAGGCCACAGAGAGATAATTAAACAAACCTCATTTCTTTGTTTTTTGAATATACAAGACATTCCACAAATCCATGGAATATTGGTCAATATATTTCAAAGTTGGGATTCGACAAGTCAAAGCTTTAAGTTTTCAACTGTGCCAGTTGCTTTCACCAGAAGAGATGTGTCCCTTTTGCTCGGTATTGCAGATAGAGGGGCTTATGTTCCTATGAATTCAACTAATGCATCAGGTGCTCTTTTCAATTCTCAATTCTCCAAAAAAGAACCAACTAGATCGAGGTTAGAGTTTTTGCTTAAAACCTTTGCTACTAGAGTAGAAGTAGATGAAGATGTTTTGGTATTTTGTAAGTTGTATGTATTGTATATATTTGCTTGTGTGTTGTTCTGTACTACTACATATAAGGTCCCATAGGTCTTGTAGATATTGTAGATGATTTTGACAACATAGGTAGTTTGATTGGGTGAAGCCATCCATCAATTTATGGCTCCACAATTGCCTACTATTGGAGATATATGTTCATCTAATAATCTGATTCTTGTGAAGAGCCAATTCCTTATCTAAAGGGGTTTCTTAGCCTTTTTTGGTGTAAGTTCTTTCTTACTAAATAATTTTTTCTTTTATATTTACGTAAGTATGTAACACTTTCGATGAAGCGAGCTTGGTTTTACGGAACATGTCACAATCGAGAGACCGTGCAATCATCGAAGGCCCACGAATAAATAAGTGGAGGCAACTCCTTCACATATTAGCAAGGTCGAGAATTTATTGGAGCAAGTCTCCTGAGCAGTAAATAGAAGACCACAACTTAGCGGTTTTTCATTTTAGTTATCTAAATAATTGTTGATTTTTGATAGGTCATTGTTGATCTAGTATGTACCAGTAGTGAAAATATATTGCTTGATAAGGTTGACTATTATATTGAAAATACTCCTCATCCAATAGAGACATCATCATCACAAACTATACAAGAAAAATACCCTACTAGTGAATGCCATGAGTGTTTAGTTTATCAGAGACAACTAAAAGAGTTAAGAATGGAAAACATGGCACTAACTGAAAGGGTAAAAGAACTAATGGAAATTATAGGAAGAGAAGGTATGGAGCCTGAACCAAATAAGCCTGAAGTTGACCCTCAACCTAAACCGGAACCAATTGCCCAGTGAACAAGGCGGCGAGATAGAACCCGTATGATTCTACAGGATACTCCGTTGATAGTCCAATGTGGGCAAAATTGGTACCTCAAAGCAAAAGAAAAAAGACAGAAATTTCTGATGTTGAGTTATTAGAAGGGCGACCTGATAAAGCTGTAAAAGAAGTAGAAGTGTTTGACAAGAAAGGCAAACAAAAAATTGGTATGGATGAATTGCAAGCGAGGGATACTATCTGTATTTTGGAAGAAGATGAAAAAGATCTTGTGAGGATGAAGCAATAATTGATAAACTCAACCAAATGAGAATGGAAGCCATTGCGGTTAGTCAGAATACTTCCCAAAATTAGTTTGTGTTATTTTATTTAAATAACTAATATTATTTTTGTATTATAGTATGTCAAGAAAAAGTGTAAGACAGCAAAGAACCAGAAACAAAATGCTGATGTGACCTACTTGCTAAAAAGTTTAAAAAAAATAAAGTATGGTAGTTACATCCACCATTACATTCAAAAATTTTATTACAATATTATAAAGTGCAAATATTTATTTACGATTAAATTTTTTTGTAGGCCGATAACAGGTTATGTTTGGGAGGAAGGTCCTTTTTCATTAACTCTGAATTCTTTATACTCTGGAGTTAATGGATCTGTTTTCCTGAGATGGGGAGGTTATCGATACATTTTGCTCAATTCTTTTTAGGGGGGCCTCCTCTTCATGTAGGTCATATAACAAGTCTGCGTATTGCTCATCCCTGTTCATTGTAAGGGAGTTAAATTATCTTGTATTTTCACGACATTTGATGTTATACTAACTGTTTAAATATTTTTTCCTCTACACACAATTTCAGTCAGCATTAAGATTATCGTGGAAGACTGTCACAAGACAAATCATAAACACAGACATGAATGATGGAGAGGTTAGATATATTTTTATACCTCTAAATACTGACCAAACTCACTTTCACCTGTTGTGTATCGACACAAAAGCAATGAGTTTCAATCATTACAACTTCATTTCATATGGTGGAAGATCAAAAGCTGATTTTGAAGCAGTGGTGAGTAGTTAAATATTTTAAATATAGATATTCCATCAATTTAACTTTGTTATCTGTTAATGAATAGTTATGTTAACTTAGTCATCGTTTAATTATAGGTATCCCAATTTAAAGGATATTCACCTAAGGAGCTTGCGTGATTCATCCATGTTTCTGAGGCTATTACCCCATCGGCAATTTGGGTTTACATTCGTTGATTGTGACAAGTGGCAAGGTACTAAAGAAAAATCTTGAGCGTGAAAATTATACTTTTGAATTGAAATATAAAATTTTTCTTTGCATGTTTACGATGATTGTGCCTTCTTTGTGATCTGATACATGAGATATACGCTTTATGGTGAGAAGATTGACTTGAACAAGCGGACATGACGAATTCAGAATATATGTCTCTGTCTCAATTTTAAGGGATGAGTTCTTCTGATGTAATTTTAGAAGTGTTGGTGGGAGTATGACAATGCATTGTTGTAATTAATGAAATTTGCTAATTTGTAAATGAAATCTTTGCTTCCCGTAGATCAGCGGTGAATGTATAATATGTTTATCGTTTGTGTTTGAGCTTTAATAAATGTTATATAATATATTGTTGATACTTTCTTTGGTCTTGACAATGAAATCCCGGGAACCTGATGGCCTCAGGATTAAATTTTTGCATTACCAGTGATTACGGGATTTTAATTTCTGACGGCACGCGTCTGATTTGAACTCAGAAATACGGTGGTCTTTGGGAATTTAACTCGAGAACAGCGATGGTGGTGGGAATTAAAGTCGGCACCATGTGTCTGATTAGGCGAGAAATAAGGTGGTCTTTGGGAATTAAAATCCCGGGAACTCAATGATCTGAGATTTTAATTCGGGACCACGTCTGATTGGCCCGGTCGAGAATCTACGGTGGTCTTTGGAAATTTAACTCACGGGAACACAAGTCTTTGGGAAAAAGTCCCACCACGTCTGATTTGAGGCGGCGAAATAAGGTGGTCTTTGGGAATTAAATTCCCGAGGAACACAATAGTCTGGGATTCTAATTCCCGGGACCACGAAACAATTCGGCGGCGAGGAATACGGTGGTCTTTGGTAATTATAATCCCGAAACTTCGGTGGTCGCAGGAATTTATTTCAGGACCGCGTCTGTTCGAAATGGTGAGAAATAAGGTGGTCTGGGATTTGATTCTCGGACCACGTCTGATTAAATGGTAGGGAACACCACGGTGGTCTGGGATTTGATTCCGGACCACATCTGATTCAATTTGGCCCGGGAGAACACGGTGGTCACAGGATTTTGATTCGATTACCACGTACACTTTCAAATAGGCGGAAATAAGGTGGTCTTGTGATTTAAATTCCGAGAACACGGTGGTCTGTGTAGGGCCATCGATGGATTTTGGCCAAACCCATTGATGGACCTACATGAATCAATGCGAAATCTTTACATCATTTGAAAGACTAACGGCTTCACATGGTGTTGCGTCGAAACTTCTTTCGATCCTCCTACCTCCCGATTTAGTAGCGTGCGGTTGGCGCGGGCACGATTCAATTGGGTGTAAACCTAATCACGCCTTGAAAATCGAAATTTTGGACCACGATACCGAGGCGAGTCCCAGCCACTTGGAGTTGGTTTGGACAAGTTGAGGTGACTAGGGCCATCGATAGGTTTTGGCCAGAAACCCGTTGATGGACTCTGAGAATCAATTCGAATTCTTTACATCGTGAAAGACCTAGCGGCTTCACATGTTGTTGCGTCGAGCAAACCGTTGTGATCCTCACGGCTCCCGATTTGGCCTCGTGCCACTTAGCGCGGGGCACGATTCTGAAAATGTAGTCTTTGGGAATTAAATCCGAGAACACGTGGTCTGAAATTTAATTCCCAAGACCACGTCCGTTTGCGACCTGGCCGAGAAATAAGGTGGTGCTGGGCATCTAAACCCGAAACAAGTGGTCTTTGGTAAGTGAATTCCCGGCCACGTCTGATGTCAGCCAGGCGAGATAAAATGTAGTCTTTGAGAATTAAATCCCAAGAACACGGTGGTCTGAAATTTAATTCCCAACACGTCCGTCCGTTGGCTGGCGAGAAAAGGTGGTCTTTGGGAATCTTAATCCCGAGAACACGTTAGTCTTTGAAAGTGAATTCCCGGCACCTCGTCTGATTCGAATTGGTAGGAATCGGTGGTCTTTGGGAATGTAACTCCCAGGAACACAGTGGTCCTGGAAATATAATTCTCAGGACCACGTCCATTTGCGAACTGGCCGAGAAATAAGGTGGTGCTGGGAATCTTAATCCCAGGAACACGGTGGTCCTGGAAATTTAATTCCCAGCACCACGTAGAAATCACATCACAAAATCATAAAGTCGAAGTGGTTGAAATATTTAACAAAGTATATATATTCCATAATTGTAGATACTACAGTTACAAACACCTTTGTAGCTAACTAATGACTTTACAGGGAGGCACCTTGGTGTTGTTACATATCTAAAACTCTGTATAGTCTTACAACATATCCCACTATACAGCACAGTCATAATTGCAAACAAAATTGTGAGCTGCGCATTATTCTATTCCCCACCACGAATCTGAAGCTCCTCATATCCTGCTGTCTGAATCTTTTAGGGTACCCAAATAGTAGGCTCTCAATGTATCGTATTATAAAAAATGCGCAATCATAGCTGTAAAAAATTAAAAATTATTAGTCCAATGCTAGCTTATAAAATATGGTATTACAAAGATTATTAGATGTCTTACGAAGAGCTTTATGCAGGACCACTGGACTCGGCCTTGCGGAAAAGTTTGCATTACAAATTTTTTGACGAGGCGAGGATGCGATTATCATATCTGAAGAGTGCATCTTTTTAAAGAATTGACACAGGACGAAATAAATCTTTGTAATCCTCCATACACAAACGGTTTATTTATTTGAAATCTAATCTAATGCTTCTTGCTTTCTTCAAATCGAGTAGTGTAAGCCTTCTGACGGACAAGGAGTTGTAGTGGATGAACTCAAGAAATTTCCAAGTACCCACTAGTAGGTGGCGATGATAAATCACGGATTATTGGACAAAATATGTATCCGATTGGATTGCTCGGGTTTTAAAGTTTGCTCGAATGCTTGGGCGTCATATAATATTAAACATATCCTGTGTATAAAAAATCACAAAACACCGGCAAAGTTTACAATTCCTTGCAAAGGGCCAAAAACTTCAGAATCCATTACGAAAATTGAGTTATAGTACGCTTATCGGTCACTTACCTTGCTCAGCTAAGATGAAAAATATGCGCTTATGCAATCCCCATATGTGTCAAAACATTCCAATCAAATATTGTAAGGAAAGAGTCCATGTATAAGTTGTGACATCGTTCTTCCACTCGGTCACGATCTCACACTACACAAGGAAAGGGTTATTAGCAACTCCCAAAACATAAGATGAAAGGTATATACAAAGAATATAAGATTGTCTTACTCTATTTTTTTAGTTTCAATAAAGACTCGACGTTTGGATCCATCTTACCGAAATTCTTTATAAGCTTCTTTGTATACAAAATAAAGCTGTGAGTTTGAAATATTTTGTCCGAAAAATAGGATAGACAGATAACTTATGCTCACCTCCAAAATCCTCCGCTTGGCGTCGAAAGTGTTGGTTGTTTTTCTGTAGAGACTTGTGTGCGCAGATCTCGATATTTGGGTTCACCCTCCTCGTGCAATTGATTTCCCTTTTTATCTGGCCCGACTCTGCTCGATGTTTGGCTCTGCAGAGAGATATTAGGGTCTCTTGAGGATACTCAATAGTCTTGGTGGGGACAATTAGAGTTTCAACTCTCCTTCTTTTAGGGATGTTTGAAAACCATGAAGGAGGGAGGCTTCTAAGGCTAGGGGTGATAGACCGTCAAGAGCCTTCTTCCTCACACAAACCTTCCGCCTAGTGTATGCAGAAGAAGGCTGTTGGGTTTGTACAGCTTGTATAGGCTGTGATTGTAACACCTCTACATCCGATTGTAAATTGAGTTGAAGCTCTAGTATTAAACTGTCTTTTCAATGATTAATGCTTCTTTTTCAAAGAATTATATCATCCCTTTCACTTATCTCGTTGTCCTTCCTCTTCGACCTCCTCTAACTCTTGAAGAAGCTCTGTATTGTCTTTTCTTGTTGTTCGGTCGCTTCCTTAAGTAGGGAGGTGCTTTCAAAATCACACCTTGCTTCAACTAGCTTGGTGCTTAGAGTAGATACAATTTCTGCATTCTCTGGCATCTTTGGGATGTAATTCCTCTTGCGTCGACCTGAGTTTCGGGTTGAGGAGTTGATGCAGAAAATCTAGGTGGCGAAGCGGTATGTACCAGATGCAGCTCTGACTGTGCTGGAATTAGATCGACAATTATTTTGTCAGGTACGAGACCATCTACCATCTTCTTAACGACCCTTACATTTGTGGAACTCCACCTCCATCTCAGCATTCTTGGCAAAGCATGAGGGACGTGTGGAGGTAGGATACACAAATGCTCGTACATTCATACCTGGAATGACAAGATTAATTGTTAATAGACAGATTTATCTATACTATTTGCGGAAGACATAAAATATAAGTGTGCGAAACCCTTAAGCATTGGTCTGGTGGATCCACCTACGACGTCTGCTTTTGGTCGCAATGTGACTCCCATACCAATTGACTCCATTTGAGGAGTCATGTACGTATAAAGTGCTTCGCACCAATTGTACCTGCCTAAGTTATCAAAATCCTCTACACAATCTATAAGTGATCGCATAGCTATTCTAGGCTTACTGCTGGTGGTAGTAAAAAACACACAAGAGAAAAAATATAAAATAAACAACTGACAATAAAGTTTTGCAGATCCTAAATTATCTGGAGATCTGGAAGTCTTCAATAAATCCTCCAGATGCTTGTTAGAGCAATCAGCTTCCACGAAATATTGAATATATAGCTGTCCAGACGGAGCTTCATTATTCATAGGAACTTCGAGTCCATCATCTGGTAGACCAAGGATGAGGGAGACATCCGTCTTTGTGAAATGTAATTTCTTGTCTTGGAATATAAAACATTTCTCCGTGCAGTCCCAATTATCAAACATATTCTGAACGAGGGGTCTGACATGGGTAATATCTGGAATGTCCAAAACCCACGCAAAGGGGGAGCTCCGAATAAGCCGCTTTCTTCCACACTCGGCGGCACACTTGCAATAAATTTTTTAAACTGGGAAACGTTGCTTTTCCAGTTCATTCTCTTGGTTCTTCCTCGCATCAACGCACGGGTTCTTGCAGAAGTATCGCTTGATGATTCACCAGTTGAAGCCATCGTTAACTGAAAAAATTTCCCTAGGTTAACAACCAAATGCATTGTAATACAGCAATTTTAAACTGATAGATGAAATGGATTGAAACATGTGTGATGATACAAACAAACGTTACCTCTGCTTAAATGGTAAAGCCTAAAACCCTAAACCCTATCGAAGAGTTTAAACGAGATCGTGAACGGAAAAAGGCAAAAACCCTAGATAGATCGGAAGAAACGATAGCGACACAGAATTTAAGAAATCTACAAAACTTACTTAGGTCGAAAAAGGCGTTGAGATGGTGTTGAGCTGGTGTTGAGATGTTTTAACTCGCACCGGGGAGGTTTAACTGACACGGGGGGGTTTTGACCGCAGACCGGGAGTTTGAATCGAACCAAGAGAGTTTGAGCGGCCGGGAAGGCAAGCGAATTCCACAGAGACAGAACGCAAGGAGCGATAGAGAAATGAAATGTGGTGTTGAGATGTTTGAACTTCCACCGGGGAGTTTTATATTAGCGGTCGGACGGATTTAGAATACTTTGGTGTTGGTAATTATAATCCCAGAAACAAAGTGGTCCTGGGAATTTATTTCCCAGCACCACGTACAATTTCGAAATAGCTAAGGAATAAGGTGGTCTTTGGGATTTCATTTCAGATCACGTCTGATTTAAGTGGGGGAACACTGTGGTCCTGGGATTTCAATTCCCAGGACCGCGTACAATTAGAATCGGGGAACACGGTGGTCACGGGATTTGATTCGATTACCACATACACTTTCAAACAGTAGGAAATAAGGTGGTGCTTTGGGATTTCAATTCGGGACCACGTCTGATTAAGTGGTCGGGAACACACGGTGGTCGGGATTTCAATTCGGGACCACGTCTGAATCGCGAACACACGGTGGTCCTGGGATTTCAATTCGACTACGCGTACTTTCAAACAGTAGGAAATAAGGTGGTCTGGGATTTGATTCCCGGGACCACGTCTGTTAAAGTGGCGGGAACACACGGTGGTCACAGGATTTCAATTCGGGACCACGCATAATTTAGAATCGGCGGGAACACACGGTGGTCACGGATTTGATTTCACCCGTACGACACTTTCAAACAGTAGGAAATAAGGTGGTACGGCAATTTAAATTCGAACACGGTGGTCTGTGTAGGTCATCGATGGATTTTGGCCAAAACCCATTGATGGATCTATGAGTCCAAATTCAAATCTTTGCATCGAAAAGACCTAACGACTTCACATGTTGTTGCATCGAGAAACTTCCTTCCGATCCTCCTACCTCCATGTTTTGGCCACGTGCCGCACGGGGGCGATTCAAAATTGGTTGTGTAAACATAATCACGCTTGAATATCGGAAATTTTGGACACGATACACGAGATATTGAGATTACAATTTTGCAAACTAACGTAACAAAATTTTCCATTACAATTCTGCAAAATAGCTTAACATTAACATTAGCATTGACATTGACATTGACATTAACATTGTTTCCTTTAAAAATATTTACACAACCACAATAAACATACTTAGGAATTAGTAAATGGCATTCTACAAGACCTCCTATTATGCCGCTGTTTGCATCTCACGTGATTTATTTTTCACCCTCCCAGTATGTTTGGACTCTATGCGTGCCTTTTTTCTTCGCCCGGGCTGCACAAGGCTACGAGGAGGTAGAACTCCGAAAATTTTGTCACCATTAGGCCAAAATTTCTTACTTCGACATGGGTAAATACGATCCATGTAAGTGGCCTCCCAGGTTTCCCTTAGAAAATAATGCTCGCAGTAACGGTATGGATCCATGTTCCGATATATGATGACTGCAATAGCATGCGAGCAAGGAATTCCTGAAATTTGAAACTCACCGCAGATGCAACTTCGCCTATCCAAATCAACAATATACGAAGATGCTATTATGCAGATTTCCATTTCCGTTTGTGAATATGGGAATACCGAATATAATCGAGTTCTTTCTCTCCTTTCATCAATCTCTTTAATGGCATAAGGTGTTAGAAAACCCGACCTTTTCAAGATTCTTCCCTACTGGTTATAGAACCATTGAGCAAGCTTTCTTCTAGTGTTGTCAATTAAACCGTGATGGGGAGTTCACGTGCTTCCTTGAATAATGCATTTAAACTCTCAGAACAATTAGTGGTTAACATTGTGTACCTCCTGCCAGGAAAGTGTGCATTGGCCCATCTTTTTGGATCGATCTTTTGTAGCCACGCATATGCTTCCTTGTGTTTGTCATGCATGTTCTGCATTAATCGATCAAAGTCAACTCTTGTATTTGCTCTTGCTGCTGCCCAAAATAAACCTAATGAGGATCTATCCCGCATCTCTACCATGTTACAAGACAAGTGATAGCAAATAAAAACCATGATGGGTGATGGATACACTTTGTTAATCGCCGATATAATCCTCTCGATGTCTATCCGGAGACAATGCTCAACGACTCGGGCAGACATCAAGGAATGTCTTTACATGATCCAAAACCACTCCCAAGCAGATCCACATTCAACTTCGCAATTCCAAATGCAATCGCATAATTTCAGATTACTCACAATCCAAAGAGCTATTAGCAAAACACCGTGATACTCGCTACTATATGTAGCATCAATTCCAATTAGTTTTCGCAAATACAACTCGAATACTCTTCGACAAGCACCAAATGCCCAAAACATCGCTGAATTGATTTTCACCATTTCTTAGTCGCAACATATACGACGTGATCTCTAACTCTTAACTCACGCAAGTACATCGAAGATCAATATAGGCCCGATCAAAATCACCTACCACTCTTTTAATGCTTTCGTCGCCGTGTATGCTTGTATGAAATGTGAACACCAAACCTAGCTTGCATTTCTTCAATCAACTTGGCTCAGATCATCGAGGTAGCCAACCGCCCTACAACTGCTCATACAAATGTGGATGTGCAAGCATGGTGATTCATTGTTTCTAACACCGCCACATTCATGCCGCTTTACATATTTTGTGACAAGTTGAACTCCACGCTCCACTTGCAACTAGACTCGAACAAGGCCGACTAAAGCAAATAACTTTAATTTTATCGAACTGTGTCAACAATGGCTTGTATCTCAAGTTTTTAGCATCGCATGCCTTACTAGTGCATCTTTAAACTCTTGTCGAGAGAAAAACTCGCCCATGAAAAAAATCATTTGGATCTGATGAACCGACATCTGCCAATAGTCTTATTTGTGGATTTAAAACATAGGGATCATCAGCAATTGGGAACACTTCCTCTAAGTCACTGTATTGATGTGGATTTAACTCACCTTCTTCATGTTGGATATCATCAGCGAAGAATTCTTCCGAAGAATTTGTATATTCTAACTCTTCTATCCCATGTATATCACTTACCTCCTCTTCACTCCAAGTTTGTTCAAAATATTCATGATCTACTGTGGTAGCAGTGACAAACTCTT
The DNA here is from genome assembly GCA_025175895.1 of Wurfbainia villosa. Lineage (NCBI taxonomy): Eukaryota > Viridiplantae > Streptophyta > Magnoliopsida > Zingiberales > Zingiberaceae > Wurfbainia > Wurfbainia villosa. Next base: position 121,148,594 of record CM045991.1, on the reverse strand, counting down.
CTTCGAGTATGGAAGAAGCGTCTCTATTTATATCAAGGTGTTGATCACTGGTAATTCTATTGCCCACATCAGTAAACTGAGATGAAGATGGAATATTACTTGGGCACAGATTTATGGAATCTTGATCATCTAACTCTCTATCCTTCAAATTTGATTCAATGGTTTCCAAAAATGTTAACACTTCATCAGGAAGGGGGTCATCCCTGCAAATGTTTTTAAAATCAACACTGTTATATGTAGTGTGCTATGAAAGTAGGCTGAATTTTTTTAACTAGGCTTTAGAAGTCTGAAGACAAGTGGAGGATGAGAGTTTATGGTTAGGTTTCCCAATTATGCACTTAACTAATTATAACATTTGATGTTGATAGATAGGGCCATTAATGGGTTTTTAACGAAACCCATTGATGGACCTTTCAATGTTGAAATTATGAACGGTTTATATGGAATGGAAGAGGAAGACATTTACCGGGTTTATGCACAGAGGGATACTTAGTTCCCACTCCTACAGACGATTATGGAGTGCGTGCGGTGCGCACGCGGCATGATTGGCACACTCGTCTGAATGTTGGCACAGAGCATTAATTTTCATAACTACTGTTTGGAAGCATAAGGAAAGGTGGAGAATGATAGTATAGGTCACGCTTGGACTCGACCCGCCTAGACGACTTTATTTATCTCCAATATAAATTGACAGCACCACTCTTTTCTCGGCCTGGGTTCCCTCTCCATGGCCGAAATTTATATCCTGTGCCCACGGTGGTCTTTGGTATATAAATTTCCAGCACCACCATTTATCTCGACCAGTTCCATCTCCCTGGTGCTGGGATTTTTAAACGCAGAACCACTGTGTTGCTGGGGTTTTAGTTCCCAGCACCACCAACAATTCCGGTAATTTTTATGTACATGGTGCTGGAAATTTCATTCACAGCACCATGGTGTTGCTGGTGGTTTTAATCTCATTACCACGGTGGTGCTGGGATATAAACTCCCAACACCACCATTTATCTGGACTGGTTCCATCTCCCTGGTGCTGGGATATTTAAACGCATAACCACTATGTTCTTTGGGGTGTTAGTTCGGCACCACCAACAATTCCGCAATTTTTATATACATGGTCTTTGAAATTTCATTCCCAAAGACCATGGTGTTGCCGTGGTTTTAATCTCATTACCACGGTGGTCTTTGGGATATAAACTCCCAAAGACTACCATTTATCTGATGGTTCCATCTCACAGTCTTTGGGATATTTAAACGCAGAATCATGTGTTCTTTGGGGTTTTAGTTCGACCACCAACATTTCCGCCAACTTATACATATGGTGCCGAAATTACATTTCGACCATGGTGTCGGGGGTTTTAATCTCATTACCACGTGGTCTTTGGGATATAAATTCGACCACCATTTATCTCGACCACCCAATGCCAATGGTGCCGAGTCTTATTCGTAGGACCATAGTGTTGCTGAGGTTTCAAATCCCAGAACCACCCTTAATGTCGACCACATATATCTCCCTGGTCTAGTGAATTAGATTTCGACCAAGGTGTTTGGAAGTTTAAATCTCATTACCATCGTGGTCCGGAATATAAATTACGGCACCACAATTTATCTCGACAAGTTCATTCCCATGGTCGAGTATTAAACTCGACACTGCGGTGGTGACGAGATTTAAATTCCCGACCATATTTTATCCCGAATTTGTTGAACCTTAATGTGAGAATCCAAATACCACGATGTTCTTGGGATTTAAATTCCCAAAGATCACTTTATCTAGAACCAAATGAGGGAATTTCATCACAAGACCACCTACTCTCCCATGGTCTTTGGGATTTTAAATTTTAGAGGCGGTGGTCTTTGGGAATTTCATTGCGACCACCTACTCTGACAGATTGAATCTCTCATTGGGAATATCAATCAGGAACTTCGATGTCGTGGGATTTAATTGAAAGCATCATCTTTTAAGTTAGGTGGAATTTGTTTAGGTGGCAAAACTTGGTTATGAATCTCTGTGATCGCAATTATGGGTGCATTGGTCTACTTTGGTATGATATGTCTACCTTGTATTTATGGGTGTGGCAACTTGACTATACAACCACCTACAATACATTTAAAACACATACATACATGATAATACTATCATGCGATCATGAGCGAGTGAGTGGCCAACTTCGATTAATTAGCCGATAAATTCGTGGGAGCAGTGATGTCGTTGATAACTACTAGGGTTTCATCAAAAATGGTGTTGCTCAGTTGGTTTGCGGAGGAAAGCTGCATGTGGTGCTCATCAACGGCATGGGGCTGGCGCTCCCACGTGGTTGGAAGAGACGTTTGGATGGCTCGGGATTTCCAGATGTGCCTCGGATGGATGCAAACCTCTCTCTGCATTAAATTCCAAAGCTGTTTGGCGGGAGGGGTATTTTGGGAATTACGCGCGCGATTTGGTTATTATGAAACTATAGTGCGCGTTTTGGGCAAATCCGAACTTCGGCTGCTGTGTTTGGTAAATTGCTGAATAAAATAAAAAGTGTTTACATCGGATGATATAATATTTTAATATTTTAAAATTTTTTACTTTCTTCATGCTCGAGCGTTACGATCCCGAACACTTGTATTTACGCCCGAGCAATTTGACATCGCCGTCGAACGATTAGATTTTAATCGCAATTTGATCGAAATTCGATTGCAACATTAGCAATTGCAATGACGATGAATTCCGATTGCAATTCTATCAGAATCGGTCGATTATAATCCGGTCTGATTCCGACATCGATCGGATTGAGATGGAATTCCGATGGAATCCACTAACCGCTCTCCAAAAAAATAATGTGTTTAATTCATGTAAAAGTAACTACTTGATATATTTGCAGAAGGATTTGATGATGTAATTTGTTTTAATACAATTTTCAAGGGACAGATAAGCCTCCACCTGTCTAGATGTCTAGACATGACATGAATTAATTAGTTACGCATTAATTAATATATTTAGAATATTTTTTAATAATCATCATCATTTTAATAAATGAATAATCGAGTGAATTCTGACAAAACCTCAATAATTGAGAAAAAAATATTTCCCTAATTTTGTCAGGTAATCTCAATAATTATATTGTGTTTGATTGGCCATGCCGAAGCCAGCGTGCCCTATCCATTGCATCGCATCTGCCATGGCATGTTCTGAATATATATATATATATATATATATAATGTCTTTCTGTATATTTAATTTACCTCTCATGTGTTTATTGTTAGATATGTTATCGGTTTCTCGATTTCATTCTGATCGGTTCTAGATTTGTCGACGTCGAATCGATCCGAATCAGTCTCAGTTCTAAAGTTTTAATTTTGGAATCAATTCAATTCAGACCGATTCCAAATCGCTTCTGAAATGGTTCCAGATCCGTTTCAGTTCTAAAGTTTTAACTTTGGAATCAATTCATTTTGGACCGATTCCAAATCGATTTCGAAATGGTTCCGGATCAATTCCGAAATAGTTCCGAGTATCTTTCTAAAACTTGAGCTTCCCAATTCATCTAATTTGTTGATGATTCTATTCTTTTATTTTCTATCATAAAATAATCTTGTAGATATGTTAACATGTTAAGAATTTTCATCTTTAAATTAGCAATCGAAACCAGATCCAAATCGGAACTAGAATCAATTCCGAATCGATTCCGTAACAATTCCAAATCGGTTCCAAAATCAATTGGAACCGAACCGAATCGGAATCGGAACGGTTCCGATTCATTTGAATCGATTTCGATTCTGAATTCAATGGATTAATTCCGACTCAATTTCGGATCGAATCAATCCGTTAAACATGCCTATTTATTGTTATTGTTAGGTGGATATATAAAAAAAGATCTACATGATTGGAAAAAATCAAAATAAAATGGTAAATTTAAAAACAATTTAAATTAAGAGTTGTAGCTCGCACTCAAGACGATTAATTTAGCTCAATTATTTGACACTCATGCAATCAATCACCAATAATTTATCTAACTCGTTGATATTGGTAGAAAAGTTTAATGGGTCAAATCTTTGAATGGGAAGTCCACGGGGGAGCAGATTCGATAGAAAGGAGGTTGAATTTCATGCGCTAATTATTAATCTGAAAGGGTCAAAGGCTCATCGTAATTTATCTCCTTTATGATGGTCCGGGAGCAGATTGATAGGGGCCGCTAGATTGACGATCCAACCTTTTATACAAACAGATAGAAAGAAGGTCGAAAGTGGACAAAAAGAATACAGAAAATCCTGGGAAGTAGGCGAAACATGAAGTCTAGGCATAGAATTCGAAGAGCCAGACATTCAGGCGCAAGGCGCGGGCACGCGGGCACACGAAAAATTAAAATTTCAAAACTGTGGGAATTCGAGAAGTCGATTACTCGAAATATCATAGGAGTTTACCGATCGAAATCTTATCGATAATTTATTAAACAATACACATGAAATTTAGAATTGTCCAAACAGTATCATATACTTTCATATTTATCAAATAGCGTATTTAATTTTCTTTTTATCCCTTCCACCAAACAGACCTGCACCACAGTGGAAATCTTGAACCATCCAAACGTAGTGTTAGAAATTCAAATTCCAATATCTCAATGGTATTGCAATCCCAACACCACCACTGTAGTGCTGGAATTTAAATTCCAGCACCATAATGGTGCAAGTATGTTTGACGAAAGAGGTAAAAAGAAAATTAAATGTGTTATTTGATAAATATGAAAGTATGGAGTGCTGTTTGAGAAATTCTAAACTTCATGTGTGTTATTTGGTAAATCCTCAAAATCTTATAGAAGTTGAGTACCCGGAGACCCGACAAAGATTCCTTCCAATAGTTGTTATAATTGATCTCCTAATAACCTCCCTTAGTGATGATTATGATACACATAATCATTAGAAATTGTCCTTTAACGATCTGCCAAAAGACATCATAAGAATAATCGTGAGGAAAAAGATATCTCAGAAATTGTTTTATAAAGATAAAGGCATGGGAAAAGGGAGGCTCTATGGACATTTCTCTATTACAAAATACTATTCTTATATTTCTTCGTCATTGCTCTCGGTCTAATTTAAACATCAAAAAATCATCATTGGTATTGACGATATACATTTGACGTGTATTAATTTTGATAGAATTTACTGTTGTGACCATGAGAATCTGTTCTCTCTTGTGGACTCGGTGAAAGAGACCAAAAGTGATCGCATAATTTATAATTTTATTATTTTTTATTTCTATTTTCCTCATTAAATAAATTCAAATAATTGTCATCGATGTCACCACTGCATAAATATATAATGAATAAATATAAAGAATAATAATTTTCAAGGATACAGTGCAATGGTAAAATAGTAAATGGTAAAATAGAATGACATATTACATATATATATACTAACACAGTTCAATCTTCTATTGAAACAAATTATACTCTAAATTTTAAAAAAAATTTAATAAACAACTCTAAGTTGAGTGGGGATCATAAATTTATCTTTTTAGAGTATATTTTCGACATCAAACTTGTCTTACAGAGACGATGTGATCAGGTCAGCAGATTTAACTATTAAGTCGTGGACACTTCTCTAATTCACTTTGATAATCAATGAAGAATATTTCATTTAAAAATTATTTAATATTTCATCAGAAATGTATGAGACAGATAAATAAAATGTCTCTCTCTTTCTCGTATTTGATTTTCCAGTTACCTTGCAAATGGACTGAAAATGACAGAGGCCCCATGGTAGACGCCGAACTCGATTAATGCGATGGTAGCCTCCTGAGGGAGCTCAATCGGGTGGACGAGTGAGTGGGAGAGCGATCAGTTTGTATCCCGAGAACGTAGAGAGAAAGGCCATGGACGACTCCTCTTATCCTCCTCTCCTCCACCCCGACCACCACCCGTTTCCCTCGTCCCAGAAGAAGCTCCTCCGGTGGCTCTCCGTCGCCGGAACCTCCATCGTGCTCCTCCTCTGCCTCCTCGCCTCCAGAAACACCAATGGCGTCGAACCGGGGAAAGCTCGAAGCCTTCCGGTCTCCCGTGGTCCCGCCGCCGGCGTCTCGGAGAAGTCCAGTACTGACTCAAGGCTCGTCGGCTTCTCCGAGCCGTCGTCGTCGTATCCCTGGACCAACAACATGCTCCTCTGGCAACGCACCTCCTTCCATTTCCAACCCGAGAAGAATTGGATGAACGGTCTCTGATCTCCCTCTCCGATCCTTCTCTATTTCTTTCTTTCTTTTCTTCAACATGCTCCTCTGTTTTCTTTGCTGACGGTTAATTATATTCATCCTTGTGCATGGGTTGCGATCTGGAATTCTCCACTCAGATCCTAACGGTGAGATGGAATATTTAGTGCTCGAAAATGCTAGATTTGCTTGATTTATATAGTAATTTTTCATGATTTTTCAATTGAATAAAATCTTACAGCTCCTGTTTACTACGAGGGATGGTATCACCTGTTCTACCAGTACAATCCGAGCTCGGCCGTGTGGGGGAACATAACGTGGGGGCACGCCGTGTCCAAGGACCTCGTCCACTGGCTCCACTTGCCCGTCGCCATGGTTCCCGATCGCTGGTACGACGCCAATGGCGTGTGGACCGGCTCCGCCACCCTCCTCCCGGACGGCCGCCTCGCCGTGCTCTACACTGGCTCGACCACCGAGTCGGTCCAAGTCCAGAACCTTGCTTTCCCGGCGGACCCGGCCGACCCGCTTCTGCTGTCATGGACCAAGCATGCGGTGAACCCGGTTCTCGTCCCACCGTCGGAGGTCAGGGCGAAGGACTTCCGGGACCCCACCACCGCCTGGCGCGTCGGCGACGAGTGGTTCGTCGCCATTGGATCCAAGAATGACGCGCGGCGACACGCGGGGATCGTGCTGGTCTACAGGACGGTTGACTTCTTCAAGTACGAGCTGCTCCCCGGCGCGCTGCACGAGGTGGAGGGCACTGGGATGTGGGAGTGCGTTGACTTCTTCCCGGTGGCGACGGAATCGGCGACAGGGCTCGACACGTCGGTCCCGGCAGGTCCCGGCGTGAAGCACGTCCTCAAGGCCAGCCTGGACGACGACAAGCACGACTACTACGCGATCGGCAGGTACGACGCGTCGCGAAACTCATGGGAGCCAGACGAGCCGGCGGTCGACGTCGGCGTCGGGTTGCGATACGACTACGGCAAGTTCTACGCGTCGAAGACATTCTTCGACCCGACGAAGGGCCGGCGAGTCCTGTGGGGTTGGGTCGGCGAGACCGACAGCGAGCCAGCCGACATGGCCAAGGGCTGGGCCTCCCTCCAGGTGCCGTTGACTTAAATTTTCCCTGAGGTCAAACGATGTCGTTGACTTCAATTTGCTCGCGCCTGCTGCAGGCCATTCCGAGAACCGTAGTGTTCGACCAGAAGACCGGCAGCAACCTCCTCCAGTGGCCGGTGGAGGAGGTGGAGAGGCTGAGGATCGTCGGAAAAGAGTTCACCAACGTCACCCTCGCTGCCGGCTCCGTCGTGCCCTTGGACGTCGGAGCAGCGACCCAGGTATTTTGCTGAGAATAAAAAAAAATAAAAAATTGGTAAAGCGGCTAGCTAATAACGATGGTTATCGGTCGATAGTTGGACATCGTTGCGGAGTTCACGGTGAGGCAATCTGCACCGGCGAACACAGTCGACGCCGACGTCGGATACAACTGCAGCACGGGCGGTGGAGCCGCCGGCCGGGGCGCGCTCGGTCCGTTCGGCTTGCTCGTGCTGGCTGACCGGAACCGTCTGGAGCAGACAGCGATATATTTCTACGTCGGGAGGGGAACCGACGGCGGCATCAGCACCCATTTCTGCCAAGATGAGCTCCGGCACGAGCCAATTAACCCGTTAAAAAGTTTTATTTTTTGCTTAATTGTTAATTAATTAGTTCATTTATATGGATTTTCTGTGTGTAAATCACTTTCGATTAGGTCGTCGGCGGCCGGCGATCTGGCGAAGAGAGTGTACGGAAGCTTAGTTCCGGTGCTTGACGGCGAAACCTTATCGCTAAGGACAATGGTGAGCGATCTAATTAAAACTAATTAACACTCGAAAATGTTTTTTAAGTGATTAATTAGAGGATGGATGATAAATTTTGAGGAGTGAATTAGGTGGATCATTCGATCGTGGAGAGCTTTGCACAAGGAGGGCGGAGGTGCATCACGTCGAGGGTGTACCCGACGACGGCCATCTACGGGCCGACGCAGCTCTTCCTCTTCAACAATGCCACCGCCGGCGAGGTCACCTGCAAGTCAGTCAAGGTCTGGCAGATGGACTCGGCCTTCATCAGGCCTTTCAATTCGACGACGGAAATCACTCGACGGTCACCGAGCTCCGCTCCATCTTCTCGCTGAAAGAAAGTGGGAAAAAACAACAAGAAAATTATCTAATTAATTAAATCAAAGAAGGCGTATTTATTCATTCTTAAATTTCTTTTGAGAGAATATTTTATTTTTCTATCCGATTAATCCCTAAAAGCAATAGACATTCGAGACGCCTCATTAATAATTAAGTCAAATAAGATCAGAACCTAAGTGACATCTACCGACCACCTAATGTAAATCAAATAAGCGCTCATATTTTTTTTTACGGTTCAACTGGAACTCTACAATCACGTCATCCTTGAATAATGGTCAAATGTTGAAGTCATACTCCGTCATCGGACAAACTCTTGGATCTCAGGGCCACCCAAATCGATTTTTTCTAAATTCATCGCCGAGTCAATATCCATGTGGCGGCGATTGATCCTTGAGTCTCCAATTCATTGTAGTCGTTGATCATTTCACGGGACAGAAGAATAGTACATAAATTATTATAATGGACAGAGATCGAATTTCAATGTGGAGTACAAATTTTTATCCGAACTCAGAAATCCTCCCCTGTTTTGATCAACGACTCAAGGAACACAGTCTCTATAATTTATCTCCTTTCATATTAATTGTATAACTGATTGACGAGGATACTGAGGACGAACGAATCATCTTTTTACTATAATTTAGTAATCACCGATTTATATCTTGAATTAATATGATCGCATATATGAGTATCTAGATGGAAAAATTCATAGATGCTATAATGACCATAACACGGACGCATCAAGAGATGAAGGGTGCGTCTGGTTTAAATTTTGATTATCTATTTAAGATTATCTATAATGATCTTAAGGAAGAATAAGATTTTTTTTATTCCGAAATTAACAAATAATTTTTTCTAAAATTATCCCGTAAATTTTATTAAATCCTAATTTTGTCCTAGTATAATTAAAATCTTAATCGATCGTCCATCGCTTTCACCGTTGGTCGTCGTAGCCACCGTCAACCGTCGTCATCCTTGTTGATTGTCGTCAGTCGTCAATTGTCACCGCTCGTCGCCGCCAATCACCTGCCAGCAATGTCAGTCGTCGATCATCGATTGTCGATCGTCGTCGTCATTGACCGTCGACCATCGATCGTCACCCACCATCCGTTGGACATTAAAGTTGAACCAAAAATAATATAGTAAAATATTAAATTAGATTATACATTAAAATTTCTAAACAAATAAATTTTTATTGTATAATTTATGATTGAATCAAATAATATAAATTATATTTTATTTTCCATAACTTTGATTATTAAATTATCTGACAATCACATAATCAATATTATGTATGATAACTTGAATCAAATGCACCAAAAGTTATTTAGGCTTTATCAATTATTTTTACTATAAAACTGGACTATTAAAATTGATAAGATTATTAAATCATAACGTAATATATACTCCAAAAAAATACAATCCCAGAGCCCCCCTTTAAAATTGATCTTATATTTATAAAGATAAATTATGATCGATTGTACTGACATTTAACATTGTTCTTAAACAACAGACATTATTTTTGAAGAGAATTGATTCATGCTCATCTTTGTATATTTATACTGTGTTGATCATTTAGTTTTTGAATGTGAACGTGTTTTTCCTTTTCTTCGAAAAATATAAAATTTGGGGGGAGTAAAATTATATGAATTAAATCAAAATAATCAGTGGAGTTTGGAAACTTTGATTTGATTAATTTAGATATTCATTTTATTAAAAAAATGATTATTTTAATTTATTCAGTTGGATCTCACTTTTAAAATTTATATTTTAATTAAATTGATTGAATCAAATCAGTGTCAATCAATTTATATATTATGAATAGTCTATTGATATGCAAATTTTTAATTCTACTGATCGACTAGAAAATAAGACAATAGATTTATTAATTGATTATACAATTTAATTGATCGATTGATAAAAATTAAATAACAAATGAACAGTCAAATTAATTCAGAAATTCATTTTTATTTTAAAAAAATATTCCAATTTATTCAATTTGATCTCGATTTTAAAATTCAAATTTTAGTTAAATTAATTAAACAGAATCATTATCAAATTTTAATTTTATTCCTTCTTCGAGTCAATTAATATATTTTTACAGATGACAAACACAGTGCATATATTGCACAAAAGAATTTTTCCTTTATACATAATGAATATTAGTTACTATGTAATTTTGCAATGATCGATTAATTAAAAAATAAGATAGTAAACTTATCGACTATGCAATTTAATTGATCAACTGATAAAAATCAAACATTAAAAGGAATCATGTATTTAATAGTCCAATTGGTAAATATGATTGTCTAATAACAGTCGATTACTAAAAAAAATTTGTTTAAAGTGCACATGACGTCAACAAAAAGATCAAAGTATCTGTATGTGTAAAAAAGATTGAAAATTTGTCTTCGTAGGCAAAGCACTCGGTTCAATATTGAACGACTTTATAAAGAAAATGCGATTGAAAATCAATCATCGTTGTATCACTGTTGTGCTTCTGAATGTATCAAATAGGCAAACAAGGACAATAATCACTCATATTAGAATGAATAGGTAAAGTCTATCCCCTCGGGATGATACGTTGGTTAGAACTGCGTAGTTACTGCTATAAGGATCGAATTTCGATGTGAAATTTAAAATTCTTATTCGAGTTCAAAAATTCTTCATTGTTTTGCTCCCTCTCACCCATAGACGAAATTAGGCCAGTAGCAATGTAAGAAGAGGAAGAAAGGGAATGACACCAGTAATGGGCTAATGGACCATGATTGGCTTCTGCACAACATATCGGTGCAAAATGTAGGTACCATTGAATTTTTATTTATTTTATGTTTGATACGGCTGAAAAATGGTCGGGTCATCGATTAGATACTTGTATACTTGAAAAATAAGAACGGTGGAGGAAAAAAAAATGAGATCCATGAGATTTGAGGGTCGCATATATTAGTCGGGAGCTTTGCCGGTTAGGAAGTTAAGAGTCAAAGGAGTCAGGAGCTCGACCACTCAGAAGATCGGAAGTCGAAGGAGTCGAAAACTCGACCACTCGGGAAGTTAGGAGTCAAAGAAGTCGAAAACTCGAGAAGTCGAGAGTCAGAGGAGTTGAGAGCTTGGCAACTCGGGATGTCGAAAGCATAAAGAGTCGAGAACCTGGGATCTACTAAAGGGATTTCTCTCAATAATTGTCACATCTAGTCCCCCCTAATAGTCTCTCTCAATACTAACTCCTGAACATTTGATACATCAGGTAGAGATTCTTTATGACGATTGTCTTCTAACAATCTATATATCAAAGGGTACTACGGGGAGATAACCCTAATCGATGAGGAGTCAGATACTCTATAAAGACAAATTGAGATAAAAAAGTTTTGATTATACTTTTTATTTTTCATTTTTTCCTGTCTTACTTAAGTATCGGATGGACATCACGACGACCTCCGACGTGATTACGTTTGACATGAAATTATTGTGGTCAGATCGAATATGCTCTTGACGAAAAAGAGCTAAAAGTTGATTGTATCAATGATAATCGTTTACAATTATAAATGAATAACACATGATATTAATTAGTCTAGCTAGTTAATCATCATTATGTTCCACTTTATTATAATTGCTCTCCTATAATTATCTATTTTCCTTAAATACCAATTATTAAAAAAGAGTTATGGATAATTAAGTGCAATGTGGTCCGGGTTTTTTAATGATTAAAGTGTAATTAACGCATGAGCTAAATTTAATTTGCATAACTACAGATGTGGTGCTCTCCTTAGCAACCGCACGAGTTTCTTTTATAGTAGAACTTCCTCTATTTGAGGCCGAGCTTCGCTTCGCAACGTGCAAGGTAACACTAGGTCAATGGGCATCGATGATAGACGACATAACTCTTCCGATGATCAAGTCAGCGAAGTATTGCATGTTATATATTTATAAGATAAAAAAATATCTTCATTAAAATGAGATCTTTTGGATAAAATTCAAAAATAAAATCATGAAGACTTAAGTCAAAAGTGAATGATATCATGTCATTATGGACAGGGGCGGATCTAGAGGAGTTTGGGGGGCCATGCCCCCCCCCCCCCCCCCATTTTAAGCTATTTTTATTAAAATTTTATTTTTTTTATTTATTTTTTTAAATTAATATTATTATAATTTAGTATGACGGCCTCTCCAATATAAAATCCTGGATCCACCTCTGATTATGGAGATATATGAATCTTATAGGTACTAACAATTGATATCGGAGTCATGATCCATGTCAAGCTATGAACCTCGAACGAAGGAAGTCGACTGGGGCTTTGGACCATTCAACTGGTCCAGTGCACTACACTCGGGAGACTTAGTTGACTCGAACAGTCAACTGGGATTATGACCTAGTCAACTGATCGAGTAGTCAACTGAGGCTCAATTGTTGACTGTGGCTCTGGTAGTCGATTGGTGGGTTAGACTAGTCAACTTACCACTAGCAGTCGACTACTATGGTAGAGCTTTCATGTCCAAATCAAAAGAATCATACATCAGACAAGAAGTCCAGTTGGGTCGGAAGGACCGAACAACTGACAGGAAGTTTAGTTAGGTCAGAATGACTGGACAATTGACAAAAAGTTCAGTTGGATCAAGAGGACTAGACAGTTGACAGGAAATCCTAGTGGATTGAGGATCGGACATCAAGCAAAGAAAATTCCTTCAAAGACGAATAGACTTAAGGAGGGGTTCAATGTGGTCTTTTGTTTGAGGGAGAGATTGTTGGAAGTATGGATAATACAATCAAAGTTCTATGTTGATAAAACATGAAATAAAATCAGAATGTGACCTTTTTAGATAAAACTCAAAAATAAAATCATGAGGACTTAGCTTCAAAGTGGATAATATCGTATCATTGTGGAGATATATTAAATTTATATTAGAGTCATAGTCCATGTCAAGTGATGAACCTCGAACAAAGGAAGTGAAGCTTTCATGTCCGAATCAAGAGAACCAGACATCAAATAGGAAATCCAGTTGGGTCGGAAGGACCAACAATGATGAAGTCCATTGGGCGGAAGAGTTAGATAAATGAAGTTTCAACCTGATTGGATTAAAGTCAGTTAATGTAAAATCCTAGTGGATTGAGGATTTAACATCAAATAAAGGAAGTCCTTCAAAGACAAATAAAATTGAGGAGAACTCAATGTGATCGTTTGTTTGAGGGAGGAATTATCGAGAGTATAGATAATACAATCAAAGTTCTACATTTATAATACATGAAAAAGATTATGTCAATTGGAATAAGGTCTTTTAGATAAAATTCAAAAATAAAATCATGAGGACTTTAAATTCAAAATGAATAATATCATATTATATATTATGAAAATATATGAATCTTATAAATACTAAGTCACCACATCATCCGAAATCAATCCCATAGACAAAAAGTTATCACTTGCCAAGAGAAAAATAAAAATGCCGTCGAGCTTGCCTTTGTCAGAGTTGGTTAGTCGAGTTAGAGGAGTTTGTCTTTTAGTGAGATTATTTTCGATTAGGAATATTCTTGATACAACACAGATCCTAGCGTGGAGCGTGGATGTTCTCGATCGGAATATTCTCAAAGTTTTGGTATCCTACAAGGATGTTTCCAAAATAGATATTTCTGATCGAAATATTCCCAAAGCATCTGTGTTGTAGCAAGAATATTCCTCACTAAGATATTTCCAAAGTTTGGTTAAGGTTTATTTGAAAATTCAATTTTTTTAAAATATATATATATATATAGATTTTTTTATTTATTTAGTTCGATTTTGATTTTAAAATGAAAATAATCGATTAAATCGAATTTGAGTTCATCAATCGACAATTAATATAAATCAATCGATTGATACTTTCTTTGTCATCATCAGTCAAATTGATACAGTCTACTTGATAATAAAAAAATTAGATTAGTTTAGTTTTTAATCTAATTAACCGATTTTTTATCGGTTCAATTTGTTCGATTTTCATTAAAAAATTTGGTGATTTATAAAAAAAAAAAATCGATTTATTCAGTTTTGATTTAATCAATACAGTCAATTCAATTATTAATCGATTGCTCACCCTCCATGCTCTCGAAATGTGGATTTGATTAAAGTATGTCTCCACGGAATGACGCATTGGTTGAGGTGTGTGGCGTTTGCAGAGTTAATATGGATCGATTTCGAAGAAAGATCTAAAATCCCTCTTTGGACTCGGATGATCCCAACTATTTTTGGCCAATGTGTCAAGGTCTAAATGATCCTCCGTGATTTATCTCTCTCGCAATGATTGTCCGATAGATCAATGAAGATTATTATGTTGACGATTCCAACCTTTTGCATAGAAATGTGAATGGATTAAAGTCATACCCCATTCGGGTATATTAACGATCTATAATTTTTGGAAAAGCAATGGACCACAATTCCTTCTGATTACAAATTTGAAAAAATCCCAAAAAAAAAAAGAGTCTAATCTAATTTATTTAAAATATTTAGGACTCTGAGAAATCCAAAATATTTAAATAAATATGCACTAATTACACAACTTTGCTAAATGATTATCATAAATTACCATGATCAAATTACATCACGCAGCAAATTAAATTATTCCCGCAATATTCTTTTTTTTTTTAATCTCATTTTTTGATATCAAATCCGATTGGATACAGAGAGAGAAGGCGATATCAAAGAGTCCGGGGAGAGGCGGAGGCCGGCGGAGGCGAGGAGGTCGAGGGCGGAGCCGAGGCGGAGGGAGAGCGCCTCGATTCGGAGGAGGTACTCCCGCGCCTGCACGACCGCTTCCGCCTCCAGCTCCCCAATCTCGCTGCACAGCCTCTCCTCCGCCTCCTCCGCCACCCGGAGCCGCTCCCGCGTTCGCTCCAGCTCCCTCCCCAGGACCGCCTCCCTATGCCGGCTCTCCTTCGCCGCACGCTCCAGCTCTTCGTTCCGCCGCCGCAGCTCCGCCACCTCTAACGCCGCCGCCATGATCGGATCTGGAACACTCCTGCGTTACTCCTACCGTTTAATTGACTTTGAATCCGATTTAGGGCTGCCGGCTGCGGACGGGGATAAATAGGCGAAGAACCGTCCAGGTTCAATGAATCGATCGTATCGACGTTTGCAGTTACGATTCCTGTCGCGGCATACTGACGTGTCAGAATTTGGTTCCTCTTGAGCGGATTCGCATCTTCACTCGTCGGCGTGTCCTCGGTCTGGTCCAGGAAAATGGGCGGGGTATTCTTGTCATTTCGTCTCGCAGTAAATAGGCGAAGAACCGTCCAGGTTCAATGAATCGATCGCATTGACGTTTTCAGTTACGATTCCTGTCGCGACATACTGACGTGTCAGAATTTGGTTCATCTTCAGCGGATTCATATCTTCACTCGTCGGCGTGTTTTAGTCAGACCCAGGAAAATGGGAGGGGTATTATTGTCATTTCGTCTGCGCAATAAATATAATAGGCAAAGAAGCGTCCATGTTCAATGAATCGATCATATTGACGTTTGCAGTTACGATTCCTCTCGCGACATACTGACGTGTCAGAATTTGGTTCCTCCAGGAAAATGGGAAGGGTATTATTTCGTCTGCGCAATAAATAAAGAAAGGGAATTTTTCGTTTTTCTCTATATAATTTAGTAATTATACCTTTTCAAACTAATTCTTCTACTTTTAGCCGTTAATCAACTATTTGTTAATATACTTCCGTAATAGAATCAGCCAACTTAGCAGTTCTCATCGGTCTATCTCATGACCATTATAAGGGAGATAAATAATGGAAGATTCTATGAACCTTAACGTAGTGGCCAAGACACATGGAGATCATCTGAATCGAAAAAAAATTTTTAGATCTCCTCCAGAATCGACTCTTATTTTATCCGTAAGCTCCGTCGTGTATTAGCCATCATGTTATCCCCGTGAGAACATAAACTTTGAAATGTTAATGATAATAATTCTGATCACTGAATGACACTAAGCTTTCTCCTACACTGAGACGATGCATCGATGACTTTTCTTAATGGGTCAGCAAATCAAATTTAAGATAGAATTTTTTAAGCTCAATGAGATTGCGGGTCGACAAACAGACTATCTTTTCGGGTGAAGATTTGAGTCGAAGAGATTGTAGGTCAACAAACAGACTGTGTTGTCAGGGATAGACTTCTTGTTGGTCGACGGATAGATTATCAAACAATCACTAAACACGCTTCATACTTTCATATTTACTAAATAGCGCACTTAATTTCCTTTTTACCCCTCCAAAATGCACGAAAGATAAATGAACTTCCGAACGTGATCGAGAATTCAAATCTCAACACCATTAGCCAGATTGTATCCCAAAGACCACCACGGTGGTGTTGGAATTACAATTTTGATCATTATGGTCTTTGGAATTGCACCACCATGTGGTCTTTGAGAATTAAATCTCATCACCGATGGTGGCTGAATCTTACCATCATTGTGGTGCTGAGAATTCAAATCGCAGCACCACAGTGGTACTGAGATTTTGTAATTCCAGCATCACAGGGGTGCAGATCTTTTTGGTGGGAGGGGTAAAAAGGAAATTAAGTATGCTATTTGATAAATATGAAAGTATAAACGCTGTTTGAACATTTTTAAATTTCACATACGTTGTTTGATAAATCGTCGATTATCCTTCTAGAGACGGATCTTTTCTCCTGAGGATCGATTCCTATCTCTACCTGCAAGCAAAAAGAGAGTGAGGAGAAAGTCAGAGGATAACTCTTAATGACAATCTTTCGACCCTCAAATCAAACTCTGAAACAAGAAGCATATACAAGAGCAAATAGAATAGAAAACAGTACTATTGCAATGAAGAAACATTTTCCTCTCAAACACTATTTTTATACAAATCTAGAATTAAATAAAACAATCGTCGTGCCTCTTTCTCGGACTCAACCGTTTAAGTCATTAATTATTTTAATTATATAGACGTTATAACTGTCTGAACGTCCATTTGAGATCAGTCGAATCAGAGGCAACGTCATTAGCCATCCTTTTTAATGATTGCAACTGCAAATTAATTAATAAATCTAATTGAGCTTTTATAAGTTCAAATTGTCAGAGTCCGAGTCCATGTTCGAATCAAAGTTGACTTTGACTTTGACTTTGAACTTTACAAGATCATTTGCACATAATATTGACCAAGTCTCTCTTAAAGTCACGTGGATTAATATTCTCCTTCGTATCATTAAAGTTTCACGATTATATTTAACATTATTCCCCTGATTTAATTGGATTATTTGAGCTTTAACTCTTCAATTGTTTTGATAGAATATAATTTCCTCTAATACAACTCAAAAATATAATTTCCAATATATAGAGGATTCAAGTCAAATTTGTAAAGTGGTGTGACTACGTGTAATTGAACCGTCAAGTCAAAGCATCGTTAATGAATTCGATCCGTTGACTAACACAGCATAAATATTATTATTAGTGGACAATGATCGAATCTCGATATAAGATCTAAAATTTTCAAGTCCTCTGCTTCATTTTTAATCAATCGGATAAAGCGTAGTATAAAGTGATTTATCTTTCTTCTGTCAATCAGAAAATCGAAGATGAAAAACACTTGAGACAAACGTAATCATCTTTTGCTACAAATTAATGAATTATTACTATTATATTTTGTAATTAATTATTATTAGAGGCTAAAATTGTGTTTTTATTGGCCGTTACTTAATGTATAGTTTCTCTTGAATCAACACCATTAATCGAATAAAAAAAAGATAATTTGGGGTTAAAATTTGTAAATTAGTATGATATTATTTTATAGTTTATTTATAAATATTTATGAAGCTACAAATATTTAATCATAAATAAAGGTTTAGAAAGAGGTGTTTACTTTATTTGACATCTAATTTAGTTAATGTGATTTAGAACTAATTACCTTCATTATATGATTTTCATACCACTTATAATAAGATATTTTTAGAAGAAAATTTACATTTATGTTTAAGTAAAATTCCTAAGCAAATTGACTAATAAGGCTGTGTTTGGTATGGGGTTTAGTAGAGAAATATAATTAAATTTGTAATATAATAAAATTTATAATATTTAATGTAATTTATATTATATTACTTTATTTGGTTGATGATTGATGTGTAATTTTTCATTATAAAGGCTATTGTATTCTTTTATTTGATGTTCATTATTTTTATAAATAATGTATAATATGATGATATTTTTTATTTGGTAATTTGCAATGGTAGCAATTGTCGGTCGTCGATGGTTGTGGGCTTCGATTGTCGATCGTTGACGGTCATCGACGATTAATGATGGTCGTCGATCGCCAACGGCCATCGATTGTCAATCGACGATCTTCGACAGTTGGCCATTGGCGATCGCTGATCTAATCGAAAAAACAAGAGCTAAGATTAGGAATATCTTTGACCTTGTAATCAAATCAAATTACATCAATTTTACCTTTTAATCTATATTATAATATTTCATTATCTTTTTTTTTAAATTCAAATTATATTACATTACAATCATTACAATTACTATTTTATACATAATAGAATAAATATTACTTAAACTCTATGTTTATATATCTTAAAGTAATTAAAGATCAAAGATTAAGGAAATAAGTTTTTACAATGCAAATAATTAAAATGACCTCATCACAAAAAAAAAGACATTTTAAAAACCAAATTAGAAGTAGAGATTAATTTTCTATCTCTAAATTCATTATCAACCATTTTAAAAATTAAATATTTTAGTCTTTAATTTTTTTTATCATCAATTTAGAGATCGACTTAAATAATCCTATAAATTAAAGTTTTATTGCAGGTCAATATCGAGTTTATGAAGTATTTCCCGAATCCAATTGTATTGGTTTGACCTTTTAACTCATGAATTGTGTACGAGAATGATAATTCGGCGATTTATCAAACAACGCACGTAAAATTTAGAATTGTCCAAATAATGCCCCTATACTTTCATATTTATCAAATAACGCACTTAATTCTCTTTTTATCCCTTCCGTCAAACATATCTACATCACTGTAATACTGGAATTATAAATTCCAGTACTATTATGGTGCTGAAATTTGAATTCCAACACCACAGTATTGATGTAATCTCAGCACCATCACTGTGATACTGGAATTGTAAATTTCAACACCATAATGGTAGTGCTGGAATTGCAAATCCCAGTACTACCACTTTGCACCACTACTGTGGTGTTGAAAGTTGCAATTTCAACACCACAGTTATGTTGAGATTTGAATTCTTAATACCACGTTCAGGATTTTCACTGTGGTACAAGTCTGTTTGATGGGAGGGGTAAAAAGGAAATTAAGTGTACTATTTGGTAAATATGAAAGTATGAGATGTTGTTTGAAAAATTCTAAACTTCACGTGTGATGTTTGGTAAATTATCGATGATAATTTGTCTAATATGGATCAAAACATAATATTCAATATTCAGTGGGCTGAAGTCAAATTTGCCCATTCACGTAATCGTGCCCCATTAATTAACTAATAATAATTATTATTATTAAAATTACAAGCAATTAATTGTCATTGGAGGCTCCAATTTGTTCATTGACATCAATTATCGAACAATTAATCCTAGGACGATCGATTTTATACCAAGGAAAGTTTTCATCGATCATTCGGATTGTCATCCCATGGAAGTTTTTCATCGTCCATCGGAGTATATTCTGAAGTTCTTGCAACGGGCAACTATACTCAACATTCCAAATTCTTCATCTAACTCGAGAAAAATACCCTATATTGCATTGTAATTGGGAATCGAATCACGAGTGATCGAGATACCATATAAATATTTTTTTTTAGTTGCCACTAGATATTTAGACTTTTGACCCAACTAATTATGAGAGCAATTGATTCGTCTCTACGAAAATTTGTAATCGGTCGCAAAGAAAAATCGAAAAACACTTGCAGTAAACAATGCAATATCTTAGCGTTTTAGAGTTTATCATATCCTATTTGGAGAAAAATCTCTATAAATGTACCATAATTAGAGATTGAATCGAAGATATCTAAGAGTTTATATATAGGTGCTTTGTAGTTGCACCATAATTTCGAGAGCTAAGTATCTTATCATTTTTTTAGTCGGTACTAATTAATATCTAAGCCTTCGATCCAACTAATCCCGAAGATTAATTATTGGCTCGACCTCATGAAAAATTTTCATTGATCACTATTATAAACCAAGAAGTGTATGCTCATGAACGGTCCAACAATCTAACATTTTAAAAATTTTCATTCCATTTGATTTTTTTTTATAAATTCATCCAAATTGAGTATCGTTGAACTATAATTCATGTTTGGTTTGAGCGTTTTCTATTTTTATTTTTTGAGAAAATGAAAAAATACAGAAAATAATGCTTGGTTCATATTTTTCACTTTCGTTTTTAGAAAATGAAATTTTAATTTAGTTGAAAAACAAAAAAGACAAGAAAAAAATTTATTTTTTAAAAAACAGAAAAATATGCAAAAATAAAAAATGAGAAAATATAAACCAAACACTCCCTTAATTTCTCTTGATTTAACACCATTAATTGAATTTAAAGAAAAGAAGATAATTTATGGGTCAAAGTTGTAATAGAATAATCAGTATGGTATTTATGCGAACTCCATGGTAAATAGAGCCTGATATATATTTTTTAATAATTTATTCATAAATATTTATGTATGCAGTTAATGCTTAATAAATAATACTGTCGATATGTTTTTTATTTATAATTCAACTAATTCACATCCTCGATTCTCGGAGGTAACTAATTTGATTCTATTTAATTTTTTAAAATAAAATTAAAAAAAAAACATAATTATATTTAATAATTCGAACACTGGTTGACAGACAAGTGTCCACTGCGAAAATCAAAACGCTCGTTATATAGAAGATTCCGTTCCACCTTTCGCTCTGAGGACGGAGACAAAGGAGAGAGAGAGAAAATCATTGATATGTATAAATACAGAGAGAGAGAGTGTGTTTTATTTTAAATATTGATATTAATATTGACCACCTCACACACACGCACCGCTCCCGGCTCCGCTCCGCCGAGTTCTTCTCCTTCCTTCTCTGTGCTCCGGTCGTCGTCGTCGCAGCTCCTTCGCGAGATCTCGGTGCGATGTATTTCCTTTATCTTCTTTTAGAAACCCATTTTTGTTCTCCCTTTCACTCTGCTACGGATCTTGAGTTTGAATGGAGATCTCGGCGATGTCGCCACTGTTTCATCGATCTTTTTAATTTGCGGATTTCTGATTTCGTCCGGTTTTCGTCGTAATTTCTGATCTGTTGGTCAAATTTTATATGTTTCAGAATTGCCTCTTCGCGTTATCGAGATTTGTGGGGAAAATTTGGATTGGCAAAGGCCTATCTGGGTCCGAATCGCCGATCCGGATAGGAATAGCCCGATTTTGGAGACCATGAAATCATTCGTTTGATATGGGAAGAGAGTTACTGAAAAATGTAGATTTATGTTTTTGCTAGATATATTTTTCAAAGAATTTATTATTGAATGTGGTAAAAATAATGCTCATTTCTCACTGGAAAAATGTAGATTTTGTAGAGACATATCTTTTTTTTTTTATAGAATAAATAGATCGGGGCTCTTTCCTAATATCCTAAAGTTTGTTGACTAGTGATGCGATTGGAGATTGACCTTTTCTCGTCGACTCCTACGATGAGAGTATGTTCATCTAGCCACGGCAAGATCTCATCTAAATTAATACAGGTCAAAGGGTGCTGATACTCCGATGATGTCCTTCCAATATTTAAGTCAGACAGGAAGGAAATAGTGAAAATGCAATAAGATGAAGTGATTTGTTTTACGAATCTTGCATTACTTTCTTTGATTATTTGTTTTTCCTCTTTTACCCATGCCTTCCCATGGTATACCACCATGTCCACATGTACTTCCTTAGTATATGATCATTTAGAGATTTGTTTCCTTACCATCATAAATATGCGCCCATAGGTCGCTTTAATTTATTCACACCTTGGCAAGGCCTACCATCATGTCTGCACGTGCCAGGTCAATTCGTGACTGTGTTCGTCCATGCTATTGCTTTTCGACCCCGACGCCTTGTACCCTAACTCCTGGGGCTCTCGGGCACTCGAATTTTCGACTAATTGAGCTCTCGAGTACCCAAGCTCCTTCTAGATCCCACAAGTTCTATCCCTTTCCTCCATTGTCACAATTCTTCAGTCTACAGAACCCGCTCTGACAATATCATTAGTCACCCTCCGAATAGTTAGACATACTAGATGCGTATGACTTCAGCAAATCCATTCTCAGTACTGCCATGTCGCAAGCGGATATGTCTAGGGTACAAAGCACTCTGACTGTACCAAGGACTTACAAATTGTCTCGGTTGAACTGAATAATAATAATACTTATCCCCGCTTCATTTTGTTAGGGGGCACACGATGCTTCACAAATCTCTGCTTTACCCTTTTAAGAGGAATGTAATACTTCATATATCTCCGCTTCACTTCGTCAAGAGGAATATAACATTTTATAGGTCTCCGCTTCTCCCTGTCAAAAGGAATATAATACTTCATAGATCTCCATTTCACCATGTCAGGAGGAATAAAACACTTCATAGGTCTCCGCTTCACTCTGTCATGAGGAACATAATACTTCATATGTCTTCGCTTGACCCTGTCAGGAGATACAACACTTCATAAGTCTCTACTTCGCCTTGTTAGGAGGTATACAATACTTGTCTCCGCTTTACCTTGTCAGGAGAAACGCAACACTTCATACATCTTCACTTCACCTTGTCAAGAGGAATACAACACTTCATAGATCTCTGTTTCATCCTAGCTACAACACTTCATAGGTATTCCCTTTACACTGTCAAGAGGAACACAATTTCATATGTCTCCTCTTCACCTTGTCAGGAAGAACACAATACTTCATCGGTTTACACTTCACCTTATTAGGAGAAATAAAATGCTTCATATGTCTCTTCTTTACCTTGTTAGAAGGAATACAACACTTTATAAGTCTCCATTTCACCCTGTCAGAAGGAATACAATACTTTATGAAAAACACTCAGGTCAAACTAAGAGCTTATGATCTGGCTTGGTTGGGTGAAGTGAATGCCTCTTCTCTCCGCTTTACCGTCTCGAGGAATAACAATACTTCTTGAAAAAGCACTCGGGCCAAACCAAGGATTTATGATCTACCTTGGCTAGGTGGAGTGATCGCCTCTCCTCCTCGCTTCATTGTTTCGGGAGGATAACAACACTTCATACAAAAATACTCGGACCAAACCAAGGGCTTTTCATCTGCCTCAGTTGGACTGAGAGAATTCATATCTCCTTCCTGCTTCACCACTAGTCGAGAGAACTACACTTCATAAAAAATACTCAGGTCAAATCAAGGGGTTATGAACTAGCTCAGTTAGGCCGAACGAATACACCTTTCCTTTCCTCTTCACTCTTCGGGAGCATAAAGCAGTTTGACAAGACCAAGGATAGGACCGAGGACTTACGAACTACCTTGGTTGGGTCAAGTGATGACACTTCGCTTCTCTCCGCTTCACTACTAGTCAGTGGAACCACATTTTATAAAAAAACATACAGATCGGATCGAGGACTTACGAACTGCCTCGGTTGGGGCGAGTGAATACACCTCTCCTCCCCACTTCACCACTCGAGGGAACCACACTTCATAAAATATACTCAGGCTGGACCGAGGACTTACGAACTACCTCGACTAGGCCGAGCGAATACATCTTTCCTCCCCGCTTCACCATTTGGGGACATAAAGTACTATAACCAGACCAATGACTTATGAATTGCCTTGGCGGGGCCAAGTGAAGGCATTTCGCACTTTCTTGTTTCATCACTAGTCAAGGGAATCACTCTTTATAAAAAAAGCACTTAGGCTAGATCGAGGGCTTACAAACTGCCTCAACTGGACCAATTGAAGGCACTTCGCTCTTCTTCACTTCACCACTCGGGGGCATAAAGTACTCTGACCAGATCGAAGGCTTATGAACTGCTTAGGCTGGGTCACAACACTTCTCTTCTCTTTCTTATTCTAGCTAGACTGAGGGCTTATAAATTACCTTAACTGGGCATCAACACTTCTTTTTCTTACCACTCTAGCCGGATCGAGGGCTTATGAATTGCTTACTGGAGTGACCATATCTCCTTCCCGCTTCACTGTCTCGGGGATATAATAACAGAAGTATTGTTGCCCGACTGAGGCAGTTCGTAAGTCTTCGGTCCAGCTAGAATAGGGAAGAGAAGAGAAGTGTTGATGTATAGTTGAGGTAGTTCTTAAGGCCTCGGTCTGGATAGAGTGGGGAAGAGATAAGAAGTGTTGTTGTCTAGCCGAGGCAGTTCGTAAGCCTTCGGTCCGATCAGAATGAGAAAAAAGAGAAGTGTTGTGGCATAGCCGAGGCAGTTTGTAAGCTCTCGATTCGACCCGAGTATTTTTTATGAAGTGTAATTCCCCTGACTAGTGATAAAGCGGAGATGAGTGAAGTGCCTTCACTTGGCCCGACCGAGACAATTCATAAGCTCTCGATACGGTTAGAGTGCCCATGTGGTGAAGCGAGGAAAAGAAGTGTTTTCGCTCGGCCTAACCAAAATAGTTTGTAAGCTCTCGGTTTAACCCGAGTGTTTTTTATGAAGTGTAGTTCCCCTGACTGGTAGTAAATAGGAAAGAGAGGTGTATTCACTCGCCCCAACCGAGGTAGATAATAAGCTCTTGGTCTGGTCTGAGTACTTTTCCATGCGAAGACAATGGAGTAAGGATGAGAGGCGGTCAGTCACTCAGGCGAGGCAATTTGAAAGTCCTCGATCCGGCTAAAGTGGGTAAGAGAAGAGAAATATTGATGCTCAACTGAGACAATTTTTAAGTCTTCGACCCGACTAGAGGGGGGAAAGTGAAGAGAAGTGTTGATACTCAGTCGAGATCGTTTGTAAGTCCTCAGTTCAGTTAGAGAAAGTGAAGAAAAGTATTGTATTCCTCTTGACATGGTGAAGCGAAGACCTATAAAGTATTGTATTTTTCCTAACAGAGTGAAGCGGAGATATGAAATTTTGCATTTCTCCTTATAGCGTGAAGCAGATACCTATGAAGTGTTGTATTCCTTCTAACAGAGTGAAGCGAAGACATATGAAGTATTGTATTTCTCCTGAAAAGGTGAAGCAGAGACCTATGAAGTATTTATTCCTTCTGACAGGATGAAACAAAGACATATAAAGTGTTGTGTTCCTCTTGATAGGGTGAAGTGGAGACCTATGAAGTATTGTATTCCTCCTAACAGGGTGAAGCGCAGACCTATGAAGTGTTGTATTCCTCTTGACATGGTAAAGGGGAGACATATGAAATGTTGTGTTTCTCTTGACAGGATAAAACAAAGACCTATGAAGTGTTGTATTCCCTTTGACAGGGTGAAACAGAGACTTATGAAGTGTTGTATTCCCCATGACAGGGTGAAGGGGAGACTTATAAAATATTGTATTTCTCCTAATAGGATGAAGCAAAAATTTGTGAAGCATCATGTGCCCCTTGACAGAATGAAGCGAGGATGAATACTGTTATTACTCGATTCGGCTGAGATAGTTTGTAAACTCTTGATCCGGTTAGATTGTTTTGTACCCCAGACATATCTACTTGCGACATAATAGTATTGAGAATGGATTTGCTGAAGTCAGATGCATTTAGTTTGTTTGACTATTCGACAGGGGGAGTGACTAATAATACTGCCAGAGCGAATTTTGTAGACGTGAAGAATCATGACAGTGGAGGAAAGGGATGGAGCCCGTAGGATTCAAAAGGAGCTCGAATACTCGAGAACTCAGGTAGTCAAAAACTCGAGTGCCCGAGAGCCCCAAGAGTCGGGGCCTAAGGTGTCGGGGTCGGAAAGTAACGACACAGGTGGACACAGTCAAGTACTGCCCTACCACATGCGAACATGATGGTAGACCTTGCCGAGGCATGGGCAAGAAGCGATATAAGAGGCACATATTTATGATAGTAAAGGGAAAAATCTTCTGGTGATCATGTACTGAGGAAGTAAGTGTGGACATGGTGGCATGCCATGGGAAGGCATGGCTAAAGCGCCATCGGAGAGATGCTCATTAATTACGATAAGAAGCCAAATCTATAAAAGAGGGAAAGAAGGTAATGCAATATTTGTAAAACAAGTCACTTTATCTTATTACATTTCCACTCTTTTCCTCATGTTTGACTTAAGCTTCGGAAGGACATTGCCGAAGTACCAGCGACCTCTAACCTGTGTTAATTTGAACAAAATATTACTGTAGCTAGATGAACAGAGGGTCAATCTGGACGAAAGAAGGATCCTGTTACAGCTAGGTGAACAGACTCTCACCGAAGGACTCGGGGAGGGCTAATCTCCAGCTGCATTAGCTAGTTTTAGTATGGGTGTTCCTTGATCAAACTGAACAAATTCCATAAAATTTTTATTGTCTTGGTGGCTAATATTATATTTTTACCATATTGGAATGAATGATGCCCACGAATTCACAAGTTGTAATAACTTGTGTAGCCATTCTAATAAAATGTCTAAACTTTTTCTAATATATTTGTGAACATTTTTTTTGGCCAAAATAAGCTTTTGGAGGTGGTCAATACAGCTAGAGCTACTAATTCTGCAACCATGTTAATAGCAGTGTGGGTGTTAAGGAAGCAATATGTGCGTGATATTACCTAATATTTCCTGATTTTCACCTTGGCCACCTGGGTTAGGGAAACACATCTTTACTACTGTTGTTGTTGTGTACCTGTCTGAGCTTCTGTCATGAGTCCGTTTCCTTTTTTATTTCCATTCTGCAAAACTGTAACTAAATAACTTATAATCCTTCAATAAACCCTTTTAGGTTCCTATGATTTGTGTATTCTGCTGTTTCTGCTACTGGATTTTAATGCTCAGAACATTGTTTCAGTCTCATTGTGCTAAATGAATAAACTTACTTAACAACCTTGATCCAACTTTCTATACTATTTCTATGGCATTGTAAAGTATGTACCACTTATCTTTTATTGAAGCTGGAAAGTGATATTTTGCCTCCAAATTGCTTGCAGAAGATGGTTTTTTCCATTGACGAAAGATTCTACCAAGTTGTAAAAACTTCAATCTTTGATTGCCCTGCCAAGTGCGTACATGGCATTTTTTTCTCTTCTGAGGAACAATCGGTTTCAACCATTGCTTTAGCCATAACATATTGGCAGGAATGGAAAAAGTCATCTTTCATACGTCGAGCGTATGTATTGTGCTTATCTATGTTATCTCTGCTGATGAATTTCTGTCATGACATCCTAATTAATGTGCCATTATGATACTGGTAATTCATACATAAACTATAATATATTTCACTTAGGTGGAAACAGTGGTTTTCGTTTGTTTGGTTCATTGACTTACATAAGCAGCAATGTAATATACATCTGGCAAACAAACTTACATGTTCTGAGGATCACAGAAAAACGGGTTGGTAAGCTTTAATCAAGAAATACTATTTTAAGTTTTTCCTTCTTCCTCTCCCTTCTTTCTACCTTTCTACCTTTCTACCTTTCTCCCTTCTTCCGCCTCCTTGAACTCTCTCTTTCATCTTTTTTCCCATACTAATGCATCTACCTCGTGAGAAGAAGGGAGAGGCTACAGAGGAGAGACAAAAGAAGAGGGAAATTAAACACAGCAATAAAATATTTATGATTAAAATATGTTGACATTGTAGCTTCTCATCAACCACTTGCAAATTGATTCACTTGATCGAAGCCAAAAGAAAAATCATGTATTCAACTATGATATATGGGATAGTTTTTTATGACTTATGTAAACTAGTTTTTAGACTACTAATTGAGGATTATCTAGTTCGTACTAGGTTCCATAGAAGCATCGTGATTTTCTTACCAATTTTTTAACTCTTATTTTTTAATTTATTGCACAACAGTTGAATATTAAAAGATTGTATGCTCTGCGTTTTTTTAGACATGGATTTCCCTGTAATTTGTAATTATCGGAGAACATTCTGTTT
Source organism: Wurfbainia villosa (assembly GCA_025175895.1). Lineage (NCBI taxonomy): Eukaryota > Viridiplantae > Streptophyta > Magnoliopsida > Zingiberales > Zingiberaceae > Wurfbainia > Wurfbainia villosa. The sequence goes on along the minus strand of CM045991.1, from coordinate 121,120,241 downwards.
TCTCTTCTGAACTTTGGCAAAACCATGTATGAGTTATACAAGGGGCACATAATATCTTTGTTACATGAAAAACAAATAAATTTAGATGACTATTGAAAAGGTCTGTATAATGGACATCAAATGATTGAGAAAAGCGGAGTGTAAATGTCGAACATGACAAGTGGCAGCGGCTTGTCATCATTACCTGGCCTGGAATTAATATGAATCTATTTCTCAGATGGTATTGTCTTTATACAGAATTATTTTCAACAAAATACATAGATCAATGATGATTACAGATTATTAAGTAGCTCTAAATTGTAAATTTGTAATTGTTAAACTATTTGGAGTTTGGTCATATATTTATCTGTCTTATTGAAGAATTGATCACTTTATGTCCCCTTACTATTCTTTATTGTTCTAACTTTTCTGTATTGGTTTTTTCAGATTTTTATTTTCACTATTTGGTCTCAGAGTAGGAACTAGATTTATGTCGGAATGTTTCAGAGCAGGAGGTGTATTGATATCAGATTGTTCGAAAAGCTTATGCATGTATGCCAGGAAAATTTGTGCAGATATGCAGTGGTAAGAGAAGCGCTTGACCTATATGTGGAAGTTCCTATAAGCTTGATGCACCTGTTATCATCAGCATTGAACTTGAGAGAATAACTTTTTACTATTATCAACCCACATTTTTTTGAGAACAAACTAAAATATATGCCATTTCACAGGCTTCCATTTTTTTTTTTTTGTTGACTTAAGATGGTTTTCTGGTGTCAGTGAACTCAGTCTTCTCCTTTCCTTTTGCATATAGCTTTTTATTCAGTGCGCATAGAACTTTGCTGGGGTCTTCTTTTGATATTGGGTGGTTGCAGAAGAACAAACAATTACCTAGAGTGGAGGATGGTACAACACGCTTCATGGAGCTGCTTCACGATGTCAGGTACCTGACTTTTCCCATTAGAAAATCAAAATTAAGTTCAATCTCAAGTATCTCACCTATGTTTTATCTAGTTTGATGGTCTACTGTGTCAGCCATCTCTCTGTCTGAGGTGTCTCTCTTCTTTTTCTTTTTGGATTCTTTGATACAAAACATTCCTGTTTTTTCTTCATATTGTTTGGAATGTGTAAATGATACTGGTTCATTTTTTACCATATATCTATGAAATTTCTGTATGGCCACCTTGACTGGACTTTAAATTATGAATTTAAGTCAAATATTCCACGTTTTGGATTCATCCATCACAGTTCAATCGAGTAAGAAAAACATCTGTTTTATAAATCTATTCAACTGTTTGCAAAATGAACTTTGTTCTCCATGGTCAATACATTTTTAGTTTCAAATCTAAAATCTTTTGAGCCTGCATCTAGTTCTAGATTTCATTTTAATCCATTTTCAATTGCGTCTGTGCCTCCTACATTCCTACATTCAAGATGATATGGAGGTAAGAGTAGAAATCAACTATGGTCTGTACAGGCAGTATGAGGTAGAGAGAGCTACTGCATAACACATTCAGTATGTTGATGAATATGAGGTTCATATTTTCTTCTGGTGGTATCTCATTCTTGTAGAGGCACAACATATAATTCTACAATTTCGATGCGTTGTTTTGGTTACTCGTAACAATATAGCCATCTTCTGTATCAATGTGTTGTTGTATAGATGAGGATGATGATGATTTCATTTTGCTATCATCACATTTTCAGAAATGGTGTGCACTGTCTTCCCAACGATCTGGTTTATTTGTTGATTCCCGGTAAGGTTTAATTTTATTCTATAAATTATCAAAACACCAATGATTGGTTATCTTAGACGCATTAAATGGTTAAATTGCAGGCCTTTTCAGTAACCATGGTTCGTTGTACTTTGTGAATACTAAACAATGCTTTTCCAAGATGGGTCTAACTTGTCATATTGCCAAGATCCATAGCGAGGTGATAATTACTGTCAGAATTTTAGCATTTATTTTCAAGTTAAATGGTATATTGACCTTGAGAAATTCAACATTAATGTTAATTGTAGAATAGAAGAATCACCACTTGCAGTTATGCATCTGTTTATATTTTAAGTATCTTTCCATAAGCGTCTCGCATCAAATATTGCTGTATAATATTTGCTTTCAAATCTTATCCTTTAGTAAGTGTTTCTCTACACTATTATAGTGATTGCTACAACATCTCCACTTTGGCATCGTGCCATTTCTTGACTTGATGCCGACATTTTCTCTCTGTTTGCAAAATATTTGCGGTCCATGAGAGAGGTACCAGTAAATCTTGTCGAGATTAATACGAATCAGATGATCGTCAATGCTCTCAACGATGATTCTCTGATATTTAAACTAGACAAGTAACTTATCAAGAAAAATATAAGTGCAAGAAAAAATAACTAGGCCCAAAAGCCCTCCTCAGAGAGCCCTAGCTAGATTTGCCTTTATATAGCTATTCTAAGATATCCTTTTTCTTCCCCACGACTATCTTTGCCATGCTTTTTGACAGATTGGAAGGGGACAAATTCTGCATAAAATCTCCACGTGCTGAGCCACGTGAATCATAAGTTATTATTATGAGGCAGAGTGACCGACTTCTTTTCACAGCTGAGTGACCGATTTCCTTTGTCGGTCCAGTGGCCGACTTTCTGTTTGGTCGAGTGACCGACTTCCTTTGTCGGTCGAGTGGCCGACCTTCTACTTGGTTGAGTGGCCGACTTCCCCTGCGCCCTCTGGGACCTTGAGGCTTTTCAACACACCGGATGTTTCCGTGATATCATCTATATTCTAGTAATTTGGATATTGACGGTACAGTAGATAATGATTGAGTTTCTTCAGGATATTGTCCATTCCTATAGCTTAAAAGTAGTAACTTCTATTCTACCTAGGATAGAAAAGAACATTAGTATTTGTATCTGATCTCAACTCTGTGCGAAAGTCACAATGCTGTAACTAGCGACAGGAAAAACTTGTTTGTTTTGTGGAATGGATTCCTCAATCGATCGAGCTGTTATCCCTTAAATAAATAGAAAAAAAAAAATAGTTATCTTATGGAATTCTACTGTTATTGCTCCTCACAGGTTGACTTACTATGTTTTTAGGCTTCCGTGGAGAAAAATTCATGGGAGCTGAAGCAATACATCGAGGAACTGTACTGGGGATCGGGAAAGCGTGTGATGCTTCTCGGACACAGCAAAGGCGGCGTCGATGCAGCAGCAGCACTTTCGATCTATTGGTCCGACCTCAGCGACAAGGTCGCCGGATTAGCACTCGTTCAGAGCCCTTATGGTGGTTGTCCCATTGCTTCTGATATCCTGCGAAAAGGGCAGGTTGCCGGCACGGAGGCCCGACGGATCATGAATTTTTTCATATGCAAGATGATCAAGGTAACTCCCATTGCATTCCGATGAATGAATACGAGCTTTTTCCAAATTGTCGATGGTTTTTAAATTTCAACCATACTCGTCGACAGGGGGATATGAAATCTTTAGAGGATCTCACCTACGAAAAGAGAAAGGATTTCATCTCGAAGCACACCCTTCCTTTGGGACAAATTCCACTAATTTCATTCCACACAGAAGCTAGCGTAGCTCCTGGAGTTCTTGCCACAATGTTCCACATCGCCCATGCTGATTTCTCCTGGCTTCCTCGGTTTGAATCTGAAAGATTCAGCGGGAAAGTTCCCGTCGTCCTCCCTGCATCTGCTGCGATGGCCATTTCTGCATTGCACATGAAGTTACGATACGGAGAGGATAGCGATGGGCTGGTGGCCAGGTGCGATGCAGAGGTTCCTGGTTCAGTGGTCGTTCGACTAGAGAAGAAGCTCGACCATGCGTGGATGGTCTACTCATCCCGCAGAAAGGACCAGCTCGAGCCGGATGCTAGTGAAATGTGTGAAGCTCTACTGACCATGCTCGTCGAGATTGGAAAGACAAAGAAGATGCAGGGATATCAAGCGGAGACGACCACCACCACCACCTAAACCGGTCAGTTTCTTATCGACGTTGGTCGGTATCTAAATTATCGAATAAGATGAGAGGAATAATAATCTAGTTAAATTGTTCGACTGAGCTTTTCGAGGTTAATTTCGTTTCCTGTAGTTTTTCAAAAACAGATTCCCATCGAGTGTCGAGTTTTTTTTATTTATTTTTTTAATGTGGAAAGGCAACAATAAGAAGCGGTAGGAGATTCCTGTTGGATTTCAGGGACAAAATCTCCAAACTTGAGTGAATTTGTCTTTTTCAAGTATTCTTTTTGGGCACAATTTATTTAATCTAAGATTTTCTATAATTTACTTGTTTAACTATGTGTGATCTGATTTATTTAATCTAAGATTTTCTATGAGATATGTGGATGAGTCGAATCCTCAAAAGTTCTAAATTGAGTTTCGCAGGCAAGTCAAATACAGATAGATTCACTATCGAGTATACTTTGTTGTTTTCACGGGAATGATATGTTAGTAAGATCGTGTGATAATTCATAGATGAAGTACGGATTAAATTTTAAAGAGATCTAAATTTTTTTCTCGAATTCAGAATGACCCTCAATGGTATTATCAATTGTGTCTAAGTTTAAAGAATTTTCATGATTTATTTTTTTCATAATGATTTAAAATAAATAAATAGAGATTGTTAGATTAACGATTTCAATCTTTTAAAAGTTTACTATGGAGTATTTCTTTAATAGGTCAACTCACGTGACCACAAGCAGCTTATAATACCGAGAGAATTCAAGACTTTATTACAAATATTATAATAATGTAGAACAAAATAATTATAAATAATCATAGCCGGCTGATGATCCGTCGCCGGCGATCAGAGGGTAGGTGAGCCGCAGACGGGGGAAGGCCACGAGCTTCACCGCCTTGGGCGTCGTCAGCCCGAAGACGTCTCCCATGTCGATCTCGCCGGGCTTCATCCCGGCGGGCAGCGCCCAGTCGAAGCAGTGCACCAACTGCGCCACCGCCAGCTCGAGCCCCAGCAGCCCCAGCTGCATCCCAGGACACGAACGGCGGCCCGACCCGAAGGGAAGGAACTCGAAGAAGCCTCCCTTGAAGTCCATTCCCTCCGCCTCACCGCCGGGCGCGAACCTCGCCGGCCGGAACTCAGACGCGCCCTTCCACTGCGACTCGTCGCGGCCGATGGCCCAGACGTTGACCAGCACCCTTGAATCCGCAGAGAGGAAATACCCCGACACCTCCGCGTCCGCCGCCGTCTGATGCTGAAGAAGCGGGATCGGCGGGTGCAGCCGGAGAGTCTCCTTGGCGACGCACTTGAGGAAGGGCAGCTTCTCGAGGTCGCTCTCGCGGACTTGCCGGTTTAGGCCGACCACTCCGGCGAGCTCTTCCTGCAAGCGACGCATGTCGTCGGGGCTGTTCATCAGCTCCGCCATCGACCACTCGATCACCGAAGCCACCGTCTCCGTTCCCCCAAACATCACGTCCTGCCACGTCACCGCGTAATTAAATTAATCGAGAAATTTGGGGATTATAACCAAATATAATTAATAATGATAATTAAGTTTTGAGAGGACAAACCATGATTAGGGCCTTAATGTGGTCCCTCGTCAACTTAAAGTTCCCCAGCATCAGTTCATCCTTCACCGCTGCTCCTCTGTTCACATCGCCGGCGCCGGCGCCCTCGTCCAGGAACACCAGCATCTCGTCGACCATGTCTCCGTCAGCCGCATCCGGCGCCTTCGGGTTGGCCATGTGCTCGTCGATGATCTTGTCGATGAACTTATCCAGCGATTCCCTGGCGACCTATACATTCAAGAAAAACTCCAAATTAAAATTTTTGATGTGCGATTAAAATTCTCAACCAATTGATCGATAACCTTGAGGCGCTTGTTGAAGCCCTGCAGATCGAACCAGTTTAACCAGGGGAAGAAGTCGGCGACGTTGAACTCGCCGAAGAGCTTGGAAAACTCGGAAATGATGGCGATGAACTCGTCCTGATGCCCGGCGTCGCTGCTCTGCTGCGTCCCGAACGCCGCCCGGTATGTGATTTTCATCGTGAGTTTGAAACTGAGCTCGCCGACGTTGACGGCGGCTCCGGCGACAGCCTTCTCTGTCACGGCCTCGACCGCCGCAGCCACCTCCTCCCTCACCTACGAAAACACAATGGCAAATTTTTTTATGAGAGTCGAAATTACAATTTCTATAATAATTGGAGTAAATTGTCAATTGAGTTCACCGGAATCCACGACTCGGCGCGCTTCTTGCTGAAGAGCTTGACGACGCAGAGCTTTCTCATCTGGCGCCAGAACGGTCCGTAGTTCGCGAAGGCCATGTCGGCGCGGTCGTAGCTCAGATACGCGATGGCGATGGTCGCCGGCCTGTTGGCGAACACCACGTCCTGCGCCTGCAGCACCTGCCGCGCCATCTCCGGCGTCGATACCACGAACACCCGGCGGACCCCCAGGCGCAGGTGGATCAGCCCCACGCCGGCAGCGTAGAGCTCGCTCAGCTTCGCCAGGCCGCGGTGCGTCAGTTGGTCCATGATCAGCATGTTGCCGATCACCGGCAGAGGCGGAGGCCCCGGCGGAAAGGGCAGTTTGTTACGCCGGCGAAGTTTCGCCACCGCGACGAATAACAGGACCGCCAAGGCCGGAAGAAGGAAATTGGCCACCAAGTCCATGAACAACGACGCCATGGCGCCGGCCGGCGAACTCTCTTCTCGAGTAATATTATACGAAGAGTGGGCAAACGATGCGTGTGTATATATATATATATATATATATATATATATATATATATATATATATATATATATATCGATAGGAAGATTAACAATGCTATGAAAATTTTAATAATTAATAATTCTATGAAATTTCTGGTATTTTGATGGACAAAATATAACATTTATTATTACTCTTGCTTAAAAAATAAATTTACTTCCTAAATGATTCTCCCCCTTATTTGGAAATAAATTTATTATACCATTTATCTTTACTAAAATTAAACTTATTATACTTTTTCCATTTTATTTTTTTAATTACTTTTTATTTTCTCCATATACTTGTGTAAAATGATTTCCTTTCGAGAATTCATCTTTATGGAAATAATTCCATATGGAAACTCATGGTAAATATGGAAATGACACGAATATAAATATAAAAAATATATATGAGAAAATATTGCACATTTATGCTTGCGAAATCGCCGTTATCTTTATGGCATGAAATTTAGTGTTCTTTATTATTGTACAATTTAGTATGGTAGAATTTAATAAGTATGCAATTAATAACGATTATTTTATATATATATATATTGAAAAAATAAAATATTCCTTTTATTTCATTTTTTAATTGGATTGCCCGTCCCGTCAAATAATTTAAACGGGTTGGATTAAAATTTTATTGATCCGTCATTTTGACGGGTCTAAATGGATCGATCCGCGTAGATTGTGAATCTAGACGGGTTGGCCCACAGTAGGCTCGACTCACGGATTGAGAAATGTCAAAACATATAACATGTGAAAATAAAATTGTATAAGTTTTTTTAATAATATTCTAATATTAAAAAGATAAATTTTTCACTGTCACAATCTTCTTCTATCACACATACACCTTAATAAAGTATTAAAATTTAAGAGGAAAGAAAAAAAAATTGATTAAGCACTCTATTTTGTTTATATATTCTAATTATTTTTATATTATCTTATCACTAATATTTTAATTAATGTAGAAAATAATGACATATCAAAATCAAATAATTACATTAGCTAAAAAATCTGAATGGAATTTCTATTTGGAAAACTAAAAATTTACATTTACATATTATTAAAATTTGAATATTTTGAAGCATTAGAAGAATCATAAACATCGATACTCAACTTTGTAGGTCGATAATTAAATCTTAATTATAAATTTTTAATTACTTTAAATATTTATTTTTTAATAATGGTATCTTATCTGTTTTATTGATCATTGCCTTAAGTCCTCAACATCTCAGTAATTTTAGATATATTTTTTTAATTTTGTGGTCCACAGGTTGACCCGTTTAATCTGTAACTCGTCTTGGGTTGGGTTGGATTGGATTGGAGATTTTTCAACCCGATAAGATGATGGATCGGTCTGTTCCTCCCCATTAAATATTGAATTTACGACGAATTAATCCGTCCGCTATGTATATTGGACCGGACTATCCACGACCCGATTTGGTTTGGGCCGTGCCTAATACGACCCGCAAAGGATGAGTTGTGCCGGTGCCTAGTCCGCAGATGGGGTGGCGGCGGTGGCTGAGATCGATGGCGGCGACGGAGCGCTCAGATGTCGGCGATCACGACGATCGAGTTTGGTCATTAGTTCCTGGAGTTCGAGTTCCGCCCTGACGGCCAGCTTCTCTACGCCAACAACTCCAACTGCAAGAACCCCGGATGTACTCAGCGAGTGCCGCCGGATCGTCTCTGACAGCCAGGTCCGTCTCGCTTTCATTGCGCAGCTTAGATCGTGTTTGTTTCGTTCTAGGGTTTTTTATTTCGTCTCGAATATTTTTCTTTTTGATTTTTCTCGTTGGAATATAGATCATGAAGGAGGATGAACAACGATCACACATATCGTTCACCACTTCCAAGATCGGATCCGTCTTCAACGTCCAGGGCAGTGAGGACCCTGAAGGGCTTCGTGCTTTCTTCTACCTTGTCCAGGCAAGTATCCTTCGAAATGCTATTCAGGTTCCTGTTTTCTGCCCAGTTAAGTCTGGTCGTTAGATACAAAAGTTAAGGGATTAAATTTGATATTTAATTTGATAAGAATTTATTTATATTCGTTATATATATATATATATATATATATATATATATATATAGGCCATCTCGGCCGCGGACCGGGTGCGCGGAACCGCACCTCGCCGTGATCGCGAGCCGGCCCGGCCGGATTGTGGCCGGAAGCGGCACTGCAGCGATTCCGGCCGCGGCGCCGAATCGCGGCGGCGAATCCGGCCCTTCTACGTCGGGAAGGACTCGCGGGCGCTGGCGGTCCTTCCCGGCCGATTCCGGCCGCGATTCGCCGGAATCCGGCCCCATCGCGGCCGGCAGCGGGCGCGTCAGCATCGCCGGCCGCAGTCGTCGGATTCCGGCCGAATCGCGGCGGAATCGGCCGGAAGGACCGCCAGGCGGGCGGTCCTTCCCCGGCGACGTCGGCGGGGATTCGCCGCGATCCGCCGACCGCGGCGCAGCGGGTCGCGTCGCGCCGCCGCGCGATTCGGCCGGATCGCGGCCGACAGCCGGCTTCCGGCCACAATCCGGCCGGAAGCCGAGTCTGCGGGCCGACGAGGTGGTCTAACGCAGCGGCCGGCCGGTCGAGGAGATGGCCGGAGGCGAGCGGCAAGAGCGTGGCGATAGTCAGCGGCAAGAGAAGTGCTCGTGCGCAGAAATCAGGAGCGCAGGAGAACACGACTTGATTAATTTTAGTGAATAATATTTGTGAAAAAACTCATTTAAAAATTATTTATGAATTTATTTATGCTTATTTATAAGTAAGTATTAAAATATTAAAAATTTAAAATAAACAAATAAGTTTAATTTAAAAGTTTGATAACGTTTAAATAAATTGAACTTAAACAAATTTGAATCTAACTTGATTCAAATTTGATTAGAAGTTTGATATCCAATAAATAAGTTAAGCTCAATTCAAGTTAAAGTCAAAGTTCAATCTCTAAAAAAGAAATCAAATCAAGCTTGAACAGATTTTTCAATAGCTTGATTAATTTTAAATTCGATTTGACTCGACTTGATTATCTTATCAAATAAATTTTAACACTATAAAATTTAATTTGACTTGACTCATTTACAACCTTGCTCGTTGGCAACTAAAACAGCCAAAACAATAGCATGTGATATTTGAAGCTATATCTTTTGCAAAGCCAAGGTCATTTGCATCATTATTAACCAGGTTAAGTAGTTTTGGGGTCTCCATGTAGTTTTCATATTTTGAACTCTACGACCTGATAGAACTATTGATTATTTGATTTATCTATTTCTTTGATCATGTAAATATACTTCGATTATAAGGGATGAGATGTCTCCACGGAGATAGCGCAATGGTAAGATAGGATGTTGCTTGCAGAATGAGCAAGATTCGATGCCGGATGAGGGGTCTAAAATTCCTTTTGATTTCAGATGAACCCCTCCCTGTCTTGCCACCGTGTAAAGGAATTTTGTCCCCCCCCATTTACCTCCCTTTCGCTAGTGCCCTGGGACGAGTGGCAGGGGACTACTAGTTGGACAGATTTCCAACTAGTAGTATGTAGACTTTAAAAGTCTATGGTTCCAGTCGATTGGTCTAAGTTAATAATCGACTGAAGAAGATATCGATCGATTGGTAATGAGTTAGTCAACTAAGACTCCTGACAATCAAGAAGATTTGATTTTTTTTATTACTGTGTTGATTTTATGTCTGTATAAATTGAATTAAATCGATTTTTGTATTGGTTAGTCAGTTTTGTATTTACTTATTAAATTTTAATTTTCAAATGACACAGGATAATTACCACCGTGACTTGTCGTGATTTGTTGCGGAACAAGCTGAGGGAAGCTATCCATGGGATATAGTATGACCCTGTTTATGGAGTCGATGGACACATGGGGAGACTAGATCGTCTATTCTGGAGACTCGAGATGTAGGATTTTTCAATTTTGGATAACTATAAAATTTGGACATCAGTTCGTTCATTGCTAGCAAATCTGAGTGATATTGCACACCAGATATAGGGGCGCATCACATATACATAGTTGTGCACAAACTTGTTTCACTATGCAGAGTGTGAAGATGATCTAGAAGAAGAACCTAAAGAGAACTTTTCTGTGAGTTTTTTACATGTGAGTTTTTTACAAGAGTTTGTGACTTGGTATCATCCACAACCTGAGAGTCTCATAGCCAATAGTGCCCTAGTTAAGCCTAAAAAGATAGAGCATGCTTGGATTACTATTGTGCTAGTGTTTGTCATAGTGGGAATAGTAATTGTCTATCTAGTTTATTAGAGTTGTTTAGGTTATGAGTTGTTAAAGAATGTTATGTGTTACATTCTTAGTAGAGTTTATTATGTGTTAACAATGTATAACAAGTTTATGTTAATGATATATTCATTTTATGTTGTTTACTCTATATGATGCACGATATTTGTTTATTGCAATATACTCTTTGATTAGTTCATTATGAATATAATTATAAATGATCAGTTCATGTAATACTAAATATCATGATTATATAATAATTAAGTTTATTAGATGAGATATGTAATAGAATAGTTCAATGTAAGGCAGATTGACATATACAAATAATGAGTGAGAATGTAGTTGTCACTTGATTTTGTAAACCAATTCAGATTTACATTGAGTCAATCAGATATTGCATACATAGAATCGAATAATTTATTTATTTATGGTAGGTTATACAACAAAGAACAATATAGTTGAATTGAATAAGGGTGAGAAATTGAATGAGGATAACTACAAGATTTGACATCTCAATTATATACTTAAGGAACAAGAAGTTCTGGAGGTTGTACATCAGGTTATGATAGAACCTATTGAGGGTCCCAATGCACAACACAGACGAGACCTTAATGCCTATAAAGCATGAAAGAAAAAAGACTTCACTGCTAATGGCATATTGATAAGTTCAATGATAGATGACCTAGTTTTTGAGTATGAGTCATATGACTCATGCAGTCTAAGTAGCCCTTAGGGATAGATACAGTGGAGTTAATATGATCAAGCTTCGACAGCTGATGATCATATTTGACAACTATAAGAAGCACTCGAATGTTACTATAGTTCAATACCTCAGGGAGATGTCGAACATGATTCGAGAGCTTAAAACTATTGGTCATGAGTTAATCGATGAACAATAGATTCGAGCAGTTATTCATTCCCTTCCAAATTCTTGGGAGATCATGAAGCAGATCTTAACTAACAGTGAGAATATCAAGACTTTTACTAATGACTCACGCCATATGTAACTGGAGGCTGAGAGAGTGGAATCCACGAGGATTTCTGAACTAGCCTATATGACTGTCAATTCTATTGGATCATTTGGATCTAAAAAAAGGAAATAGTTTAAAAGGGAAAGAGATAGAAGAAGGAAGCTGCTGCTGCTAGAAAAGTCCCAATCAAAAAGAAGGAAAAAAAGGCTGAGAAGAAACCTGAAAGCAAGATGACTTGCTTTAACTGTGTCAAGAAGGGTCACTTTGCTCAGGAGTGTACCGAGTCGAAAAAGATAAATCCGAGTCTATCTTCTTTTCCTGAGAATTTTGTTACTAGTTTAGTGTTGTTGGCTGATTCTTATCCTTTATAGAGTATCGTTGAGTAGCAACTGGCGACAAATGGATCTATGTAGAAAACAATGCAAAAGTTGAAGTCAAAGGAATCAACACTTGCAAACTTAACCTTCGTGGTAGAAGTACATTGTTTCTATATGATGTCCTATATGCTCCTAAAATTTATAGGAATCTAGTTTCTGTAACTTGTCTTCTTGATTTAAGTTATTGTATTAATTTTTATAGTTGGTGTATAGAACTTAAGATTGACTGAGTATCAATTGGATATGATTTTTTAACGAATGATTTTATGGTTATTGATGTGGAACCAAATATCAATTATCCGATTGATTGTTGTTTTTCAAACATTACTCTTACTAGTGATGCGGATATAACTGATGACATTTGACATGCTAGATTAGGACATATAGGACAAGAATGCATGAATCGATTAGTTAGAGAGGACTTATTAGGCTCTCGGGCTAAGATTAGCTTATTTATATGTGAGCGTTGTCTTGCTGGAAAAGCAACTAGGAAACTATTTGGTAAGACTATTAGGGTTGATTCTCCATTGCAATCAATTCATTTGGATATTTGTGGTCCGATGAATGTGAAGGCTAGGCATGGAGGTTCCTATTTCATTACATTTATAGATGATTTCACTCGGTTCGGTCATGTGTATTTGATTTCTCATAAATCTGAAGAATCGGATTGCTTCATTCGTTATATGAACGAAGTTGAGAATTAAACGGAATGTAAGGTTAAGACCTTGCACACTAACTGTGAAGGGGAATATTTGTTTGATCTGTTTAAGACAATATATAATGATAAAGAGATTATTAGGAAACTAACAATCTCAGGAACTCCACTGTGATTGTTGAAAGAAAAAATAAAACTCTTCTTGAAATGGTTAGGTCTATGATGATGCAGGCTAATTTGTCGATCTCTTATTGGAAAGATGCATTATTAACTGCGACCTATATAATTAACAAAGTCCCTTCAAAGTCAGTTCCATCAATCTCATATGAATGTTGGACGGACAGGAAATCAGATTTGAGCAATTTGAGACCTTGAGGGTCAACTATCTATGTTCATGATAGTTCTCACATGTATGAAAAATTTGGGTCTATAGGCAAGAAATGTATCTTTATATGATATTCTGATACCTCCAAAGGTTATATTTTTATAGGTGAGTAACAAGATGAAACTATCTCCAAAATAGAGTCCAGAGATGCTACTTTTTTTAAAACTGAGTTCCCAACTAGAGGTGTTGGTAAGACAATTCATCTATTTGAGAAGGATGAGTCATTATTAACAAGAGAGGTGTCAAATGGGATACCTGAATCTAGTCAACTTAGTGGGAGTAATTTGTCTGGACATGAGTTGATTACTCAATAACCCAACTTATGAAGAAGTATTCGTATGATCAAACCTAAGAAACGATTTGATATTGAGAATGAGACAATGATAACACTCTCAATTGATGATGAAGAACCTCAATCTGTTGAGGAAACTTTGGGATGTAAAGTTAAAGAAAAGTAGAAAGCTACAATGGTTGAAGTGATAAAATCTATGAAAATAAATAAAGTTTAGGATTTAGTCGATCTTCCTTTTGGTCGAATAACTATTGGGAATAAGTAGACTCTCAAAATCAAAAGGAAAGCAGATTAATCGATTAAAAGATATAAAGTTCTTCGTTTGGTTGCAAAAAGATTTATTCAACTAGAGGATATTGATTATGAAAAGCAATTTTTTCCTTTAGTTAAGTTTGTATCAATACGAGTCATTTTGGCTTTAGTAACGAATTATGACTTAGAATTGCATCAGATTGATGTAAAAATCATTTTCCTTAACGGTAAGCTTGACGAAGAAATCTATATGGTTTAGCCAGAATGTTTCATTATTGAAGGCTCAGAAAAAAAAAGTATGTAGACTTTAAAAGTCTATATATAGGCTAAAGCAAATGTCAAGATAATGAAACATAAGATTTAACGAAGTTGTTTTATCTTATGGTTTCGAAATGATCAATGAGGATCATTGTGTTTTCCTGAAAAATGAAAGTATGTCATTTTATCATTATATGTTGATGATATGCTGATAGCAAGAAATGACATATGGTTGGTGATAGAAATCAAAGAGTGACTTTCATCACAGTTTGACATAATAAATATGGGAGAAGCTGAATACAACTTAGGTATTAAAATCATGAAAGATCGATCTAAAAGACTTTTGGATTTGTTTCAAGAGTTTTATATAAATAAGATGTTACGACATTTCAGCATGTCTGATTGAAACAATGAACAAATACCTATTGTGAAAGGTACTGCTCTAAATAAGAGTACGAATCCCAAGACTTTTGAGGAAATAGTCGAGATGAATAAAAATCATATGTCAGTGCTATTGATAGTTTGATGTACACTATGTTATGTACTCGTTTCGATATCAGCTATGCTATTGGCTTAGTCAGTCGGTTCCAATCAAATTCAAAACCGAGACACTGGAAGACAGTGAAGAGGATATTCAGATATTTGAAAGCGACAATAGATTATTGTTTCTATTTTCAAAGATCATATATGAATTTGAAAGAGTATTCAGATATAAATTGAGCTGGAAATCTAGATAATAAAAAATACATATCAATCTATGCATTCTTGTTGAACGGTAACATGTTTCTTCCTATTATTATTTTGCAGTTGCACAATCATTTGTTATTGCACTTATTATTTTCTTTTTTTAAAAAATGATTTTATTGTCATTTTGCTAGCATGATTACTTGGTCTGTGTATTTGTTGCTGGATCTCATGTGCTTCATTTCCTCTGTGATTTCGCTGCACTTCAAGATTAAACCCATTCAGTCTTGACTCTTGAGTTCAAGAACCCTTTGTAAGTTGCAACAGATGTACTCGAATAGAGGCGGATCTAAGATTTTATATTGGGTAGACCGTCATACTAAAATATAATAATATTAATTAAAAATAAATAAATAATTAAAAATTTGATAATAATGAATTAAAATTTGGAGGGAGGGATTTGGGGGGCCATGACCTCCCCCCCCAAAAACAGCCTAGATCCGTCCCCGTATTCGATTCAAGAATGTTTTTGAAGTGCATGAAGATGCTTCAAACTAGACCCAAACTAGACCCATGAGGATCTTTAATTCAGTTATGTCTTCATTTTTTTTTATCATTTATATGTTTTTAAAGGATAAGTATTTCTATGTTTGATTATAGAAGTACGACTGTAAATGAATCAAATATTCATGAATAAATTTGATATTCGACTCGGTAAGAGTTCGTTTACGTTCGTTCAATATGCATCGAAGTCAATTAATAAACAAGTTTGAACAGTTTGATAAATTAAATAAACAAACTTAAATATATATGTGTTCGACTTGTTAATGTTCATGAACAATATTCATGGACAATATTTATGATTAAATTTATTTAAAAATTATTTATGAATTTATTTATACTCATTTATAAATAAGGATTAAAATATTAAAGTTTAAATAAATAAACAAATTTAAGTCAAGAGTTTGATAACGCTTAGATAAGTCAAACTTAAATAAATTCGAATCAAATTTGATTAAAAGTTTGATATTCATTAAACAAGCGAAGTTCAATTCAAGTTGAAGTAAGTTCAATGTCTAAGAAAAGAAATCAACCCAAACTTAAATAGATTTTTCAATAGTTGATTGATTTTAGGCTCGGCTCGGCTCGGCTCGGCTCGACTTAGTTATCTTATCAAATAAATCTGAACACTATAAAATTTAACTTGACTTGACTCATTTACATCCCTATATAGAAGGAATGTAGAAGATGAATGCTCGTGAAAATTATCTTCTTATCATCGAACTTATTCCTTGAGATATTGGTCTCTCTTCCTTTCAGTAAACACACATGTAAGATGGACGTCCAACAAGGATGGTGAACGATGTGGTTATTAGGGTTCGAGAGGTTCTATTTTGGGGGCCGGGTCAGAAGACTAAGAGTATGTTTGATGATGAATAATCAATCTTGTAATATAAGTAAGATTATATTATAAGATGAATTAATTTGTTTAACATAATTTTAATGACGTAATGTAATGTAATTGGATTGTAAAAGAGGAAGAAAATTTCGTAATCTGGATTACAAAGAAAATATTACGTAATCCGATTAAAACTCAATATTTTTCATGATAAATATATGAGTCTTTTATTTTTTTTTTCATTGCTTCTCGCACAATAACCGTCGACGGTGATGATTGCCACCGTTGGGGGTCAGGGGCAAGGGCTCGGGGCGGGCGACGACCAGCCAGTGATCGGCAGCTTGTCGACGGTCGATCGACGACCGATGGTATGTCGGCAATCAATGGTTGGTGGACCGACGACAGTCGTCGGTCAACCATCGGTCGCGTGATCGATCATCGCCAGCCGACGACAATTGGTTGGTGGTCACGCAATCGACCATCGACCGGTCAACGGTCGCCTACCAATTATGATTTTGATTAAATTATAAAGATATTTTTATCATTTTATAATAATATAAATTACATTCCTTATAATAAATAATGGACATCAAACAAAAAAAAAAGAATATAATAATTTTTATAATCAAAGATTACACACTGATTACTAATCAAATACAGTAACATATTATAATATATATTACATTGCAAATTTAATTATATTACTCCCTACCAAATCTAATCTAAATGAGATGGTCTACTTAAGCCTGTTCATGTCAATGCAAAAAAAAAAAAAAAAAAAAAAAAAAAAAAAAAAGTGAATATTCCAGCTAGAATAATGCAAATTTAGTCTTTTTAATTTTCATGTTATTTGAATTATTATATCTTATTTGTATGTGGTAGGGCAGTTTTATGCAATGCACCGGCCCCATGTGCATTTGGCGTAGAAGAAGCAATCCAGATGGCCAGATCTATCTAAATCTAGTAATCTAATGACTTACTAGATTCGCATCTAGATTGTGTTAGCCTCAGGTCAACGAGATGAAAATGTCAAACCTGCTGCAGCAAAGCCAATGGTAACATCCACTGTATTTTCATTTCTTATACGTGGCCGCGTTTAATTTCCAAGTGCATCGCATCGCGTGTAGATCAACCAAATCTACGTATTTTTTTTGTTTTTATAATACAGTGTTAGGTTTCCTCCAATTAATCTTAGAGGGTCTTTCTCTTAATTTAAAGTTATTTATTTTTACTTGACATAAGCTCTTTAATTTCCGAGTCATCTTCGGAACTATTTATTTATTTTTTTAGTTAACATCGGGTATTTAAATTTTTTATTCGATTAAATTTTAGAGACGATCGATTCAATATTATAAAAATATTTTATCGATGTCAAAATAAATTGAAAAGCATTCTGTGTGATTTAATAGTTCAATTTTTTAAAATCTGAATATTTTATTCGGAAGGAATTTATATAATAATAATAATAATATGGAACAATCATATTAATGATCCTTCAATTATTCTTAATAATAAAAAAAAAAATTAATCTGTAAGTACGAGTTTGGACTGCTTCTGCAGACTTGAATTCTCAAGGGATCAATTTTTGTTTTGAAAAAAAAATCCATAAATAAGTTTAGTTAGAGATTGATCTAGGAATTTTTGATTGTTTGCATTGGTGTTCTATTATTGTATCATGGTCTGGGGATTGAATTTTTTTTTTATCCTCAAAAAGTTGAAATCTGTCAATCTAGCGACTTTTATTGATCTGTCCCACGGTCATTATAAGGAAGATAAATCATGGAATATCATATGAATTTTGATGTGGTAGCCAAGATACGTAAGAGTCATCTGAATTCAAAAAAAGACTTTTGATCTTTTTTAGAATTAATTTTTTATCTTATTCATAAATTCTGTTGTGTCTTAGTCACCACGTTATTTTCGTGGGGATGAAATTTTTTTTTGATATAAATATACAATAATTCGAGTTCCAACGGTAGATGTATGAGAAGTTATATAAGCGTAAAAAAAAATTGTATGTGCGACGGTGTAATTTTGACAATTTTTTTAAGGCAACTTCAATTTATTAAACAATATAATAATTTCTTTATAAAATGATTTTTTATAATTGAAAATAAGAATAAAATTGTTTCTTTTTTTTTCAACTTAGAAAAAAAATGATATTATTAGTTAGTTGTACATAACATAACGCAACAAATTGGAAAAAGAAAATTGGTCAAAAGTTATTTATGTCCAATCAGAACTTTCAAATTATAGTCTATAACAATATATGGCATCCGATTATTCACAATTACAAATATCATTCAAACCAAGTCAAAAAGCTAGTGCTTTCTTTGACTTTGACTTCTATTTTAGAATTTTGGTCAACAAATTGACCGCCTAATCCGCACGCGGACGTTTACTTCTAACCGCGAACTACTACATTTGTAATAATAATTTATGAAATATTATGCGCCCGCCTACAATTAATTGATTATTATCTATATTTTTTTTAAAAAGGAAAACTAATTTAAAAATACGATTAAATTGAGTTTCTTTTTCCGATAAATTTAATTTTTAATATATATATATATATATATATATATATATATATATATATATACCAATAACCAACCAAATAATAAAAATACCCTATTTATAATTAATTTCATCATTATTATTATTAAATTGCATGATGCCTTACTTTTATCTTATTTTATTATTTATTTATTTTTGATTGACACTCATATATTCGAATTTTCGACTGATTAATCCTTGAGAATAGTCAGCTCGGTCTCATGGTTCCTACAAGAGAGCGTTTGCAATTTGATGGTCCAATTCTACTTTCGCAGTTACGTCATCCCTAAAAAACTATTCAACATCAAAGTTTTACTCCATCCGCAGAACAAACTCCTATGCATAGATCCGCCTCTATAGTTTTTTTTTCGAAATTCATCGTTGAATATTATCTCAATAGAGAATCGAATGTATTCTCAGGTGAAATATCTTTCGATAATTTACCAAAAGACACACCTCAAGTTTGGAATTGTCCAAACACAGTCCTATAATTTCGTATTTATCAAAAGGCACATTTCATTCCTTTTTTACCCCTTCCGCTAAACGTGGATATCAAGCTGGCCGAAAAAAAGTGACACTGGGAATTAAATTCCCAGAAATACAGTAGTCATGAGATTTGAATTCCCAACACCACGTATAATATCAAGCTTGCCTAGAAAAAAGATGATGCTGAGAATTATATTCCCAGGAACACAGTGATCCTGAAATTTAAATTTCCAACATTACATATAATATTAAGTTGTCCTAAGAAAAAGATGATAGTGGAAATTATATCTCAGGAATACAGTGATGCTGAGATTTAAATTTCCAGCACCACGTACAATATCAACCGGTTGAAAAAAGGTGGTGTTAGAAATTATATTTTCAGGAACACAGTAGATCTGAGATTTAAATTTTCAGCATCACGTACAATATCAATCACAATATTAATTACATATTTATTTGACGAAAAGAATAAAAAGGAAATGAAATATGTATTTTGATAAATATAAAATTATAAGATTATATTTGAGCAATTTTAATTTTGAAATGCATCGAATAATAAATTATCCTTTGATAAATTGCCCCGTACCTTTTCGCTTTACCGCTGCATTATTAATCCATCCCACTAATGCACATCCACAAATTAATTAAAACCCATCACATTATTTTTTTTTCCCATCCATTAAATTTTTTTATCATCTTAATATATCATTATTAGAGTTGCACCATGCCATGCAAGCTATCTATCTATCTAAGTGCATCCCCCGGATCATTTGCCGACTTGCAAAATCTAATATTATTATTATTATTATTTCTCCATCTAATAATTTAACGTTATTATCGCGATGATAATAATTATTATTAATAAAATATAGTAATAATAATGATATTTATAATAACGGCTGGAAGAAGGCATAATAATTAATAATTAAGGTTCACTGAATTGACACGGCCCGAAATTTTAGACCGACCACCCAAACGAGAAAATTGGACCCGTAAACCAAGCGGTCCGGTTCAAATTTTCGCGTACACACTCGTGGCCTCGAAGACAACTCCGACTCCTAAGTCAAATGTTAATCTCGATTCCACTAATTAATCAAAATTAATTAAGGCGCTAAATTTGCGTCCGGGTTTGCTAAATACGGCAATACTTTGGGATTAATTTTTTGCCTTGGGGTTAATTAAGTTAATTAAGGCGAGCCAATAGCGTTCGA
This sequence comes from Wurfbainia villosa, assembly GCA_025175895.1. NCBI lineage: Eukaryota > Viridiplantae > Streptophyta > Magnoliopsida > Zingiberales > Zingiberaceae > Wurfbainia > Wurfbainia villosa. Next base: position 121,099,794 of record CM045991.1, on the reverse strand, counting down.
GTACGTCAGGACGGTAGTTTCGACGTGGCAGTGTCGCTGCATTCCTCGGTTGACTCGGTCTCGTCTTTTTTAGTCGTTGGAACGCGAGGGAGCAGCCTTCCGTAGCGATCGATCGGGCGGAGCGAAGGATGCTAGGAGGAGAGCGGCAGCTCGCACGCGGGTGAATCGGGAGGGAACTGCGAAGCGATTGGTTCCCCGCGCCATCCGATCTTGGGGCTCGAGGATTGCGAACGCTGGCCGAGGTTTCTAGAAAGATTGGGTTTTTATCTGCTGCGGATCTGGGCAGGTAGAAGGGGGGAAGGGGATCGGAGGGGATGGGGACTGCTGGTGCCGGTGAAGATTTTATTTGGCCGGATATTTTGGGCGCCGCCGAGCGTCGGGTGGCTGTTCAGGCATGCTTCTCTGCTTCTCCTGTTCCATTATGCATCCTTTTTTAGGCTGAATCTTTTTATAGGGTTTTTTTGGGCATAAAATGGATGAAAATACTTCTTTTGTGAAAAAAAAAAATTTGGTTCTTTGATTTGGGAACGGGATGTTCAGTCTCCGTGAACTAATGGTTTCTTATTTTACTCAATCTGACTCACTTCGAAGTACGATCCATTTGTTTTGAGTTCGCGGTCGCGGTCGAGGGACTGAGGAACCCTGCTTATTAGATTGCAAGTCGATCTTGCTGTCGTTCTTTTATTTGTTTGGTTTAAGGCGAGGAATTATGGCTAATGGCTTCGTTATTCAGGAAGAGGGAGAAGAGGATGAGTTCTTCGACTCGAGGGAAGATGTATCGACAATGTCCGATTCGTGTCCTGGCAGCCCGACAAAGAATAATACTTTACTAGAAGAGCAAACCATCGGTTGCCAATTGGAGCTTTGGCTGAAGAGTCCTGGTAATATCAAGGAACGTAGAGATAAGTTCATGGGATGGTTGCAGAGGGAATTTTCATGCTCCTCGTTATGTAGATCACTTGTTCCAGATGCGCAAACGCAGACGAATGATGTCTGGCAAGGTATCAGCGCTAGAATGTCTTTCAGTGAAGCTATGGAAGTGAACAGGTTATGCAAAGCTATCAAATTTGATGAAAGTGCAGCCATCACAGCAGACGAGATGCAGAAAATTGATAGATTGAGAAGCCATGATGAAGTTTCTCCCAATCCAGTGAAAACAGTTGATGAATTTGAGTGCTGCTCGAATTCACCATCATTTATTGATCGGCTTTTGCGACGAGGGGCCGGTGTGTCAAACAAATCTGGCAGTTCAGTCAAAAAGAAGAGGCTTGGCTGGCTGCGGAGACTTGGTGCTGTTGTTTTTACAGTAGATAGGCAAAGTGGCAATGATCATTTGGCTTTCAGTGATCCAGATAAGAGTCGAGTTGCTGGAATTGGGAGAGTGAAAGTCATGCCATACAGAAAGCAAACGAAGGAATTATCTGCAGTCTACAAGAGGCAAGATATCAAAGCTCACAATGGCTCAATCTTGACAATGAAGTTCAGCCCTGATGGCCAGTATTTAGCTAGTGGGGGTACAGATGGGATTGTTCGTGTGTGGCTCGTCATGGAATGTGACAGGAAAGATGAGATTGTCATTCACAACAATGATCCTTTGTGTGTTTACTTCACAGTGAATCGCAGAGCAGAGTTAACTTCCATTCACACTGATGATAAAAAGCCCAAGTCCAAGCGTATGAGCAAATCTCTTGATTCAGCTTGTGTTGTAATTCCTCCTGATACTTTCCAGTTATCTGAGAAACCCGTGCATGAATTCTATGGCCATGAAGCCGATGTATTAGACCTATCATGGTCTTCAAATAAGGTCCTTTACCTCAAAACAGCTTAATTTTATGCGTGTTTTCTAATATTCACTTTCAAGTCTGAATACCTCTTTTGTTTCCAAGCAGTATATTTTATCATCTTCCAAGGACAAAACTGTTCGCCTGTGGCATGTTGGATCTGATGACTGTCTCAAAGTGTTTTGCCATATCAACTATGGTATTTACATTTTTTGTTTTTTTTTTGCAATATAGTGTGTAGTCTTCTCTCTAGCCAATCTGATAAATTCCTTCATAAATATACAGTGACGTGTGTTCATTTTGACCCGCTCGACGAGAATCACTTCATTAGTGGATCCATAGACGGAAAAGTTCGGATTTGGGAAATCTCGGGATGTCAAGTTGTGGATTGGGTCGATGCTAGAGACATTGTTACTGCAATTTGTTATCGACCAAATGGAAAGGTACATTAGCTACTTTATTATTGTTTATGGTAGCTCAATGCTCAGAGAATATCATCTGAACATCAACATTTCTTGGTCCTTATAGGGAGTTATCGTTGGCACCTTGGCAGGCAATTGTCGCTTTTATGATGCTTCAGGTAATTATTTAAATAAAAATTGATGCAATCGCAGAGAATTAAGTTTAGTCATGTTTCAACTTGTTACTAGCTAATTGGTCTACAAATTTTTGATTTAGACCTAAAACATTTGCATATGTAAAGCACAATTTAGAGTTATTTATTTTGGGGAAACTTCGTCTATAAATTGTCCTTTCATGTGCTCTGCCATTTGAATTGGGTAATGAGGATATGGTTGGTTTAAGTATGAGCAAGTTCTTATGGTTTGAGAATTGTGTGAATGCACTGTTTTTTATGGTCTGATACCAACTCTTTTAATCAGTAGCGATGCCGTCTGCGTTTTCTTTTCTACACCGAGATATTTTATTTATTGTTATATCGTTTCTGTAACAGGTAATCATCTTCAGATGGTAGCTCAGGTCTCATTTCAAGGCAAAAAGAAGTCTCCTTATAAGCACATTACTGGATTTCAGGTAGTCCAAGAAGTGATCAATTATCAAACAGTTATGTTTATCTGCTTTACGAAGCGTTTTCGCTTACGAGTTGTGATTTCCCCTCCAGTTTTGCCCAAGAGACACTCAAAAATTGTTGGTCACATCTGCTGACTCGCAAATCAGAATATTCAATGGGATTGATGTGGTCACCAAATATAGAGGTTTGTGTTTGCCTTATCACCTCATCCAGTTGCTTTCGTGATCGACGATCGCCGTCCCTTTGTCCTCAACCTTTTTGCTTAATTTTCATGTTCAGGTTTCCGAAATGCTAGCAGTCAGATATCTGCATACTTCACGGCAGATGGGCAACACATTGTCTCAGCCAGTGGAAATTGCTATGTTCATGTCTGGAACAACGTAAACCATGATTTACCGATATCCAAAAGTTGCGAGAGCATATGGTCTCACGAGCGTTTCTTCTCCGACAACGCGTCCATTGCTATACCTTGGCATGGTCTAGCTTCCGGTAATCAGATTTCTATGACCTCCAAGGTGTTCCATCTTCAACAAGAACACAGCGACCCACTCCAAGTCCCACATACATCAGAACAAGATGTCAAGCACACCTGTGGCATTAACAACACCTTGTGTATCTCATCTTCCGGCAGTTTTACTCTGACTCAAGAATTCTTCTCAGGGTTGCCGGCAAAGAGCTCGGCGACCTGGCCCGAGGAGAAAATTCACTTGTTCTCGGCTGCACCTAGATTTTCCAGATCCCTTTACAAGTTCTTGAAAACATCATGCCTGAGTACTTCTCACTCTTGGGGCCAAGTGATAGTAACTGCTGGGAATGATGGATGGATCAGGACCTATCAGAATTTCGGTTTGCCGTTTCATCTACGATAACTTAGCATTCAAAAGCTGCTCTATTCCTCCATTCTACAAACGGGCATCACCGACGAGCATCCCGGCAAAATTTTGCTCGCGAACATGCCGATGGCCATCGAACATATTTGAAGGATCACATTGAACCAGTGCTTCTGAATTCCGACTAAACCACCCAGTTCGACTAGTTAATTCGAGAAGCGAAATACGGATGGGTCCAGTTTGGTCGAATTATATCGTAGCTCGCGAAAAAATCTAGAACCAGCAAGGCATCCGGACCCTCTGATTTTAAAAACAGTTGTTCATTGAAGAAACTGAAGCTGGTAGAGGAAGTTTAAGTTCTTCCTGGTTTACTGAAATTTCTTTTTTTTCTTATTTTTCTTTTTTTTTTCTTAGGTTCTGTTGATATATGATTCATTAAGATTGAATCCAATTGTTGTAAAGTGCTCCAGTTGGGATAAAAGTTATTGTTAGATAGGAAAATTAAGGTACTTGTACTCTTTTATTCATTTAAAGGCTAAAAGCATTGATTTTTTTTCATGAATTTAATCAGTTTGATGAAATATATGAGGAGCGATACTAAGTAACACTCGTAATTTTGAAGAGAATTTTGGCGGAACAATAAAATTATTATCAAATGATCACGGTTTGAATTACAGAAATGAGATGGTACCTAATAGATTCTTCCTTGAATCTCATATTAGCAGGATCTCGGATTGATTTTCGTAGTTACATTTTTATCGCGATCACTTAGAACTTTTGTTTTCATAAAAAATTAAAATTAAAATTTGTTGTTTAATAATCACTTTTTAATGAATGCTGAACACATCTATTTTTTTATAATAAATATAATTCATATTATTATAAAATAATAAAAAATATTCTAATATTTTCATTTGAATATAATCAAAATTTTAATTGTTTTTTCATGACCGTTATTGCTATCGTCAGTCCTCGGTTATCGGCCACTGGCGGTTGTCGTCCCTTGATCGCTGGTCGTCTATTGTCCATCGTCAATGGTCAACGGCCGTAGGCAGTCGTCGATGATCGTCAGTCGACGATCCTTGATCGTCGATTGGCAGTCGATCGTCGATCGCTAATTTGATAGAAAAAAAAAAAGAGAACTAAAATTAAGGATATATTTGATATTTAAATATTTGATCTGCAATCGGATCACATCAGTTTTATCTTATAATCTAGATTAAAATATTTCATTATCTTTTATAATCGAGATTATATTATATTATAATTTTAAAATTAAAAAAACAAAAAAATCCATTGTAATATTATCTTATTACATTACATGACATATTATCTTGAGAAAATTTATGAGATATTATCATTTTTTTTAGTTGATATTAGTTATTCGGATTTTTGGCTGGATTAATTTTGAAAGCAACGAAACTATTTCATAAAATTTTTCTCTTAGTGATAAGAATAAGAGTAAATTGAGAAACATTCGTAATGTACGACAGTTAATATTTTAAATTTAATTATTAGAGAGAAAAAATTATAGTGCAGCACAGTTAAAAATCAAATCGAAAATATTTAGGATCATCTAAATTTAAAAAAAAAATTTAAATCTCTTTTAAAATTCATTTTTATCTTATTCGCAAGAAGCTATTACGATTAGAGTTGTCAAACGGATCGACTTGTAATGGCGTAAACTCATATTTAGCGGAGAGGCGGGCGACCCATACTATCTCGGCAGTTGAAAATTTCAACCCAACCCAACCAAGCGGGTTCGGGTTAAGTAGTCAACCATGGTCACACAAATTTAAAAAATATATGTAAAATTACTAAGGTGTTGAGGACTTGAGGTAATGATTTGTAAACCAAATAGAGTATCATGATTAAAAAAATAAATATTTGAAGTAACTAAAATCTTATAATTGAGATTCAATTATCGACTTACAAAATTGAGTACCGATGTTTTTGATTCCTTTTCAATGTTCTAAAATATTTAAATCTTGATAATATGTAAATGTAAATTTTTGCTCTTTCAAATAGAGATTCAATTGAGATTTTTTAACTTGGGTAATTATTTGATTTAGCTTGGGTAATTATTTGATTTTGATATGTTATTATTTCCTATATTGATTAGAATAGTAGCGACAAGATAATAAAAAACAATTAGAGTATAAAAAATATTCTTTTGTTCTTTACTCTTAACTTCTTTTATACTTTGTTGAGGTATATGTGTGATAGAAGAAGATTGTAATGGTAAAAAACTTATCTTTTGATATTTCTCGGCCATGGTACACCGATCCACGGCAACTAACCCATCTAGATGAACCATGGTCGCTCCATTAAATCATGAAATAGCGGATTGATAAAAGTTCAACCCAACCCGCTTAAATTGTTTGTGAATGAAGCCGGCCGTGGCTACTTGGCTGTGACTCTAATTACGATCTCTAGAGGGATACCACTTTTGATTTTACCACGACACTATCTCCGAGAGACAAAAAGGAAGGTTTTTTTTTTTTAACCAAGTTATAAATTGAAATAATTTAAAATATTTAAATATTAGCTACAAGTGAATATTGAAATTAATTTAATTAATTAACATCGAAAATGAAGTGAGAGAGAGAGAGAGGGAGAGCTGATCGCCGAATCGCCGTCGTCGAGATCCTTTCACTTGGCCACCGTCCTCGAAACCCTATAAACCCTAATTCCCAGATCTCTTGCTTCCTCTCTCTCTTCTCGGCATGGCTTGCTGCCGGAGAAGCCTCACCGCCTCTTTCACTCAACTCAGCCGCCGCCTCCGCCCCTCCTGCGCTCACATCCTCCGCGATGATCGGGAAACAACCGAACCCACGAATCCTCCGCCGTTGCCCCAGTTTTCTTCCCGTTACTACTCCTCTGCCTTAGTCCCATCGATCTCCAGCTTGGTTGGCTGGAGAAGCCCCGGCTTCTCTTTCCCTCTCGGCCTCGACCCAGGCCTCCTGCGTAGCTATTCCTCGGCTACCGAAGGCTCGACCGAGATCGGACTCGTAAAGGACGTCACGGAGGTCTTGTCCGACAACGGCGTGGTGGAGACTGCTGTTGCGGCCGCCCCAGCTCCTTTTCCTGGAGAGGTAGCGGCTGCGGCGGCTGATTCGTTTCTTCCTGTGGCAGCTCTGCAGCATTTTATCGATGCAGTTCATTCTTTCACGGGTCTCAACTGGTCGGCATCATTTTGCACTTCTTTGATTGGTATTAAATGACTTGACATTTGTAGCAGAAGCAAGAACAGATTTTTATGATATCCTTTGTTTCAGGTGGGCTTCCATTGCTGTGACGACTGTCTTGATCAGGACGCTTACTGTTCCACTTCTGTTAAATCAGATGAAAGCCACAATGAAGCTTAGTGTGAGTTACAATTTGATGTATTTGCCATTTCTGTGTTGATAGTTTATCCAGATTGGGGACACTGCAATATATCCAAATTATACTTGTCTTTGAGATTTTCTTGTTTGATATTTAATTTTGATTTCGACACTCAATTGAACAGGTGTTCTAGTTGTCTTTATCCAATCTAACTTATCATTGAACACATGAAAAGTAACAAAAGTGATAGGTCACTTCTAATTGTAATTATCACGGCATATTGGATATGGAACAAGCATTATCATCTAAGCCATAGCAATCAGAATAATCAGAAGGGAAGCTTTGGCGCAACGGCAAAATTGCTACCTTGTAATTTAGAGATCACGGGTTCGAGTCCTAGAAACAGTCTCTTGCAAAGTAGAGTAAAATTGCATACAATAGATCCTTCTCCGGGATCCTGTATGGTGGAAGCTTCATACACCGGGCTACCCTTTTGTTTAATACTCTAAAGTTTAGATGCATATTTATAGATTCCACTGAAGAAGATGCATAGTTGTAAGGTATAAGTGTCATTAGTGACTTTGACCTTACATGTAAATACTGCATCATTGTTCATTATCCGCAGTGAATATAAGTTGACAATTCCTAAAGCATGCTTATCCTCTATGATTACAAGTCCAAACAAATAAAATCACAGTTCGCCCTGTGTGATTATGGATTTTTTTTTGCTGATACTGGTTTGATTTAACTGCTTTACCAAACCAAAATTTAATTCGTTTGCATTCCTTAAGCATCATTCTAGGAAATATTGAACCAGTTACTATTGTTTTCTACATGTATAGCTGCATTAGATTATTATAAGAAAAAAGATAGGTTAAGATGATTTCTACATGTTTGAAGACCAATTGATTCTATAGATTGAATTAGAGAGGAAGATGTAAGAGAGAGATATGCCAAAGCAAAACAATAGTCGACATAATACAGAATAATACGAAAGGACTTAATTGACTTAACTATTAGTAGTGATATGGTTTTGCAAAGAGCTCAATTGAGATAAGCAATTGATGGTCTATTAGTAATAAGATTCATCTAGCCAACCCCAAATAGTTGGGACAAACACAACTTGATGGTGAAGATGGGTATGATGATTTATCCTTCAATAAGATTTTTAAAGATTGCCTTTGAGCTCTTTTGTAGTGTTTATATTGTTCTCTATAACATGTAATACATTACTCATTATATTGGTCTTACATTGCAAAAACAGTATGATCCATATTTCAAATTAACTTTTGAAGGAAAAACCTTTCTGACAACCTTACCTATTTTTGAGAATGCAGACATTCTTGAACCTCTTTCCTTATGCCTAGTGTCATAGAATATTGTCTTTTATTGTGTATAGTATGCATTATTATTATTTTTTTATGTTCGTCTAACCACCAGTCTCATTTGCTTTAATAGAAGGTCATGTCTCATATGGGATGGTCATTCTCTTTGTTTGACTCTGCCTCAATGCAGTATTTAGAACTATAAAGCAATTATTAAAGCTGTTTTTTTCCCTGTGCAGAAGATAAAACCGGAGATGGAGCAGATTAGGGAACAAATGGATGTATGATTTTTACTCTTGATAATTGATGTAGTGCAAGAATAATTTTATATTACTTATCTGTTATGCAACATCACCAACAATGTGATGACAAATGATTAAACTGAAATGAAGTTGTCTGCTACTCGGTTTTTTTTTTTTTCTTTTTCATGTTTAGTGTTTTAGTGATGCACACTTATATTTGACACTCTGCAACAGACAATGGATCCCAGATCATTACAGGAAGGTCAAAAACGAATGAAGGAATTGTTCAAAAAGTATGTTCCGTTCAAGCAGGTTTTTTTTTGTCTATTTATTTATTCATCTTGTTAGTTTCTTTTAAGCAAGGTATTCTATTTAGAAGCTAACCCTGCAGTCATGAACTGTTTACACGCATGCACGCATGAGAACTTATGTTGTGCTTTCAAGAGTTACGAGATGTTAGTTTAGAACCCATTTATCAAACTTGACCTTTTACGATGAGCATTTGTAGTGAAGCAGGATCTGTTAAACTCTGTTTATGGAACTCTCGTTATATTATTTAGGTCATTCCATCACTGTTGAAGTGACCATCATGGAGCAGTAGAGTTATTTCTTTAGTTGGTTTTAATTAAATGGAAGAATCTCTCATTGTAAATGCTAAAAGTATTGGATTGTATCAATTAACAAATATAATCACCCAGTCTATCTGCTAGTAAAATTAAATCAGCTCATGTTAGGCTTGACTAGATGAAGATTGGAGAAAATAAGTTCAGAATTTCTCTTGGAATTTTGCCTCCAAGTGTCTCCCAATAAGAGGTGGCATCTTAGGGTAGAATTTGCTTGATAATTCTTCGTTTATAAACATTCTCCCTGTTCTCGCAACAAGGTCCTTGTATGTATTCATGTAGTTTACCAAGTCCTTGGTGCCATTGCATACTAACCTTTCCAGATCCAGGTATGCTTGATTCTGCTCGGCTGTTGTTCCTGAGGCAGGATCCTCAAGAGTGATAAGTACTGCAGTCTTTTGCAATCAATTAACAGATTCTCATATAGTGGCCCTAATTTGGAACTCAAATTTGGGATATATGTCCTGGCATAATTGAGAATTCCCAGCCAAGATCTCAGCCCTTTCTTCTCTTTGAGACTTTCCTCATCAAATTCAGCAATCTTCTTAATAATATGGAGCTGCAATTTCAACTTGCCCTCTCCAATTTCTGCTCCCAGAAATTCAATCTTGGTAGTGCGTTGAGAAAGTAATTTTGATACCCACCTTCCTGGTACCTTCTGCTGGTAAAGTCAGATTCCTTCATTTGCTCAATCATTTCGAGCTCCTGTAGAGCATAATACAGGTTCTGTGATGCTTGCTCTTCAATCTCGTCCAACATCCTTCTTTTCTGATGCTCTGGTGGAGTGAGAATATTTTTACCAATGTCTCGCATGACCTCTTCATACTGATCCCTTAGTAGTCGTCTTCTGGAGGCAGCTAATTCTGTAGCAGCCTCTTCTTCCTCATCCTTGTAGCGAAACCCATCAGTAATTTGTGGTTCATCATCTAATTTTTCCTTTCCCTTACTGGTTGTTATTACCGAGACTATTTCTTTGCCAGAGACTAGTCTAGATAACGAGTCTGCAAAAATGTTTAGTTTAGCATCAATATGCTCAAATTGCACTTTTATACTTGACCCTGTGATGAAGTCAGTAAAGGCGATCCATCGGACTTGCGAAGGCTTGTTTCTGACCATTTTGTTGTAGAAACTTATTATAGCCTGGCAATCAGTTCGTAGGGTGATTTTCTCCTTGTCCAAATAATGAATTTTTAGTGCACTCATGGTCTCCATGGCAGCAAATATCTCTGCATCAATTACAGATTTTATCACAGCAAATTTTCCATGCACAAACCTTTTCGGTGCTTCTAGAATCATATTTGGAATTTTTCCATTTGCATACTCCACCCCAGCCTGTCATACAACCATCAGTTTCAAGTAACTGCCAACTTGCATTTGGTTGGTGATAAAACCAATTCGTGCTTCTCACATATGTTTAGCATAACTTCAAGATGCTTTACGTGCTCCCTTTCTGAGTTTGAAAAGACAAGAATATCATCAATATATATTGAAATGAATTCTTCTGTACCTTTGAAGCACTGATCCATTTTCCGCTGGAATGTTGCTGGCGCATTTTTCAAACCGAATGACATTGCCAGTCATTCATAAAGACCAGATGGACAAATAAATGTCATCCATTCAATTGATGATGGATCCATAGCCACTTGATGAAATCCAGATTTCAGATCAAACTTTGAATAGATCTTTGAATTCCCAACCTTCTTGAGAATTGTGTTGATACCTGGCAGGCTATATTGGTCTTTATAGGTATTGTCATTGAGCGTCCTGTAGTTAAATACCATACGCTCTTTACCCTTTTCTTCTTTTCCTGTGATTGGATTCACACTGGTTCCTGACTGAACTATCATAGCCATAGTCCTGTGTCTGCTTTTGCTGGGACGGATACAAGGACCTTGCTGCGAGAACAGGGAGAATGTTTATAAACGAAGAATTATCAAGCAAATTCTACCGTAAGATGCCACCTCTTATTGGGAGACACTTGGAGGCAAAATTCCAAGAGAAATTCAGAGGAAATACGATTGGAGTTCTACCCAGAATTCATCACGCCTACCAAGAGCTTACGGAGATGTGCAAGCAGGCCACCCTGCAAAGGAGTCTCAAAGACCTGCAATTCTGTTCTCAAATACCCATACCAAGTTATTACCAGGGTGAAAAAAAGAAATATGGGATGTGGAAATCAAGCACTTATAAAGGGAAACCGCATAAATCACATGTGCGGGTAATTAAGAGGAAATATCAGAATGACCGAACCAGAGTCAAAAAGTGTAAGTGTTTTATCTGCGGAGAAGAAGGACATTTCGCTAGGGAATGTCACAACAAAGTGGGCAACAAGGAAAGAGTTGCCGTGATTAATGACCTGGATCTACCAGAGGATTTTGATGTTGTATCTGTTGATCCAGATGAAAGTAGCAGTGATGCCATCTGCAGTATGTCAGAGGGTGAAAATTCAACAGAATAGCATTGCACTGCTGCAACCAGCGTCCTTCCTATTACTGAATCTATGTTCGTCCTAATAGGAGAACCACAAGGCCGGCAGGTTCAAGTAGATATGCCCGAAGAAAAATACTACTGTGAACACAAATGGCAGGTAAATCAGGAAATAGGTACGCCATTTATTAAATGCAATTTTTGTGGCGCAGTCACGACGCAAAGGGCAAGGAGGCATTGTTCAGAGTGTAGATGGACAGCTTGTACACTATGCTCAGACTACTATTTAAAGATTGAAACTCCAACCATGCCACCAGTACCTCGTAAGTATGAGGAAAATAACCTGATAACAGAACTATTTGGTTATATTGAATACTTACAGGCTGAATTAGAAAGAGTTCTAAAGAGGAATCACGAGCAACCCAATATTATTAGGAAGGACTAGCATAGCACCTGTTGCCTGCTGTGCTGATGGAAGTGTCCATTGCTCATTGTTATAAGCCCTTCTGAATCTTCCAATCTTTGCATTCATGTAGTCCATATTTCTGTATGGGTTGGACGTTGTCGGTCTCTCGTCCGCTTGACCATATTGAGGTGGTCCTATCATTGTGTCCTCAGGGGGGTTGAAGTTAGACGTCACAGAAGATGCCAAGATTTGTCTGTTTTGCCCATCTGTGCACGACAAGGTGTCAGATCAGTAGAGGTTATGTTATGTATGTGATGGTTTGGATTAAGTTAAGTCTCATAATAAGTGTTAAACAGTGAAAAAAAAGACGGTTACTTCGTGAAAAACTTAAGTTTCAGGGCAGTGCTTTAATTATAAAAATATATATATTCCTGCCAATAAGTCAGTTATGTGTTAGACGTGGGAGATGCGCCAACCCAGTCTAGTCAGTCCACTCAATGATGACAAGGAGTTTTAAGAATATAAAACCATAATCTGGGTGGTTTCCTAAGACCTTAAGTTCATAGGTAATGCCTACAATTTGATTTTTTTTGTGGATTATCTAGACAGTTCTTGTTGATTTAATGATCTGTTTTCCATCTTGCTATTAGCCTTCTTACTGGTTTCTACTTTTGATTGATAACTCTAGGCATGGGGTTTCGCCATTTACTCCGCTGAAGGGAGTCTTTATCCAAGCTCCAGTGTTCATGAGTTTCTTTTTTGCAGTAAGTTCATTTATTTTATCTGCTAATTAGTTTCTGATTGCATTTGTCATTTAAATCTTAAAAATCCTCTTCCATGAATGGAATACAAAATGAGATTCTCTTTGTGGATAACTGATGTTGTGATATGTGTTGTAGATCTCAAACATGGTTGAGAAAGTTCCATCTTTCAAGGGAGGTGGGACACTATGGTTCACTGATTTAACAACGCCTGATCCTCAGTACATCTTTCCAATATTGACAGCGCTGGCATTCTTGGCAACTGTAGAGGTAAATCTTCATAAACTAGTAGATTTTGGTTTTAGTGGAATGTGGAATACATTTTTTCTTTTTTAGGCTTTCCAGGTGTCAATTGTAAACTCATTTGATTATGATCTATCTATTCGTTTCAAAAAATAAATTCTTGGGGAAGATGAAGCATGGTATCCTGTGAAACATAATCTGATGTACACAATTCACTTATGGCTAAATAATCACCATAAATTGTATCTGATCTGTCAAACCTCCATGATCGTCCCTAACAATTCCTGATATTGTCTCACAATACCCATGGGACTAGAATTAACTTTTTTTTTTTTTTTAGTGAAATACTGCTTGTCTCATAATTATAGTATGACTTCACTTTTTCTGTCATTTCAGCTTAACATGCAAGAAGGAATGGAAGGAAATCCTATGGCGAAAACCATGAAGAACTTCTCCAGAGGTCTTGCACTATTGACAGTTCCATTTACAGCCAGCTTTCCGAAGGTATTTACTAATCACTTTGATCCAAATTTTGAAAGTGCACCATCTGAAAACATCAAATATTGATCTGAAGGTACCCTTTGCACAGCTTATTGACTAGCTCTTACTTATTCTTATGTGATTATAATACACAACTACCAGTTATAGAAATATTAATCTTTGGAGCTATACTAATACTACTACAACAACAACAAAGTCTTATTCCAATAGATGGAGTCGGCTATATGGATCTTTCTACGTCATTGAACTCTATCTCCTACTATATCATCATTTATATTTAAATAAATTTTATCTTATTTTATTGTTATTAACCAAGTTTTTTTTTGTCTTCCTCTTCCTCGTTTGATATGTATATTTGTTATCATTTCATATCGCCTAACTAGAGCATTTATTGGCGGTCTAAGTACATGTTCGTACCACCTTAAACATGTCTCTCGGAGCTTTCCTTCAATAGATGCAACATCGACTTTTTCTCTAATACTCTCATTTTTTATTCTATCCATCCTCGTATGTTTGCACATCCACTTTAACATCCTCATCTCTGCAACTCTCATCTTTTGCTCATGTGCTCGAGTCGTAGTCCAACATTCAGCGTCATATAACATAGCAGGTCTAATCGTCGTTTTGTAGAACTTTCCTTTAAGTTTTAGAGGCACTTTACGATCACATAAAACATCCGATGCTTTCCTCCATTTCTTTGGTATTGATCCGGGTTTAAAATCTCGACCCGCATCGAGATTTTGATCCACGATCAAAACGATACGGTTTTGGTACCGTATCTGTGTTGATATTATTTCGATATTATTTTCTATTTTTTAAACATTAATATTTAATTATTTAAAATATTTATTATTCGTTTGACTTATATTTGAAATGATTTCTTTGTAAAATTTTAAAATTATTTCATTTTTTTTATTTTAATTAATTTTTAAAAAAAGAATTTAAGATTTAATTTTAAATAAATTATAAATTCGAATTTAGAATTTTAATTAAAATATCTTTTATTTTTTAAAATTTTATATTTTAAAATAAAATATTAAAAATATAAATTTATATAGTTATACAAATTAATTAATACTTTATTTAATTAAAAATTACAACTTAATTAATTTATATTATATATATATATATATATATATATTTAATTATAATGAAATTATAATTTATATATTAATTAATTCCTAATCTGATTTCAATCGCGTTTCAGCAATGCAATCGCATTCCCAATCCCCTAGCACGATCGCGAATGCATTATTGCTTCATTCAGTCACACATTTTAGATCCGCATTGCACCGGCATCTCATGTGTATGCCAGTGCTAGTTCCACATCGGAACGAAAAAAAAATCATCTATTTCGAACGGAACGGATTGATATTTAATACTTCGATACTACTGTCTATATTTAATATACACTGCATTATCTTTATTTCAATGCTTGAATGTCAAAATAATATCATTATCTAGTTTAACCGCATCCTTTGTCAACCTTCAAGGCTATCTTCTGTTATTGGTTCACCTCGAACATTTTCTCGCTCGGGTATGGTTTCGGTGAGTCGACTTCTTTCCAAAATCCAGCATTGTTTTGCTCCAAATGCACTCGCGAGGAATTCACTAATGCAATGTTTGTTTGTTTTTTGGCAGTGTTGAAACGCCCTCCGGTGAGGAAGTTCTTGAATCTCCCAGAAGGAGTTCCTCAACCACAACCCACGGGTGGGAACTTCTCTTTCTTTGGTACCTCCAAGTCGACTGCCCCATCTACAACAGTTGGAGCAGCAACGCTTCCAGGAGCAGCAACGCTTCCAGTTTTGCCACCGAGAGCTAAGTTTTCCGAGCAAAGTAGCGCCTCTGAGCGAAAGATATATTCTTCTTCCTCCGCTGTAAGTCATCGGATTAGAAACTTGGAGAAGACCGTCAAAGCTCGAAACAAAACTAAGAAAAGGTGAGGAATGTTAGTTGGCTTGTTTTTGTTCCCAGTCACAGTGGGCACCTTGCAATCTATTTCTTGGATTTTTATTGCTTGCTAGGTTTTTCATATTTTCACACATGATGTAATCTTGCTCAGTTTCTTGAGCAGATTGTTTTTTTTTTTAAAAGGAGAATAATGTTATTAATGCACATCGTCGATGATTGGTATATGAAAAACCTGTATCTAAGGATGGTATTGATCTTGAGAGAGATGGTTGAATCGACCATCTTTCATCGCATAATAATAATTCATCCTTTTTTCTTTAAGAATTGCATGGAACTAGGGTCGTGTAAAAGATTTGTTAAACTGAATAAATTGGAATCGAAAGTTTAATTCGGTTCATTCAGATATTTAGGTAGAATTGTTTGATTCGTGGAAGATTTTTTTCATTTTTTATTTTTTATTTTTTTTAGAAAATATTTTTTAATTTTTTAGAAAATGAAAAATAATTTTATGTAGTTTTTCAATTT
Organism: Wurfbainia villosa; assembly: GCA_025175895.1. NCBI lineage: Eukaryota > Viridiplantae > Streptophyta > Magnoliopsida > Zingiberales > Zingiberaceae > Wurfbainia > Wurfbainia villosa. The sequence goes on along the minus strand of CM045991.1, from coordinate 121,083,862 downwards.
TTTAAAAAATGTTTTTTTTATTTTTTAGAAAATAGAGATGAAAAATGTCAACTAAATACGAAAAAAAATTCTCTATTAAATATCCCTTTAGTTTTTTTTAAATGTCGATTATTTCGGTCAACTCGGTTCAATTTCAAATTAAAAAAATTAATTTAATCGATTATCCATGTATTATTTAATAATGAATTATAACAATCAATTGATATTATAATAATAGATTGGATTGTAATATCAGTTTTATAAAATCGTGATTCAGTATCAGTCAATTGGAATCATTTTTTTTTTATTTTTAATTGATTTTTTTATTGATTTGATCGGCTTAATTTTGCGAAACCAAAATTACATTTCATTGGAAGTAGTAATTTGCTTTGTTTTAATACGCCCATATTGTAAATCTTTCAGAGTATCTGTCCTACTGTGCTAGCTCTGAATTAGATAATATGTTATTCGTAATTTATCTCCTTCGTATTGACTGTGGAACCAACTAACAAGGACACTAAAGGTGAACGAATCATCTTTTTGCTCTAATATATAATGCTTTGTTAGCTAAGCCATTTGACTTTGTATCCAATAACTCGTGTTCAAAACCTATATATTAATCTTTTTTGTTGGCACGAGAGGACTTTATGGCTAGCATGGTAGCAGAGTTATACTAATGAGTAAGGGTCAATTTCCGAGGATTGTCCTCCTATCGTACTAGCTCTATATTGTGCAATATACTCTCCGTAATTTATTTTCTTTATGTTAGCTATGAGACCGACTGACAAGGACGAGTGAATCGCCTTTTTACACTAATATATCAATTTGGGCTATCCCAAACTATGGTACAACGACAAGATGACTTTGTAACCACTTGGGTATTTAGAGTTGGATTCTCAACTACATTGATTCTTAGCTATGGTGCAAGATTTTTTTTCATTGGAATAACAAATTTTAAGATATTGGACTATTGAGTTTCCTGTCACGCACATTTCTCAATTTAACTTGATAGTCGATAGAGCTTTCATGGGGCCGAGTCGTCCATCTCCAAGACTTAATCGAATCGAATATTTAGATACCTAGATTATCAATATATATATATATATATATATATATGATACAGCTATGAAATATAGCGATATTTCATAAGTTAATGCAGTTCGATTCTTTACCAGTACAAATTTGATTGTAAATTTCGAAAAAATTTATGTTTAGCAGTTAAACCACGAGTACTTCTCTAATTTATACTGGTGATTGATGGAGCATATATATATATATATATATATATATATATATACACTGTGCAACTCGTGTGCATGTCGAGCAAGCACAATAAATAAAAAATGTACAGTGTTCTCCATCGGAAAAACTTTCGATTGACGATGCTTAACATCGCTACCTAGCGGTCGAATTCCAACTACAATCCGGTTGGAATCCAGATACAATTCAATCAGAATCCGACCATCATCTGGTCGGAATCGAAGTCCTACCGAATTACGATCAGATTCCGATCGAATTGCAGTCGGAATCGATTGCAATTATGTCGGTCAGATTTCGATCGAAATCAACCGCGATTATGGTCGTCGGCGATCCAAAGATCGGTGGTAATCCGATCGTAGTCAGTCGACCAATTGATGCGACAACCAGCCAGGTTGAGGTTGGGCTATAGTGCTCACTGAAAAAGTATCGTGAATAGAAGCACTGTACATTTTCCATTTACTGTGTAATTGTGATGAATCGGACGATAGATATCGCATCTTTTATATATATCTTACACAATTCATCCGTGAGTACCTTCATTATCCATCGTCCGATCTCTTAGGATTCAAGGATTGAATTATAATATTCATCCGATAGGACGATGAATAATTGAAATGATCATGGAATTAATTGTATAGAATAACATTTCTTAATTCTCAATTGCAATATCTAATCATATGTTTGATTAGTAGAGGAAATTTTGAATGTCGAAAAATTCTAAGTAGAGTCATGTGTACTTTTATTTTCGTAGAACTAGGCACTCAACTCCGGAACTAATTGAAGTTGTTTATCCTCCCTCCGAGTGAGGAATCGTTTTGGATACCTAAATTAATAAAAAAAATATCGATTTGGACATTTATGCGGGCATAACTGAGTTGATATTCGAATAATAAAATTACTGTAATAAATAAGAGTTGATTTTCTTGAAGTACATACCATTTGACCATTTGAGACTAATGTCCTGCCATTTAGTCATCATGAACATTATCATTTTACGCTGTAATATATAGATTTGGGCTTTTCGAAACACAGTGCAATGATAAGAAATGTAATGATTTTTCATGCAATCTGAATTTGAAATTTACCTCAAACATATTATGATTAATTTATCAGGATCCAATTATATTTTTTAAATACCAATGAAAAAATTTTATGAAACTGAATCAGTCATCTTTAAAATTAATTGGACTGCAAAACTTCAATCCTCGAATAATATATATATATAGAGAGAGCAAATTTAAAACGTCTAATTGGAGGTAAATAAGCGATTGTGTTTTGGATTTATTCGGTGAACGAACAAAAGAGAACATTCACTTCCAGAACCAGTCAGATAAATTTTGAATATATATATATATACAATTCATTTTTTGTGCGTATGTGCACCAAAGATATAGTAATTATGCCGCGATGACAATTCAGAATCACCGACAAAAAGCCAAATTTCGATCGCGATTCAATTGGATTCCGACCATAATCCAACCGATATTAGAGTCTAACCAGATCGTGACCGTCAATATATATATATATATATATATATATATATATATATATATATATATATATATATATATATATATATATATATATATATATATATATTGAGTGTTCATTTCCTGTATGCCTGTGCACGAAAGCAAAATGTACAATAATCATGTCGTGTTGCCCGTGCACGAAAGGAAAATGTACAATAATCATGTCGTGACTGTAACTCATAATTGTCGACAAAAAATCAAATTCCAATCGCAATCCAATTCCGATCGCAGTTCGATCAAAATCCAATCATGATCCAATCAGCATCGAAATTCGATCGGATCACAATCGAATTGCGACTGAAATCAAGCCAAATTATGACCACCAGTGGCCGCGAAACTGACAACCACAATTCGATCGCGATTCAATCAAAAAATACTATTATATATATAGAGAGAGAGAGAGCTGTGATCTCCTACGCGCCGATTCCTCCGCGACCCGTCCGCGACCGACCATTATCGTTCTGTCGGTCGCCGGCCGTCCGATCGCCTCCGGCCGTCGGACTGCGCGATCGGCGCCAGTCGCCGACGATCGGCCGGGCTCGGAGGCGCCGGATTCCGGCCGCGATTTGGCGGAATCCGACGAATTCCACCGACGGTTTGGCGACCACTGCCGGCCGCGATCGGCGGATTCCGACCGAATCGCGGCCGGAATCAAGCAAGGAAGGGCCGTCTGGATTCCGGCGAATCGCGGCCGATAGTGGCCCAAAGCGCCGACCACAAATTCGCTAGATTCAGCGATTCGAGAATCCGACGAGGCTCGAGCTACGGACCGCCTGACACAGGTGTCAATCGCGCCAGTCAGCCGTAGGCGGCAATGAGCCCGGCGACGACGGCAACAATGACGGTAGTCGGCGCATCGCGGATGATTCGGCGTGCAGAAGATCAAAACTTTATATATATATATATATATATTTTTTTTTTTGATTTTATAAAATTAAAATAACGGATCATTTGCCTCATCATGAATTACACTTGACTGGAACAGTTTGACCTCTTACATATATCACAAACTCTTAGAAATTTAATCAAAAGAAACGACTACTCTGATTTATCATACAGTTTGTATTAGACTCCCCAAAATAATATGTAATTGGTTTAATTGCATTTCCTAAATGAATTTATTTATATGAATAACTACTCTACTCCGATTATTTCCCCCTCCCTCCCTGGTGCACAAAAATGAACACAAAACTGAAGCGCTGCTACTGATTCAGGTTGTCAAGCTGAGGTTGCAGGCAACGTCCAGAATGTTTTGGTTGCCACAAGAATTCTTTCGTCGCCGCCGCGCGATTCTGGCTCGCTCGTGTGGACCTCGGCAGTCCATCGAATCGCATGAGCTATTTGTATGACCTGATCGATCACTTCGTATGAATCTCGCACCACGACAGTTCCCTCCGGCCGTAGAATGCGATCCATCTCCACCAACAGATCCACCAGACTGCACCTGGGACAAGTGAAGCAGGAATGGGTTTATTAGCCAGGGGAAGAAAACAGCCTAACATATGCTCCTATGGCCCCTAGAATATTTCAGGAGAATGTTATCCTTCAAAATTCTAATATGCTTCAATCGTCCTATACAACATAAATCTTGTAAGATGAGCATATCGATCAAAGGCATAGTTGCGAAAAACGAAGGGAAAAGCTTGTGTTAGCATTTTTTTTTTTGTTTTACTATGTGGAGAGTCATCAAAGTGTTTTCGGAATTGACGACCGATGTGCTCATTTTATATAAAGTTTTAATTATCATTTTGACGCACATCTTATCTCGTTTTTTAGAATATTCATTGCATATTATCTTTGTTTTACATCATTAAGTTACTTTCTTATTCGGAGATCTGCTTTTGTTGTTTTCCTCTCGACGAAATGGAGATTTGAAGGAAAATGGAGTTTCTTGTAGAACATGAAAGGAAGGGGAGCATGCTCTGACCATGTCCCAAAGATACGAGCATGTTTCTGAGCGAAAGAAGCAAAGTTCGAAGAGATTCTAGAGAAGAACACGACAGGCTATATGAAATACACACGGTCATATCTCATTCTGAAAAGAGGATAGCCGGCCGTGGGTTCTCGACACGACGAAGCAATTTCTCCTGAGGGACACACGACCGCTGTGTAGCCTTTTTCTAGATGAGTTTCCAACTTCGCGCACGACCAGCCGTGTGGCGGCGTCGCAATTTTGAGGATTTAGATTTTTCGTGTATTTTTTAAAAGTCTGAAGCCGTCTCTATATAAAGGAAACCCATCTAAGATATCAGAGATCGCGAAGGGAGCCGTCCTAGGGCTCCCAAGCCCGAAAGGGGCGTCCAAAGGAGTATCATTGGGCTTTGTTGAGAGTCATCGAAGTGTTTTCGGAACTGACGACACAGATGGATTCCTAGGAGTCCTCGGATCATTGGGGTCCTACTCTCCATATTTGACCTGTGAAGCGTCATCAAGGTGGTGAGCTCCTTCCACAATGCATTCTGTGGAAGGAGTTTCCTTCCATGGAGATACACAAAGCCCGTAGCATGGATCCTATTCTGTATTTGAACAAACAATCCTTTTTTTTCCAGTCTTACCTTCTTTCCACTTCTATCAAACCACATTTTAAGACATTTTTCCTGATTATATAACTCTATATTATACTTGATATTATATCTAACGTGTGACGATAAAAATATAATATAATCATGTGAAAGAATAATCAACAAATACTGAGATAACAAAAACTGGTGTTACCTTTTCTTGCCCGACGAATCCCTTATCAGAGAACTTATTCGTGCAACATGAATCAGATCATAGGTTCTTGGGTAAGTGGAGAAAGCTTCACACCTAACAGCACAAGCAAAACCCCATTAGTAGCTTAAATTTGGAGTACAGAGGTCAAAACTCACAAATACTGAGTATGTCAAAGAATTTTTAACAACAGAATCCACAGAGAAGTTGGCCGGCAGCAGTTTAAAAGGGTCGATTATTCAATCCATTGCAACTCATATTCCAACCATCCAAACAATTTAATTAAGAAACATATCAAAAGGCAAGAAATTTGGATAAATTTCAGTTTGGCACTTTTGCTGGTGCCTTGAATGATCAAAAATGGAAAGTTGGGAGAAACTGGTTAGTGGCAGAGCTAGAAAAGTGAACAGCACTTTATTATTCAAGACCAATGAAGAGTGTAAAAAGAATAATTATTCAAGTGACCAAAGCAATCATAAATCCCTTTTCTTTATCATAATAATTTCTTTGTTATATTTTACAGGAAAGAAGAAAACATGTAAAGAGAGAGCCATAATGTTTAGCTAGAATCTCAATTTAGCAACTCAGGTTCAAATGTTTTAACCTAGTCTCGTAACCTTAGTAAACCACCTTAATTCATCAAGCTGCCTCAACCAGACAACTACTATATGCTCTCAAGGCTTTCAAACCCTTATATTTAGCTGGTTCACTGAATGATTTTAAGCTTAATGGTGAAGAATCCCAACATTTGAAGATAAGCCCAAGTATCCAGGTATTATCTACATTGCTAGTTGTTATGCTTTCCTAGTAGACAGCAAATTTTCATACAATAGCAAGGTTATCATGTTTTCTCTAGTAGAAAGCAAATTTAATGTCACACAGGCCACAGGGTGAAAAATAAACTTATTCCATATTTCCCTCCTCAATGCAAATCCAGGATCAAGTGGAGCAAACATTTGTAGATCAATCTAGTAACAAAATTTTGAGACTTAGCTTGGGGATCTATTATGGGTAATACTCATCACGACAACTAATGCACATCTAACAGTGTAATAAAAAACTTACCAATCATGATATACTCCGATAAGACCTCTGTCATAGATGATACCGAGAGTTAATGGCTTCCTTACAGGAACAACATTCATGACCCAAACTGGATCAGAACTTAGTGTCGCTGCAAAGCCTCCAAAGAAAGCATTCATGTCCATAACATTACGTATATGTGGAGTCCCTAGTTTAATGCCAAGCGATTTTTTATAGTATGCAACCCGTCTTGCCCAACGACGTGTATCAGCCTCAAACACATCAAGCCCATTTTTTATAAGTGAGGCCCTTGCAGGAGATTTTGTCAACCTCTCTGGCCATTTGGGGATTGCCCCAATAGATATTTCTGTTGAAAGGGGCACCATGCTGACACACTTCTTCAACTTAAAATACCTAGAAACAATATAGTCATCAATAATGAGCATGACATCGGCAACAAAAAAATCACCTCAAGAAATATTTACTATATGCAAGAAGAAAGAAGTTTCTTAAAAGGTTACCATGCTTGGTTTGGGTCATCATTGTCACCGCATTGATTAAGCCTAAAATTGACTAGATCGGGGAGACATGAAACTCCAGAAGGCTTCTTCCAAATTGCAGTATTACCATCGACAGCAATAAGTTCATAACATAAGGCATGAGTCATGGTCTGGAGATCAGCCCACTCCTTGTCCTGTTTAGCCCATTGAACAGGTGGACCAGATATTACTAAATACCCTTCTGGCCTAAGTAAACGATCCACTTCGATAAGATATATTCCATCTGCATGCCAATGTTCCCATTAGATGGATACAGAGGACGGGACTTATCAGACATGAATCCAAACATTTGAAAAACAAATAAGATACAAGAGAACTTACTATGAGCAGTAAAGGGAATCAAACACCGAGAACAATGAACTAGGTCAAAAGAATATGCTGAAAGTGGTAGTCGCCGTGTGCCCAACATGGCTACAAATGCAGGTATTCCTCTTTCTAATGCAAATTGTATTTGAGATTTATGTGAGTCCCTTGGAGCAAATGATATCGTAATGATATTCTCCTTGAGTAGGAAACCCCCAAAGCTGGCCACCTGAATAAGATCATGATAATAAAATTCCCAAATTACAAAATGAAAAGAATAACACGTGCATTGAAGGAAGTTTAATATATTAGTGATAAATCTCTTACCCCACATCCCATGTCCAGAGCTGTCCGTATGAGGCCTTCCTTTATAGGGATGAACTGCCCGAGTTTCGCAATGTAATGTTCAGCGCCATCAGGAAACATAGTCCCGCCACCCGGAAATACAAAATATGATCCTTCTTCCTTCATCCAGCCTTGATGACCTTTCCTCTCGGCAATTTTGTCATACGGCATGTTATCATGCCATATCTGCATAGGGAATAGTAAATTACATGATATACAGATAAATGTTGCTGCGTTGCAAAAGCAAACAAGTACTGAGATAAACTGACGACATAATTCACATGAGTAAATTACCATAACAAGAGCGAAAACAGAAAACAGAAAACAGTAGTAACTGGAATCCAACAAATTGCAACAAACAACACACGCATACTTGCTATATAGGCATAAATAATCCAAGATTGCGCTGTTTGCAAAAGGAGTTTTACTTGTAATGTGTGCATGTTGTATCTTTCATTTTAACTGAATACTAGGTCAATAAAGTACACAATAAGTAGCAAAGCTAGAGCAAGACCATGAAGTGCAAAGACGAAAATTTTAGCATACAAATAGAAAGTTGTGTAAAATTAATTGATAAGGAAAAAAAAGGAATTATAAAGTAAACACAAAGAAAATAGTGCTAAAAAATAAATGTGAATAGAATTAGACACTCTGCATGATAAATTTGAAGAACATTGCCAGCATTTTTTTCGGGTCATCAATTGAATCAATAAACATCAGTTCTTTCCTAGTTTCAATTTTACAAACATGAAGAATTACATCGCCCAAATTCACCTAAATTTGTCAGTAAGTGCAAAAGCAAGCAAGTGAACAAGTTGTCGATAACAAGTATAGAATGGAGCACATGAGCATCAAACCCTGTTTACCACAATGTTATTAAAAAATCTTGAAGTTTTCGGAAAAAAGGAAAATCACAGAATGTATTTACATTTTGTATGCAATAGATCGACCGGTTCAAGTATAGGTGCATATGAGTATAGGTCCCATTATTTCTTGCTACCTGCTAGCTCATTACCACTGCGCCTACTAACAAACGCCAAGAAGAGTTCAACAGCATGAATTTTCTACAGAAATCTGAGTTCTCAGATCCGGAGTCACTGTAGTTTCAGGGGAAAAAAGGAAGGGGGATGCAAAGTTTACTTTGTGGAGGCTTTCAGGCCATGAGACCGGAGTCCGGTACCCTTTCGGCGGCGGTACAAGGCAGAGTGGTGTATCCTCCGGCAGCGGGCAGTGGCGCTCGCGGTAGAAGTTCATCTCCCGACTCAGCTGGCTGTTCAGACGAGGGTTCTCGCAGGGCATGTTGTCCACCTCGTCCGCCGAGCAGGCTTCGATGACGACGACGACTCGACCGCCAGCGGAGGAAGAAGAAGAAGAAGGAGGAGAAGGAGGGGGGTCGAGGATGGCGAGGACGCGCTGGCGCTCGCGGGGATCGGAGTTGGAGGGCCGTGCGAGGGTGCGGCGTCCGGAGGCGGCGAGCGAGTCGCCGAGGGAGGTGAACAGGAGGAGGAAAAAGACGAGGACAGTGGCGAAGAAGGCAGCGGCAGCGAGGTCGAGAAGCGTCCACTGACGCGACACCGGCGAGCGCCTTCCCGGCAGGAGGCTGAGATGGCCCATGTCGAAATCGCCGGCCAAGATCCGATCTTTCTCCCTTCGCTCTTCTGGAGTGGTTTGTGACAGTGAGATCTCACTCTCTCACTGCGTTTGAGCGGAAGGGGGGGGGAATGGCAAGTGGGTCTGGTAAAATGGCAAATTGGAAGGAAGTAGGTCCGTTAATTTGGATGGGTCCCTCGGATTAATTCATCCTCTCAAATAATTTAAATAAATTAAATTAAAAATTTATTAATTCATCCTTTATTTTTTTTTTTTCATTGATACTAGAATATCTAAATTTTCGGTCCGATTAATCCTTGAGAGTAATCAATCCTGCCCCATGAATTTTCGAAATACCTCGTCAATAATTGAGTCGGATAAGATCGGAGTCCAAGTGATCTCTACCGACCACCAAGAGTAAATCAGAGAAATACTTATAGTTTTTTCATGGTTCAGTTCGAACAATAGTCCAACATCGAAGTCGTACTCCGTCCACCAAGCAAACTCTTATGCTCCAAGGCCGCCCCGAATGGATTTTTTTAAATTTGTCATCAAACGATATCACAGTAGAGGATCGAACTGTATTCTCATGTGGGATGTCTCTCTGTTTTTATCGAATTAGTCTTTTGACGAAGCTAAATTGATCAATTCGCGTGTGAAATACGAATCAAGATTGATTGATCCATAGTGAATTTAGATTGACATGCAAATTGAGAAAATTGAAAATCCTTCTCCCTCTAAAATATTTCAAATTTATCTATATTTTTTTTATCAAGTAAATTTAATTTAATTTATCATACTCAATTAAAACTAATAATAATATCTCTCATTCAACTTTTATTTCTTCCAAATGAAAATGATAATAATATGTTGAATTGAATTCTTATTTTTTCTAAATGAAATTATTTTGGTTATGCACGATACAGATGATATTTTCAAAGATTATTTATTTATTTATTTAGTCTGTATACTTATCCACCTAATATGCAATTCATTTTAGATTTGATTGAATTAGAAATTTTTTAATCAATCAAGATAGTTATCTGATTTTTCACATTAAATATTGAATTCATGAGTTGATTTATTCAGTCATGATCGATCCATTTGACAGAAGGAATAAAGAAGAAAAAATAAATAAAAAGGAAAGAAAAGGCAGAGTAAACGTGGCTCGAAAATGTGCTAATGTTTACTATTTTCTTTAAAAAATGTCCATTTGGAAAATATTTTTTTGGATTTTTAAATATATCTCTAGAATTTACTAACAAATGATATTTTAAATGATAAAATAGAGACTGCATCGTTAAATTATAGGCGGTTAATTATAAATATGCCACATAGTTTCCCTGATTCGAATGGAAATACAAATTGTTGGATCCATGGGCCGCCCAATGAAAGCCCACTAGATGTCGGCATCACAATTTGCTTGCTGGCTTACCTTGTTACGAGGCTCATGTTGCGGGAGGTGCCGGATTCGAGTTCTCTTTAGCGACAATTTATCTATAGTACTGTTGACTGAGATATTGGGCCGACCCAGGTATGCTCTTATCAACATTGTGGTACTCTGCCTCTAAAATTCCCTTTAGGGGTTTCTGATGAGGGGTCGTTTTGGCGGTGGAGTCAGTCATGTTAAAAAATTTACCCATCTCAATTTTATTCTAGTAGGCCCATTAGATTAGCAGTTGGCTATTGCGCAGGAGACTCATGTTAGTGATATCTTTCATTCTAACTCACACAACTACCGTCAATAAATAAGAAAAGTCATCTCTCCAAAAATGACATGGTAATTAAAGTACGATTAATTTTTGGAGGAAATTTAAAGTTTTTTTTATTCAGATGATCTTCATGTATCTTTGCCACCACGTCAAAGTTCTAAGACCCTTTATGATTTACCTCTTTCACAATAGCCATTAGACAGATCGATAGAGCCGTTAGATTGACGGTTTCAATCTTTTACAGAATAAATAAGAAAACTCACCCTGTGCTATGGTGCAGCAGCATCTAAAGTTCAATCTTCAATTGCGGTGTATGGTAGAAATTTTTTAACGATGGAATGACAAATCTTAGGATGCTGAACTGCTTAGTTTTCTATCATGTGCACTTCTTGATTTACCTGATAACCGTGGGAGTTTTCATAGAGTTGGGTCATCCACCTGCAAGACTTAGTCGGATCGAAGATCGGAAAAGTCTTTTCTTCAATCGAGTGATAAATTTTAGGATATAGGCGGTTGGATTTTGTATTGCACTTATTTTTTGATTTATCCTAATTACTGATGAGAGTTTATGTGAGATTGAATTGTCCATCTTTAAAATTTAATCGGAACCAAGATTTAAATATGTGAATTATAAAAAAAAAAAAAGTCAAAAGGCGCTTCAAATTTTTTATAAATCAACAATGTCTCTTTTTTTAAAAAAAATAAAAAATAAAAAACCATGGTATATTCCGTACCAAAAATATCTCTTATTCCACTAGTTGTTACCATATTAAAAATTATTATTTTTTACTTAAATTAAAATTATTACATATAAAATACTATTATATCAAAATATTTGATCAACTGGTCAAAATTATTTAAATTTCACCAAAATCATATTAAATCGATTAAAATCATTTTAAAATAGCTGTAGCTATTACATAATTATAGTTGAATCCTAAATCATAAAATTTTAAATCCTAAGCTCTAAATATGAATAATATTAAATCAAAATACTCTTTATCGACTTATCGAATTATTTAAACTTCATCGAAATCATTTTAAATTGGTTAAAGTAATTTTTAAATAGTTGTAACAAGTCAAATCTAAAATCAACTAAATTATTAGAAAATCTATTTAAATTTGACTTGATTTTTTTAAAAAAAATTGAGTTTGACTTAACTTGACTTGTTTAATAAGTATTAATCTTTGATTCAAGTTCGATTCAAATTTAAATCAAGCTTGATTCAAAGTTGTTTAAATTTAATTTATTTAAATGTTATTAAACTCTTAAATAATTTTATTTGTTTATTTAAATTTTTAATATTTTAAATGAGTTTAATCATAAATATTATTCATGAATATTAATAAATTGAATATATGTATTTAAATTTATTTATTTAATTTATCATTAGGTTCAAACTTATTCATAAATTGACTGTGATATATATTAAATGAACATAAATGAGTTTTTATGAAGTCGAATATTAAATTTATTTATGAATATTTGATTCATTTACCGTTCTAGTTAAAAGTAAGAGTATCCTTTTTGATTTTTTTTTAAAAATATATATATATTTAATTTTTACCTAATAAATAAATGACAAAAATTAAAATGGTATTGGAATTATATAGCAGCGTATGATACGATCATTTAATGTATATATTAAAGTCACCAATTTATAAACTAGCCTCCAAAATCCAGATGCAATGCATATATATAAATAAATGGAATGTATATATATATATATATGAGGCGGGCCAAAATATAATAAAATGCATCACCAAATTTCAATCATTACTTTGCCACCACATTAATTGTTTCTATATGCTCATTCCCCACACCGCATTTATGCTATGATCGATGAATTTTTTTTTTTTTTTTTTTTTTTTTTTTTTTGCTTTACAAGTGGTATCCAAGCTTCGCCCGACTAATCCACTTAGCGAACCGGCTCTGTCCCACGGCCTCCGAAGAGTCTCCACCCACAAGGGTAAATCAGGAAGACGCGCCACCAAGTCGCCGTGAGGAGTTTGATGTCAATCAGGGTCCGCACCCCACACCAACCCGTTGGTAAACGGGAACCCGCCTCCGCAACCCGCAAGCGAGTGAAAAACGACGAAATTCCCTGCGCAAGCTACAGTCGGCAGGGATCGAACCATGGCTTGCTCCAGAGACCCCTCAAGCTCTTACCGACGTGTCGTTGCCCTAGGACAATAAACCTTTTTTTCAATCATTAGGAGAGCATGAAATAAGATTTCACGACGCGATTGTGAAATTCAGATTTGATTGTTAAACTGAGTATTTTTTAATTTATTTTAATGGTTTCGATCCCTTTCGACTCAATTATTAAATAGATGTCTCTATAGAAATTGTGGGATTGGATTAGACATGTTTATCGGTTCCTCGATTTCGATTCTGATTCGGTTCTAATTGGCTCCGAATTCATCGACGTTGGAATCGATCCGAACCGGTTCAAAATCGATTCCAAAGTTTTATCTTTGAACCAATTCAATCCGGACCGGTTCTGAATCGGTTTCGAAATGGTTCCGAACCGATTCTGAAATGGTTTTGAATCACCTTCCTTGAACTTAGCTTTCAAATTCATCTAATATGTTAGTGATCCTATTTTTTTTCTATCGCAAAATAATCTTGTAGTTAATTAGCATGTTAAGAATTTTCATCTTTAAATTAACAATCGAAATCATATCCACATCGGAACCAGAACCGGTTCCGAATCGGCTCCAAAACGATTTCGAATCGATTCTGAAATCGATTGGAACCAAATTGAACCGAAATCGGAACGGTTCCGGTTCGGTTCCAATTTCGAATTTAAAGGATTGATTCCGACTCAGTTCCGGATTAAACCGATCCATTAAGCATACCTAGATCAAATTAAAAGTTCAGAGATTAATTATTTTTAGAGATTAATCGGACTAAAAATTCGAATACTTTAATATCAATAAAAAATAAATAAATTTTGTTTATACAAGAGGACCAAGTGACTAAGTACGAACGATAAAATTATCTCAAGAAATAAAAGTTAATCTACAAAAGCTCTAAAGATTTTTGAGGTATTTATTCAATGACCGTATTAATTTTTAGTTGAAAAAAATATCTCCATGATTTATTTTTTTTATATAATTGTGAAATCGACCAAAACATATGAGAGAAATGCATCATTTTGATCGTGTCTTTTTTATTTTACTTTATTTGTCCAGTATATTATTATTGTTGTTGATAATCAAAGTATTTAAATTAATGGTAGCTTACAAAAAAATTTATCACGATGATATTCAAAGGGTGTAATTATATTTCGACGAACAATCAACCTCACGAATGAGAAGTTAATCAATCTTTCCAGAGAAATAAGAGAGGCGATCTAAATTTGAAATGAAAAAATCAAATTTATCGTAAAAGATTAGAACCGTCAATCTAATAATTTTTATTGGTCTGTCTCAAAATCATTTTGAGGAAAGTAAATTACGAAAAGTTCTATCGTCCTTGACGTAGTGGTCAAGACATGTAAAGGTCATTTGAATTCAAAAAAGAGTTTTATACCTCCTTCAAAATCGATCCATATCATTTCTGTAAGCATCGGTGTATCTTAGCCACTACGTCATCCTCGTGGGATTGACAAAATCAAATATAGACTTAGAGAGACTTAAGTTAATAATATCAAAATGTCGGCCTTAAAGATTAAGTCGAGCTGAATTGTCGAGTCTGTGTGATTGAGATGAGCTATCGAATACGTGTGATCGAGCTAAGTTGTTGAGTGCTCGAGCTACCAAGCGATTAAGAGTTTGAGTTGAAGAGTTCGAGTGTCGAGCTGTAGAGGTCGAGTATTGAGTTACCGAGAGCCCGAGCTGCAGAGGTCGAATTGAATGGGCAATCAAGAAATAGTATGGTCAAGCAGATTGCTTAGATATATTGAAGAGTCGAGTTTGCATTCAACGCATATTTCTTAAAATAGATTTGTCCGACCTCCAAAGTGCTTTGAGGTTGTCGTAGATCATCTGTTTCTTAAGATACAATGACAAAACTATGGTATCCACCAAACACTGATGGTTACGATAAACTGAAATATACATGAGTGCTATCACAAGACTTTTACCAAATAGAAAGTGATACTCGACAGATAAAGAAGAAAAGAGAGGAAAATACAGGTGGACAGAATTTTTATTCTTCTATCTTGACTCATTTTATGAGAGTGTCCTCATAGCTGACCGAATAAAAGCAATTGATCGTATTTATTCATCGACAGTGAAACATCAACCGTTTTGAAATTGATTGTCATAAATCATATTAATTCATTCATTATATTTAAGCAAAATAATTTGGATGACATATTGGTTCGTTCACTTTAGCAAAGTTTATCTTGATCCGTCAACATTCGACACACATAAATATGCTCATGCATGAGTCACATGGAGTCCCAACAGGGATGATGTGGTGGCTAAAATACGATGATGCTTGTAGAAGTGACATAGATCGATTTCGAAGGAGGTCTAAAGCTCTTTCCTAGATTCAAATGACCCCCACGTATTTTGGCCATCACGTCAAGGCTCATAGAGTCCTTCGTAATTTACCTTCCTCACAATGATCGTGGGATAGATCGGTAGAGATCGCTAGATTAACGATTCCAATATTTGCAGATGCATGAGTCACATGGAACAATACGAGCACACACGGGATCTACACACCTGTGAGTGCATATTTAAGAGAGTGTTTTCTCGCCTATCGGAATCCGACCGATTCCCGATCGGAATCCGATCAATTCCCAATCGGAATCTGGCCGATTCTCGATCGAAATCCGGTGTCGACTTGATGGCGGTCAGATTCCGACCGAATCGCGGTCACTAGTACCGCGGCTACTAGCGGCCGCGATCGCATGCGATTCGGCAGTGAATCGATGAGTTCGATCGTCCGCCCGTACCCGAACCGTATCGGCCGGTGGCGGTCTGGCGGGACGACAATCGAAATTCGACCGTGCCGACGATGACGACCTCCCAGCTCGCGAGTGGGATTTCTCAATCGCACGTGATGAATGGCTGAGATCACATCGCGCACGGATACAGATGGATCAATCGTGCAGGAGAAGAATATATATATATATATATATATATTGTCCAATTAAATGAATAGTATAATTTCAATTCTTGTCCTGTAACCGGTGCACTGTTCCCTTTTAGGGTTTATATTAAAAAATTTCTGATCATTGTTAAAGAAGCATTTAACACTCCTCCACGCAGGAATCCGCCATTGGAAGTGAACTGTGTGAGAAACCCAATAGAAATGGTGGATCATAATGTATCAGATACTACACTAAACTCGATCTGATCTATGAGATAGATCATCGATACAATATCGATTTTAGTTTCAGTTTCAGCTTCATCAGATTCTCAGCGGCATCCCTAATCTATCCAATCTTCCTGATCCTGGATATGCCCTGTTGGTAAATTTAGCATGCAACGACGACGGAGGAGGAGGACCACTTCGCTGCTGAGACAACAATGGCGGAAGCTGCCCTACTACAAGAGCCGACGATCTCTTTCCCACCGGCCCCTGCTTCTCCGCCTCCGGTCTCTGCCTCGGCGCGCTATGCGACCGCAGTTTCGCCCTCGACGACTCCGTGTTCGCCATGTAGCTCGGGCAGCAGTCCACGCAGCCGCCCCACGAGCTCTGTTTCGCGCTGCTCCCGCGGAGGGACGACGCTCCATAGTACAAGAACGGCCTCTCGCCCGAGGAGTCCTTCGACGGCGAGGCCTGCATGGTGGTGAAGCTCCGGGTATTACTGGAGGAGGAGTAATTGTGGCGGTCGGGGTTGCTCGTCTCGCAGCTGTGGGCGAAGCTTCGCAGGTCAACTTCCAGTATCTCGGCGTTCTTGTCGTCGTCGGCCGGTGAGAAATTTGTAGCCTTTCTTGCGGCGGCGCGGTCGTCGTTCCACCAAAATGCTCTGTCCACTTTCATTCTCGATGAATTCCTCTACAAAGATCGAAGTGAATATGAATTGACCTAAAAATTTGATCTTTGAGGTATCATAGCAGAGATTTACTTACCTCGAGAGTGAAATATCTACTGGAGGCGGCGATCGGCCGAATAGCTCGTTCATAATCTTCATTGATTGTGGGATTTAGAGAACAGAGGGCGGCGCGAGTTAGGAAAGCTTTCGCCGGCGGTCGGCTCCTCGCCGAGTTTAGAGCTCGGCAAGCCAGTGCGCGCGCCTGGACGCGCACGAGCGCCTGCATGCACCGAAGAGTCTCCGCGGCCTGCTTCCTGACGAAGTTGCCGCGGACCAAAGCCTGGAGCTTCACCAGTCCCCTCAGCGCCTTGAGAGCTCGCCGCGCCTGCAATTCCCAAAAGTAGCAACGAATCAAAGAACTGAAACGGAGAGATAACGGAACGTACTGCATGGAAGAAAGCAATGGAAGGCAAGGTGGAAACTGGGAAAGCGTCTTTCTGCGGTCTGAGAAAAGCCGGAAACTTTGAAGTGACAGGCTCTGCTGCAAGCACTGCGCACGCACAGGGAGGGCTCTGTTGCTTCGAAATGCAAGATCCAATTAAGGGAATCGAGAAAAGATGCAAATTTTGTTTCGAAAATTTTTAGCCCTAATTTCTCCGGCGGAAGGAAATCAATGGAAGGTGCAAGATTGAAACTTGTTATGGGAATTAGGGCAGAAAGCTAACCAAGTAACTCCGGAATGTGGACTGGATCTTCACTGCCGCCGCCCGTTCCGCCTCCAGGTTCCGCTCAGTCCTCCCGCCGCTCGCCGGCAGCCTGATCACCGCGGCGGCCGCACGCTTGCTCCGTTCCTTATCGTCCTCTGCCGACAGGGGAAGCCGGAGCTCCTCGCGGTGCGGCTGTTGTGGGTGATGGTGCTTCTCCCGGTACGACTTCCTGGAGCCCGACAGGATCTTCCCCGCCGGGGGTTCACCGGCCTTCTTGCCGCCCAGCAGAAGCCCCCGGATCCACCTCGCCGCGCGGTCCATCGCCGTTCCTCCGACGATTTCGCCAGCGCCGTTGGGGTTTATATAGCACATCAGATTCAGTCGTCACTTAAGTCGTGCCGCAGTGTTAGTAAACAGGACACGAAGTGGGGGGCCGGCGCGAAGAGGAAGGGGGGATGTTCGTATGTGGAAGTACGTAAATACCCCCAAACAGTCAGCGTAATTTCATTCGTCGCCCGTGGCACTCCTACCCCGCACACGTAGTGAGGCCGACGGTGCTGTGGGACGGCAGCAGCGGCAGGCAGCTTTGGTCCGTTGGATCTGCGATCGTAGCCTCCGATGGACTCCCGCCGCTGGCGGAGAGAACGGCGCCGTCACGAACGGCGCGTGTTTTGTCGTCGCGTGGGAGATGGCAGATGGCAGGTGGAGTGGGCGCCTGCGCAGCTGCGCTGTTGGATTCGCCCCGTTGGCGGCCGGCCGGCCGAATGGATCAAACCGTAGTTCGTTCGTCTGAACCGTCTTTTTTTTTTTTTACTAGGCCGGGTGGCCCTTCTCCGGTTCACCTGCTGGATACATTAGAAAATATTCACTGTATAATAGGTAAGTCCAAATTTAATCGACCATCTAATATCGAAATCTAATTCTTTTGTACGAACATAAACTTTCAGTTTATCATCGACCATAATTTTTTTATATTCATCGTCAATTTATATTCTAATAAACAAATCAAATTGTGTCTATATATATCTATGCTTCATACTCCATCTATTTCACAATTGAGTTTTTTTATCAACATCAGGTATTTTGAGGATGATCGATTCGATCTCATATAAATTTTTCATTGACTACCAGAGTATATTAGGAAAGCGCTCACTTGGTCAGGCTCTAGCATTCATCGTTTGTCATGCTATATGGGGAGAAATTTTATAACTTCATTGTAGCTGAAAATCGAACCACAGATATCTAGAGCCAAGATAGACACTTTGTCGTTGCACCATTGCTCAAAGGGCACAGATTGAGTTTTTTTTTTTTTACTAGCATCAGGAATCCAGATCTTAAGCTCGATTAATCCTGCAAATGATCGGTCATGTCCCACGAAAGTTTTCCATTGATCATCAAAGTATAACAAAAAGTGTTTACGTGGACAATTTCAACAGATGCAACGTCCTTAATTTGTCATTCCATTTGAAGGAAAATTCTACAGATATGCCATAGCTGGAATCGAACTGCGAATTGAATTTTTTTTAGTAATATCATATATCCGAGCTTTCACCCTGACTAATCGTATGGGTGACCAATCCGACCCCACGAAGCCTTTTTGGAGAGCTCATAATTTTGCTAAGCAAAGTCTCTATTGACCACCGGGTTAAATCCTGAAGCATTTGTAGCTCAACGGTCTAACTCAACTTCCAGAGTCACATTATCTTTGTAGAACAATTTAACACCGAAATCGTATGATATTTACAAAGACAAATTTCTACAGCCAAGGCTACCCATATAAAATTTCCAAAATTTACTTTTGAATATATTTTAGTAGATGATCAAACTATGATTGCACCGTATTTCGGAGGGGTACAAGTTGAGTTTTTTTATTGGTATTAGGATATCCGAACTTTCGATCTGACTAATTCTTTGGAGTGATCGACCTTGTTTCACGGACCTTTGGGACGTCTCACCAATAATTTAGTCGGATAAAATTGGACCTCAAGTGACTTCCACCGCTCATTAAGGATAAATCAAAAATGTGTTCGTAATTTTTTCATAGTTCAATTTTAATTTCGCAATCGTATCATCTCTAAACGACGGACAAATATCAAAACTATACTATATCCATCGAGTAAACTCTTAAGTCCGAGAGTTGTTCGAATAATTTTTTTTCAAATTCATCGTCAAATAATATCGAACTGTCTATATCTTTATTTTTATCGCTGCACATGCGTGGGGTGGGGTTGAGATTTTTTTTCCTCCACTGTTGCGTGAATTACAAATATTTCAAGTACAAATAAAGCAACCATTGGATTGGCTTGGAAGATTCAATGCAACAGAATCATCAATCGAACCAACTCATAACTAAAACGTAATCTAGTGTAGGCCCAATCTTAACGAGAACTGTCAAATATAGCAAAACAAAGAGATAGTCAACACTGTTGACTGTGAGATCGATTAATCAATAAAATGTTGTCTCTGTGAGAGAGAGTCTTTTGATTAAAATAAAAATAAAATTATATCAATGAGTAAGAAACTATAATTCTTTTAGAATACTTGCACTCCTATCGTATTAGTCCCTCGTAATTTAATTGTTTCGTATTGATTATGGAATTGATTGATAGAGACACTAAGACTGCATTTGGTAGGACGTAATGTAATCCAAGTTGTAATGGAATGCAATGTAATCTTGATTACATTACTATGTTTGGATACAAATTGTATGTAATCTTGGATTACAAAGGTCATTACATTCTTTTGTTTGGTGTCCATTACTAAGACGATAGAAATGAATCGACGACGATGACGGCGCCCAACCAACGATCGACGTGACGACGATCGGCGACGATTGATCACGGCCACCGCCGATCGTCGACGGCTAGCATTCGGCCGTCGGTAGATCACCGTCGATCACCGTCGGCGGCCGCCACGCCGGCCGCCGGCCGACCGATCATTGCCGACATCGAGTCGGTCGACCGACCGACCGCCACCGATTGCCAAACGCAGTCTAAATCTCATTTGCATGCAATAAATCACATTTGCATGCATGCAAATTGGAAACTTGTAATGTAATTTGGATTACATATGTTTTGCTTTGTAATCCAGATTACAAAACTTTAGTGCCTTTTGTAATCCATATTACATTACATTATAGCTCTAAGACAATAACAAACAAAGGAATCTGCCTTGTAATGTAATCTGGATTATATTACAAGGCAGATTACGACATACCAAACGCAGCTTAAACGAATAACTTTTTACACTAATAAAAAATATATATATTTTTAATATTTTTTTGAAAGCCCAGGTTCCATTCCATCAGATGGATATGTAACTGAGTTTAAGTGACTCTCCATCAAATGGAAGATTTGTAGCTCCCAAGAGTTTGACCTTATTTCTCCAAAACTTTCTTTTTCAGCTTGCAGGAATGAACCTGTTTGCCCTTTTCTTACACTTTAACAGGTTTTGGTTTCATATATCTTCTAATGGATGCAGAATTTAGCGATTCAATTCAGATATGCATGTTCCAGGAAAGATAGAACCTTTCGTTTTCTCTGAAAGATGGATTAGAGATGGAAAGAAATTTTCTATGGGCAAAATATCCTCGGAGAGAGAAAAGAAAGAAATTATTTGAAAATAAAGAAATAAAGGGAAGAGAATAAGGGAAAAAAAAGATTATTTGTTTGTGGTCGTGTTGAGCACGATCGATGATCATCAATGACAATCGACGATCGTCGATGGTGATCGATGATGAAGATCGACGATCGATGACAACTAATGACCGATGACGACTAACGGAAGCGACGATCGACGATGATAGTCGATGATTGACAACGATCGATGACTAACGACCGATGACGAAAGCGATGATCGACGACCAACAACAGCAGTGGTAATCAATGATCGATGGTGGTTGACAATCGAGGACGACAACATTCAATGACCGATGGTGGCAACGAGTGAGGCGAATTCAGAATTTTATATTGGAGGATCGCATACTAAAATATAATCATCTTAATAAGAAAATAAAATAATAATCCCTTAGGAGTTGGGGTTTTGGGGGGGGGGGGGGGTTAGCCATGACCCTTAAGTCCTATGCTAGATCCACCCTTAGGAACGACTGACGACTGATGGTGGCAACAGTTGACGACTGACAGCAAACAACCAACGACTGGTGGCGATGATAGCAACTGATGATCGATGATCGAGATAGCAACTGAGAACTGAGGACGATGGGCGTCGACGACCGATAGTGATGGCAGTTGACAATTATGATTGACAATCGACGACGACAATAACAATGACGACAAGTCACGGGAGAAAATTTTTATCAACTGTAATTAATTTAAAAGGAAGAGAAAAGTTTTTGCCCAATTTAGAGAAAAAAAATAACTAAAGGAATGAAAAAAAATCCATCGATTGATAAAATCTTAAATCCATCCAGAAAAGAAAATAATTGCCCAAAAGACATGGTGTAATGACAAAAATAAAAAAATATCTATATGAGAATGCAGTTCAATCCCTGAAATAATATTCGGCGATGAAAATTAAAAAAAATTATAAGGACGACTCTATGTGCAGGAGTTTATTAGGCGGATAAAATAAAACTTTGACGTTAGATGACATAATTGCATAGTCCGAATTAGATTGTCAAGCTACGAATATTTTCCTAATATATCCGAGTGATTAGCGGAGATTTGAAGGAGCCTGGATGTCTTCTGACTCAACTTTCGAATGAACGTCCCTTAGAACTGTAGAACTGAATTGACCACCGTAGAAATTAATCGAGTCTGAGGTTCGGACACTTCGATGGCAATCAAAAAAATAATAATTTTTTGTTTCAAAGAAAAATTTGACACGAATAGGTCAAAAGACACAAGGATTCGTAACATCTCGGGAAGGTAATCTGATATCTGTAGTCATCTTCTTCGCTCGGTTGACTTTTCAATTTCCCTTAGAATCATCCTTGACTTTGTCCAAACAAGGGTCGGCATTGAATGAGTTCCGGTGACGAAGAAAGTGAGAATTTCCCGATGATTTACTTTGCAAAATATCCTCATTTTTTTGAATTTTCTGGCCGCCACAATCCACTGCACCTCCAGCCGTCACGGCGGCGGCGGACACGGCGGACGGAAGAAGAGACCAACGAAATGTTTGCCAGTCGGCGCTGCGGGGAAGCTTTCCGCTTTAATTACGAGAATATACAGCAGCGGTTCGGTTTGACGGCGGCGGCCGCTGAGGAGGAGAGCAGCTGGAAAAACCAGTGTCGGCATTGGGGGAATTTCCGCTGCCGCCGCCGTCGTCGTCGTCGTCGTCGGCGGCGGCGGCGGCGGCGGCCTTCTTCTGTGCTGCCGCATCGATCAAAAGCTTAACGTTAAATTCTGTAAAAAAATATAAAATAATAATAATAATTTTACATCGTGCCGAACAGTTGAAGAATCCGGATCCGAAATGTGCAGACAAAAGATCGAAAACGGATCCTAATTAGATCTTGTAAAGTAATCGGAAGGGAATAAAAAATAGATAATGCTCCCACCCGTCGGCCGACGCGTAGTTCTCATCCGCCCTCTTCCCTGCAACGTACACGCGTGACATGTCATGCATCGGCCCGCGCTCCCGCTGACATTTGTCAGACGACTCCTCTGTCTCCTCGCCGGCGCCACGCTTTAATAACACCGCACGCCGTCACGCTCCTCCATTTCCAATCCCCAACGCTGACCGCGAGACCGAACGTAACGGAGGCGATCATGGCGCCGGAGCTGGACGAAGCGGACTCTTCCGCGAGGCCGCCGTATCAAAATCAGAGCCACCTCTCGCCGCCGCGCAAGCTCCCCCGCTTCGCCTCCGACGAAGCAGGTATTGCCGATCCTATTTAATCTCCTCGTTCGCCACGTGTTCGACTGGCGTTGGGTGACATATTGGGGTGTTCCTGTCTGCTTCAGGACTGGTGACGATGGCGGCGCCGTCGCCCTTGGTGCTGGGTTTAGGCCTCGAGCTCGGCCGAGGAGGCCCCACCGACGCGTCGAAGCCGCCGGTCTTCACCTTCATGCAGTTGCAGGAGCTGGAGCACCAGGCGCTCATCTTCAAGTACATGGCCGCCGGCCTCCCTGTCCCCCTCCATCTCGTCCTCCCCATTTGGAAGAGCGTCGCCGCCTCATCCTTCGCCCACTGCCATTACCCCTCTCGTTTGTTCCCATCAATCCTCTGTTTCGTTCTTTGTTTAAGAAAAGAACAATGCAATTAATTTCCTTTTTTTTTTTTTTTTTTTGGTTAATTCGTTCGGTTGTGAACTTGTGTGGCAGTGATGGGGTACGGGAGCTTCTTCTTGGACTACCGGAATAACATGGAGCCGGAGCCGGGGCGGTGCAGGCGGACGGACGGCAAGAAGTGGCGGTGCTCCAGAGACGTCGTCCCCGACCAAAAGTACTGCGAGAGACACATGCACCGTGGCCGCAACCGTTCAAGAAAGCCCGTGGAACCCGCAGGCGGCGGGGGCGGCGGCGGCGCCGCCACATCCACGCAGCTTTCCATTTCCATTCCATCCACTTTCTCATCCCCCAACTCCACCATTAGCAACTGCTTGTGAACTTCATGGGAAGCAGGGGAGGTCAGTTAGAGGTATCTTTTTTTGCTTCTCTCAAGGTAACGAGAGAGACGGAATGGACTGGACCTGGTGCAGAGGACCACCATTGCTGCTGCTGCTGCTGCTGTTGTAGCTGCAATGGAGAGTGAGAGTGAGTTAGATGGAGTGAGGGACAGCTCAGAGTTGTGCGTCTCTGCGATGGCAAATCAATTCGCGGCTCTGACATCGTCAGAGGACGGTGCTGCTGGTGGCAGCTTTTTGGTTTGCTTTCGTTATTTGTAATTTGTGGGTGTAGACCGGACGTCAGGACGGAGCTCGCGTCGCTGAGCTTCTCAGTGTGTTCCTGTTTTAGAAGAAACAAAAACAAAAAAAAAAACAAAAAAAAAAAAAAGTTGAAATCGATGTAAGAGATTAAGAGATGTTTAGAAGGAAGTCGAGTTTCATGTGCTCGTGTACCTGATGGTTTGTTATCAAAGACTAGTAGTCCTTGTGGCAGACTTGCAGTCGGTGGCCATGGATATGGATACGCTCGATGACAGCGGAGAGTAGAAGGTTAAATTATCAAATTATTACTGTGAGCCACATTTGTAACGTTGATGTGTTTGGTGCAGGGTTTGTCGGATGAGATGGTTAATACGACGATATTTATAGATATGAGATAGATCAATATTGAAGAAGATCTAATTTTTTTTTTGCATATCTTAATTATCCGTCAAGATCTATGGAGTTCTTTGGGATTCATTTCTTTTACGATGATCATGGGACAAATCAATAAGAGTTGTTAGGTTGACAGTTCTAATTTTTTTTGGTAGGTGTTTGACGTAGGGACCGATATTTTTTTTGGTAGGTGTTTGATGTAGGGACCGATAGTGAAAGATATTTGGAACGAACGTAATTATCTTTTTAGAACTGGTAGAGATTAGGCATGTTTAATAGATTGGTTCGATTTGGAACTAAGTCGAAACTAATCCGTTAAATTCGGAATCGGAATCGATTCAAATGTATCGGTTCTGAAATCGAACTGGAACCGTTTCAATTTCAGTTCGATTTGGTTCCAATCGATTTCAGAATCGGTTCGGAATCGTTTTAGAATCGATTCGGAATCGGTTCGAGTTCCGATTTGAATCTGGTTTTGGTTGTTAATTTAAAAGTGAAATTTTTTAACATACTAACATGTCTATAAAATTATTTTACGATAGAAAAAAAAATAGAATTACCAGCACATTAGATGAATTTGGAAGTTCAAGTTCGAGAAAGATGATTCAGAACT
The DNA here is from genome assembly GCA_025175895.1 of Wurfbainia villosa. NCBI lineage: Eukaryota > Viridiplantae > Streptophyta > Magnoliopsida > Zingiberales > Zingiberaceae > Wurfbainia > Wurfbainia villosa. The sequence continues at coordinate 121,058,362 of CM045991.1, read as the reverse complement.
ATTTCGGAATCGATCTGGAACCGTTTCGGAACCGGTTCAGATCGAATTGAATTGATTCCAAAGTTAAAATTTTTGAATCGGAATTAATTCAGAATCGATTTTAACGTCGACGAATTTGGAATCGATCAAAATCAAAATCGAGGAACCGATAAACATGCCTAATAGAGATATCGAATGCCCGGTTTTGTAAATTGCAAATTGCAAATTGCAAATTGCTGTGCGTTGAATGTATGTTGGAGTGGAGACGAGACAAATCCTGCACTGCTGAATCCGAATCTTTCTTACCTAACAAGAACTGAGAGGGCTAAAAAACAAGGAGTAAACATTTTCTCAAAAAAGAAAATATTTTGTGTAGTCATCTACATTGATGCCGCTAGAAATGGCTAATGGATCAAATCCAAAGATCGAAAGGTTCACTGGGGGTTGATCCAGTATAAGGGAGTGCAAGGATTCGAAATTATGTGAGTCCCATTATAACAGACAGGAAGTAACGGGAATAGAGGGAACAAAGGCTGAAAGTGTCACCAAGTCGACCACTCAGTCATCCTGACAAATCGACCTCTCGACTGAGTAGCGACTCGGCCACCCAACAAATCGATCTCTCGGTCAAATAGTGAGTCGGTCATGACGGCCGATTAAATCTGCGATGCCTAGAGGTGTCACCTTTACAAAAGTCAAGGCGGTGAACGACCGCCCACCGTCTAGGCGTCGCCTAGGCAACCCTAGGCGGTGCCTTTTTATTACACTACTACCGTATACTAGTTATTTTATTTTTCTTTATGTCCTTATCTGACTTAAGTATCTGAGCATCGTCATCGGAAAGTATCAACAACCATCTGACACATATTAACTTTAATTGGGATATTGCTGCGGTCGTAAAAACTCTGACCTCTTTCAAAAACTTGACGGGAGGTATCTAGAAAAATGAACCGCATCAAACATCATTTCTCAAGACATCTTATTAATAATAGTTACAACTAATCAAGTATGGATCTGTAAATTCTGCAATAGTTTGAGCAATAGTCCGTAAAAGATTGGAATCGTTAATCTAACGGTCTCTACCGGCATATCTCATAAGTCATTATGAGGGAGGTAAATTATGGAGGATTTTATGGACCTTAAAGTGGTGGCCAAGACACGTGGAGGTCATCTGAATTCAAGAAAGAACTTTAGACCTCTTCTGAAATCAACTCATGTCATATCCGCAAACACCGTCATATCTTAACCATCACGCTATCTCCGTGAGAACAATAGTGATGGCGGTGCAGTTAAAACGACTCTATTTGATTTTTTGTAGTCAGTTGAGATAAAAAGACATTGTTCGGATGACTGAAACCATGCTCGAAGGAAGAGATTTGTGTTTAGTGACTAACCGAATTTGTAGTAGATGATCTGCTGCATCGAAAGGAAAATTCCAGTATCTGTAGCATCCACTGAGCTTCGAATCAGTCTACTGCTGATCTCATATGTCATTTACCAATGAGAAAAAGAACTGTTAGATGTAGTCCGTTTGAATGTTTTGATGAAAACAATACTGTATAAGAATCATGCACAAGGATATTTTGTTTAAAGCATTGTTCCGGAGATACATAATTTAGGAGTTTTAGCTTTCATCGGAATGAAGTATAAAGGACACATTTTTCATCGAGATATTAATGAAGGAACAATTGGAATTCAAATTGATGTGCTATGATCATAATGATTTGGTAGTAGTGGCACAGCATTAGCAAACATGAATAGTGGAATGAAGAACTCGAGTCTAGATCATCGAGCATGTGTTGCAGAGTAACTGATAGAGGCATGTGAATCTTGTAATTAAATATGAAACCACATAATATACCAATGGAAAAAGATTATGCGGGTCTGCAGGGACACGGTGTACACGGTATAGTAGTAAAAATGGAGAGACATTTTACATGAGAACATAATTCGATCATCTACTATAATATCGTTCGACGGAGAATTTAGAAAAAATCTATTCGAACGGCTCTGGAGCCCAGAAGTTTACTTGGTGGACGGAGTGTGATTTTGATATTAGACTGTCGTTTAAGGATGACACGACCGTGGAATCTAGGTTGAACCGTGAAAAAGCTGCGAGCGCTTCCCTGATTTACCTTTGGTGGTCGGTGGATGTGACTTGGACTCCGACCTTATCCGACTCAGCTGTTGACGAGGTGTCCCAAAGGTCATGGGATAGGGCCGGTCACTCCTAGGAATTAATCGGATCGAAGGTTTAGATATCCCCGATGCCAATAAAAAAAAAGAAAAAGGATTATGCGGAAAGAACAGAGTAGCAGTGGGGGTAAAATAGATGATATATCTCATATAGGCGGGGCAACTATATCAACTTATTCAGTAGTTCAAAGCATGAAGAATGATACGATGGAAGTAAATATAATCATGTGACAAGATCAGATCAATAGTCAAATTGAGATAGAAATCAAAGTAAACAAACTTTGACTCCAATCAAACTAAATATGAATCAATTCACGCTGATCTAAATTAGATCAACAGTTAACTATAAGTGTCGATAAGAAGGGACTCAACGGTTATATTAAAGACACGTTCTTCGGTTTTCTCTCCACGAAGACATTTTTTGATCTTCCCTCTATGAAAGCACGTTCTTCCTTTCATGAAGGCACATTCTTTGATCTTCCCTCCATGAGAACACGTTCTTTGGCAGCACACCTGAGTCTTCTCTCCCTATATAAATGTAAGGGGAAGAAGGGAAAAAGAGAGATCAAGTAATCTCTAACACTCTGTTATATTTTTCTTCTTTCTCTCTAATTTCTTCACTTTCTGATTTGATTGCCGGAGGGGTCACACCGAGGTGCGCCTTGGCTTCTTTACCTATTTCAGGTCCTTTCAGGTCTGAATTGCTAGTCACTTAGAGGACCGATCTTTGAAGAAGGTTGGCTTACAAACGACCGACCTTCCAAGCTCTCGTGTACGGCCGATTTCTCGAAAGTCAAGTGTCGATCGATCCTCCAAAACTCAGGCAACGACCGATCTCCTGAGATCCAATTAAAATCGGACCTAATGAAGATATATAGAGGAAGATTGATCTGATTAGATCGGAAGCTTGAAGACCGATCTGATTCGTACTCAGCTGGTCGAATATACTCGACCATGAACTCTACTGAGTCATCCCATCCGGTGATCTCGGATTGAATCAAAGAGTTTACCGACCTGTAAATTGTTATAAAGATCTCATGCAGAGTCCCTACTGCTGAACTCAGATATATATGGTCCATACTTAATATTTGCAGCAACAGCTGCTTAATTAAATATAAGATATGGGAACGGCGAAATTCTAAGCAAAACAACCAATCTCCTTTGCAGGCTAATCTTACAATGGCTGCTTTTTTGGGTCATTTCTCCAACCATCTCTGTAGAACTTTTTTCTGGATTCAGATATTTTTTACGTGTCTTAGCCATCGCGTTAAGGCTTATAGGATCCTTTATAATTTACCTCATTCACAATAACTATGAAATAGATCGATGAGGATTGTTAGATTGAAAGGATCAAATTTAACAAAAAAAAAAAGAGTCTGAAAATTAAGCACGGGTAAAAGAAATGAGAAAAAAAAATAGAAACTAACCTGTAGATCATTATGAAAAAATGAAGCTATCCACAAGCAAGGTGATGAAGGCTACAAGATAGTTGGAAACATGGCAATTCAAGTAAAAAGTAACAGCATAAAAATCGGTCTACTGAATGTTCTTGTTTCCCAGTTCGACACCGGTACAACTATCTGCAAAGAAGAATTGGGTTGAAAAGGCCTCAAATCAGAGGCTTACAGAAATTAGCACAGAGATATGTTCTTCTATTGTAATTGGGCAATGATAGTGTTGTAATAAGAATAAGTATGAAAAAGTGTCAAGCCAAGTCAAAAGATAGTAATTTGGAGGGATAAGTCGAATTAAAAAGATAATAACTCGGGAAGATAAATTGAGTCAAGGAGTTGGCAACTCGGGAAGTTAAGTCGAGTCAAGAAGATAACAACTCGAGAAGGTAAGTCGAATCAAGAAGATAGCAACTCAAGAAGATAAACCAAATCAAGAAGATAGCCACTCGAAAAGATGAGTCAAGGGGAGAAAATAGTAACTCGGGAAGATAAGCCGAGTTGAGAAGATGACAACTTGGGTAAAATATGCCAAGCTGAGGTGGAAGGATAGTAGCTCGGGAAATTAGAAGGAAATTGAGGGGAATATTAATTCTATTAAGGGGAGCTTATAAAATATGTAGAGAATGTTCGTTATAATTTTGATATCGACGTCATCATTTTGTATAACAAATTGAAGATGTCTCACAGACCTCACAAAAGATTTCCGATAACAAACATTCTCTAACAGAATAACAGCATAATCACCTTTGCCCGTGTAGCATTCCACGTGGAGCGAGAGGGGGGGGGGGGGGGGGGGGAGTTTTTTATAGGACAGCTTGTCCTAATATGGGAGAGGAGGATAAAAGGTAGAAACGAAGGAAGGAGAAGGGATCAGATGTCATTTTTTCATTCTGCTTACATTGACTGTTTTCTTACTGCCACTCCTTCTTGCTTCTTTTCTTTATACAAGCTCTAACTTAAGCATCAGAGAATCTCCGCAGGATAGACCGTCGGCGATTTAACGAAGTGTTAACTTTCTCAAGAAGGAAACAAAGGAAACTTTTACTATTGCGGATGGAAAAAATCTCACTCCTCCGCGACAATTCTCTCTTGAAGTGGAAGAAAATCCGTACCGCATCACACAAAAAAAACTCTCAACGCGTATTAAAACGGAATAGATTTTGCAGTTAGCTACAAGTGCACTCAGTAATTTAGAGATCAAATAAAAGCAAGATGGTATCTCCCATCAGCTACGTCTGTCCTTGACAAGAAACCAGACACCCACTTACGAGGTTATCCTAAAGAATCAATTAAACTGAACATTAAATCTCAATAAACCATGATGGATGTGAAACTTGAGATCCCTTGTTCTCTCACAATGTCACACAGCAATCACAATGAAGACAATTTTAAATTCTCAAAAATAATGCAGATATATATACCAATGATGGATGCAAGTACATCTCACAAAAGTAGCACAAGTAGCTAATGCGAATTGAATAACAATTCTGGACTACCAAACTCTTGATCATAACTTGCTAACAAATCAATGCGAGCATGAATCAAAAGAAAAGAATACCGAGCTTAATATGTTTGATCCCCTTTTTGCACATCCAAGTATCTAAGTAACCCAGACCAACAAAAACATTCCTCATAGGAGATAAGAACAAGGTGTTTTTGGTAAGTTTGAAGATGAAATATATTTTATAGAATTTTTCTTAAACTAAAGAGAAACCGACCAAGCTTCTTGAGTCAGTAATGTTTACATAGGAATCCCTGAAAGCTACAGTGCATATATTGTCACTGAATCTTCATTTGCAATCTCTCCTGTACAATATATCTGATGATGCTGGCTATCTTTCAGCAAACATGAGGCAATTCAGTGCCCATCAGCACGCCCACATTACACCAGATGAGAACTAAGAAGCCTATGTGACTAGAAAAGCTAGCAAAGACAGGACAATCACCATAATTACTGTGCCAAACATCAGATAAAGATAAGCTTGCTACAGTGAAAAATATCTTGATCTATTAGTCCTGCCTTTCATGTACTTACCTAGCTATGCATAAACTCTTTGCAAAGTCACTCTCACATATAAATTTTTATTTTCATTATGGCGGTTTTAAATCTCTAGAGGAGGGAAAAATTAGTGATCGGATGTTAATATTCTTTGGTATTCAGACAGTCAAGAAAGAGCTGAATAGGATCGATGATACAAGAACGAAAATTGTGTTAGAGAATATGTTTTGATTGATTCTAATTCAGTTGTGACCTATAATTACATCAAAAACAATCAATGACTCGCAATAGTTAAATAGATACATATTGGTCAAGTACTACGGTGTCCAATCAGAAGATATTTGCATCTTAAAAGAATTTTGTGCAATAGGAAAAGGCCAAAAAATTTGAAATCGTATGAGCTGGGGAAGATGTAGTAAAATTTTCCCCTTCCAAACATTCATGTGTTCTTTTATTCATTAGTAAAAGCTCGAAAAATCAGCAAATTGGATAATCAGGGACCAAAAAAGAAGTGAGAACCTTTTGGATGATCAAGGGGCCGACGAAGATGACGAAAGGCACAGCGGCAGCGGCGGCACACAAGAAAACACACAAGAGAACCACCCTCAGCCACCAGCAGATTAAACTCCACTTCCTTCGACGGCAATAGCCAATAGGCCTCACCGTCGCCCAATGTGACGAAATCCACATTCGCATCGTCGGTCCCCAGCCTCGATCGTCACCAGGACGACGATGCCCTCAGCGTCCTGCGCCGGATAGGTCATCGAGCCACAACGAACCGATCGATAAAACAATATCAGAGATTGCAAGGAACAATGAACCAGCGGCATCAGTCCGCCGACTTCGGATCGTAATTCTAGCCTTGGATTCAGTCGACTAATTTTAAAAATGATTAATCTGGTACGACTAATCTCGAAAAGTTATATGTAATCTTTTGTCTAATTACAGAGAGATTATATTCTTTTATTTAATATCCGTTACGAAGACGATAGCGATCTGTCATTGTCGATGGTCGTGATCGGTTGGCGACAGTGGTGGACGATCATCGACGGTCGTGGTCAGCCGACGATGATGGTAGTTGGCCAGCGACGACGATCGATCGGCAATGATAGTGATAGTTGTGGTCAATCGGCGACGGTGAAGGTTGCTCGGCAATGATGGCCGATTGGCAGCGACGGTGACGGTCGCAGTCAGTCGGTGACGGTGGTGGCCGGCCAATGACGATTGACAACGACCGACGATGGGAGGCAATCGATTGATCATCGGCAACGAGCAACGGGCGACGACGATTGATCAGGGACAACCGCTCGACGAGGCAACGGTAGCAACGGTCGATGGGCGACGATTGACCGACGAACAACGGGCGACGGGTGATGGACGACGACTGGCAAATGGTCGGCGGCCAACATGCGGCAACGGTTGTCGGCGGATGGGTGGTGACAGCAATGACGAGTGACGACGACGACAATCGACGTCAACAATTGAACATCCAATGCTTTTAAAATTATGATTTATAATTTAATCGGATTACATCAATTTTGTTTAGTAATCTAGATTATAAAATTTTAGATAACAAATAAAAAAATCAATCTTTAATGTAATCTGAATCATGTTACAAGATAGATTATAGCATACCAAACGTAACCTAAAAAGTTCTCGATTTGTCACCATTTGAAAAATTCTATAAATATATATTATTTTCCTATAATAAAATAAATATTTATATTACTAAACTAAAATTTTGATAAAACCAAAACAATCATTCTCAAAATTAGTTAACTTGAAAAATTAAATATCTAATATGTAAAAAAATACTTGATGTTGTGATTTCATTGTCAAAATCATTTAAAATGCCTATATTTTTAAAACCATTCTATTTCAGAAAAAACAAATATTAATTTAAAAAAATAAGCACCCCCTTCATTTTTTTATAATAAAAAAGAGATATTGGACAAAAAAAAAAAAAGGAGAATCATTCCTCTGTTTTGTCACTCTATCTCATTCTGATTCCATTTAGTTGCATTCCATCGTAACAATCACAGGGAAAAAAATTTATAAGTCTCCATGACAATAAAATTACACGAACAAAACTATTGTCCTCCTACTGCACTAATCCTGAGTTGAGCAAAATTATTTTTCATGATTTACCTTCTTTGACTATAGAATCAATTGACAAAGATACTGAGGACGAACGAATCACCTTTTGCATTAACAAGTGAAAAAAAAAAAGAAATCTTATCACTCTTTATAAGTCTCACCTTCCTCTTTATGTTTCACACTAATTTGAAATGATGTGCTCATGCAACAAGATCCAAAGAGATGATTAAAACACAAACAAAAATAATTTATCCAAAATTCGAACTTACGGGTTCTTCTAGTCTTACTACATAAAATTCATCATAGATAAAAATTCTCAAATCTCTACACACTAAAACGCTCCACAGAGATCAGACTTTGGTTGTAAAATAACTTTTCAACACAATTCTAAAGATAGTCGTATCCTTCAACAGGCATCTCTGGTCGCCAATCGACTGGTGATCATTCTGAACTCGTCTTTTGTTTCTTTGCTTCATTTTCTCCAGGGCGTTTTGATTTCTTAGCCTCACGCCGTTCCCTCTTCAAGCCCTTAATGTCATTTGATAGTGGAACGCTACCAACCTTTAACATGAAAAAATTCAATCCATTATTGATGACAATTAGAAGGGAGCCTTGGCACAACGGTAAAGTTGTTGCCTTGTGACCAAGAGATCACAGGTTCAAATCCTGGAAACAGCCTCTTGCAAAAAAGCAAGATAAGACTGCGTACAATGGATTCCTTCTCCGGTACCCCACGTGGCGAGAGCTTCGTGCACCGGATTGTAATTTTTTTTTATTGATGACAATTATTACTACCTTAAAGCCCAAACTAACAGAGAAACAAAGATACCAACCTTTTGATCTGGAATGTAGATTCTTCCAATCTTACCCTGGACAATATCACTGCTTACATTTTTGATCTGCATTAATATCAAGTAATGCTTAAGCTTTAGACATCATTAGACAAACGTGAATGATCGAGCACATTCCACAGTGAAACTATTACGATCATGAAAAAGTGCTTCTCAAAAACTTAGCAACAGACATCAAGTGCCATTCAGAACATATGAGAGAGATTATATTCTGCAAAACTACAATCAGAACATATGCAATGTCCTAGACAACAAAAATCTTGGGACCAAGGCAGTACTAACCTTCTTTTTAGGCTGATCCGAAGTAGTCTTCATTGCCTCTTTCTTTACGCTGTCATTAGGAAGTCGGTGCCGCCGAATCACCAAATCCATGGATGGTCCAACCTCAACTAGTTCCATCCTCGGAACCAGTGTGCCAGATTTTTTTAGCCGAAGAGCACAGTGGGTGAAAAAAACTGTAGTTGGAGAAACAGCTGCGCATACGAACACATGATCTATGCCTGCAAGATTTAGGTTTTCCACAACCTGCACTATCCAGTATTGCAGGTTATTTATCCTGAAGAAGTGCCATGACATGTATATACAATAGTGCGACAAGGAAAACAACCTCCCCTCTGAAGAGGTCGAGTAAAACTTCCTTCAAGTGTTTCAACTCTTCAACGCTTTCAAATCCTTCCCCTATGAAAGCAAAGAATGGCTTTGAACCTATTCGAGGAGTTAATTTCTTGTCATACTCAAAGGTTTCTGTTGATTTGAAGTTATCCACTCCAACTTCAACAAGGTCATAAACATGATGATCAAACATTCGCCCCAAAACTAGATTGTTTGGTCTTTTCTTAGAATGAGAACCGAACTGCAAAACCGAATTATGAGAGTTGAGTTAATATTGCAATTCTAAAGTCTAAAAGAATGCAAAAGCACAGTGCTTTGTAACCATTTTTCTGGGCTCAAATTCGATACTTTGAACTGTCAGCTATTTCACATTAAACAACACAAAAAGATTCACATGCTAAATTTGTTCTCGCTATAGGCTCCTTAATTTTTTGAAGTTAATCATTTTATTTTATCAGGAAATTAGTAATAAAACGATGATAAATGAATGCTAGATTAGATACCAAGTCCAATATACATGAAACAAAAACATTCCTGAAAAATTTCATCAAGAAAAATGGATACAAAATTATTAGTGTATTAACTAATGCAACAAGCAATGGATAAAAGGAGAAGCAAATGGAAATAAGAACTAGAACCAATAAACTTACTGAATCTTAAACATAAAGAAGACCAAAAAATTAACAAGATGTAAAAAGGGAAACAACACAGATGGAAGGTTTCACTAACCACAAAAAGACTGCAATCAGTTTTAAGAGAGAAAAATTCCAAAGAAGTCTCTCCGCCACTCTCAAAAGGTCTAATATTTTCGTTCTTTTTAGTGTATTTCACTGCATTATCTCTCTTCATATGATAAATTTGCATTAGCACGGCCTTCACCACGCCACTTGTTTTTGTACCATGAAGTATGAGTGTCTTCTTAGCATTCTCAACCTGCAAAAGCACAGCATGGTTACAAACTCCACAAATCTAGCATCGACTTTCGTCTCATCTCGGATTAGAAATTGCCTCTAGACGGCGTTCTTACGATTTTAGGAGCACGGTCCTCGAGCGCACGTTTTGCTCGTTGAGTCTTGGGGGTCTTTATCTTCAACATTATAGCTGCGGCAGAGATCAATTTTTCCCCCCAATGAATCGAAGAAGGCAGAAACTCATTAGGAAGAAAAGCAAAGATTTTTCTTCGTTAACAGGTGATTTGTAGTCCTAAAAGGCTGCTCATAAAACGAGAGACAGATAGCCGGAAAGCATGAGAGGGTTTTTACCGAGGAGGCGAGAGGCAGCGAAGGCGGCGGAGGCGGAGGGATCGAGCAGGAGGAAGCCGGAAGCAACAGACGCTGCCAAGGGTTTTCGTAGGACTGAAAATGCTGATCCGACGGTGGATATTAGAAACCGAACCGGGTACGATCGGATTGATCTAGTTTAATGTTTAAGCCCGATCCGTATAGGTCTGCAATGATCCGATCCGATGTATCGAACGTTCCACGCTGCTCCTTGGATATAAATTAACGGCCTCGATCAAGGAGCAACAAAACCCTAATTCCTCACTATTTTTTTTTTTTTTTGCTAATTTTCCGTTGGAGACTGTACATAAAAAAGATTAATGGGTAACGATTAAAAAACATTCTTTCTTATTATTTTTCTTAATATTTATCTTTTCTTATCTATTTAAAAATGATCGAAATAAATTTTCTTTCTCTTCCTCGTATACCTATAATTAGAGTCGATCATCTATTTTAGAGTCCAAGCGAAACAATAAAAATAGAATTTTTATAGATAAAAAAAAATATTTTTAATAAAAATTGAGTCATTTTTATTATAAATTTTGAAAAAAATTCTTTGGACCACGACGAAAGCTCCAACTGTCCCCGCCCAAGATTGACTTTGCCTATAACCTCATTTGAATCTTTAACAATGATACTGTAAATTTTATAGTTCATATGAAGGTTACTTGCAAACAAATTTATAATTATGTGATAAAATAAGATAATATTCACGTCAAGATCTCTCATCGTTAATTTTTCGACTTGTCCCCATGGGGATGGCGCGATGGTAAGACAGTATGGTTGCTTTGGATACGGAGTAGGGTCGATTCCAGATGAGGGGTCTAAAATTCCCCTTGGACTCAGATGACCCTTCCACTGTCTTACCACCGTGTCCGGGACATAGTCTCCCCCGTGATTTACCCTCCCTCTCGTCAATAGTCCTGGAACGGATGACAGAGGGCTACTAATTGGACAGATTCCCAACTTTAGGTTAATTTTTCGACTCAATGAAAATGATACATCATGAGATTTTATGCTGATATAATGATATCTTTGTACAAGAAAGATCTGAAATCTAATGAAACATGTCACATTTATTAAAAATTGATCTTAAAATTTTATACGATAAATATGACAATAAAACTGAGACCATTGATATATAAAGATAATTCATTACCTTCGTATTAATTTGAAAATCTCGATCCTAACAAAATTTCCAAAGTTTTTGTTTATTAATATATCTGAACTTTCAATTCGATTAATTTTGAAAGTGATCGGTTTTATCCCACGAATCTTCGAAATGTTTCATCAACAGTTAAGTCGAATAAAGTCGAAGTTCAAATGGTTTTCACCGATCACTAAAGGTAAATCATGAAAGTGTTCGTAGTTTTTTTACGGTTCAATTTGAACTCTATAATCGCATTATTCCTGAACGACGGTTCAATTTCGAAATCGTACTCTATTTACCAGATAAACTCTTAGCCTCCAAAGTTATCCGAATATAATTTTTTAAATTCACCATCGAACGATGTCACACCGCTCGAAGCAATTTCCAAAGTTTAGCTTACGTCGGGATGTGCACCTAAAAAATAAAATGATATATGTTTATACCAAGTAAGAGGCAAGATCAATCTAATCCCTACGAAAGATTTGATCTTCTATAACGATGGAAATAGGATATCATCCAAATAAAATCTTATCTACGAAGATTCGATGTCATTGGAAATAAATCAAGTCTTATTCAAAATTTAACCATGTGATAGATAAATTGTTGTTCCTAAAAAAAAATATGAACCGTCATATTACCGATTGTCTCTATCGATAAAGAAGATATATTAGATTTCTAAGTGACAAATATAAAAGAGAGAATTGATCGATAGTTTAGAACGATGAAATCTTTGAGAATTGATTTATGACCACTTAAAATTTACTCCTTTATATTCCTGAGAGCTTAAATTGTTGTTCCTAAAGAATCTCCGTTATATAAAGGAGGTGATTTCTTCTTCTTAAAAGGGTCTCTCTTTCTTCTTCTTAGAGTGCAAAAAGATCAAGTGATTGATTAGTACGAACAATAAAATTATTTTAAAAAGTAAGGGTCAATTTCTGAGGACTATAAAATTTTTAGAATTATCTATCTTTCTATCGTATTAATTCTTGATTGAAAATAAATGTCCTTCGTAATTTATCTTTCTTTATTCAATTGTAAAATCGATGAAGAACACTGAGGAAGAATAAATGCATCATCTTTTGTCTCAGAGATGGAGAGTCAAGATATCATCTCATTGAGCATTATGATCGGTGGCTATGTTCGATATAAAAAAGTCATACGGGGGCTCTCAAACTGTGCAATTGGATGGTCCTTCCCGATCTATTTTCATTAATGTGATTTTTTTATTAGCATCGATCGATCTGGCTAACGAATTTCTAATGGGATGTTAAATAATTTCTAATCAAGATCTCCATCGACGGATAGAATAAAATTTCGATGTTAAATAGTTTTTTAGGAATCACATGACTGTGAAGTCTAGATTGAACCGTCAAATTGCGAATGCTTCTTTGATGTACCCAAATAGTTTGGTGATAATCGACAATTTATTAAAGGGCGCACTTCAAGTTTTGATTTGTCCAAATACAATTTCATAGTTTCATATTTACCAAAGGGTGCACCTTATTCCTTTTTTATCCCTCCCGCTAAATGTGAATATCAAGCTGGTTGAAAAAAAATAGTGTTGAGAATTATATTCCCAGGAATACAGTGGTTCTGAGATTTGAATTTCCAGCACCACGTATAATATCAAACTCGCATAGAAAAAAAATAATATTGGAAATTATATTTTCAGAAATACAGTGATCTTGAGATCTAAATTCTCAGGAATACAGTGATTTTGAGATTTAAATTTTCAACACCATATACAATATCAAACTGTCCTAAAAAAAGATAGTACTGAAAATTATAAGCACTGTACAATGGAAAGATACTTGATGGATATTTTAAGTATCGCAATTAGAATCTCAATTGGGAGATTCTAGTATTAACGTTCTGTTTAATGTTCACATTGGACTATATTTTCTATTATATTTATCATCGATCAAGACGAGATTATTCATAATTTACTCTCTTTTATATTTATGGAATTAAAAAAATCCATATAATTGAATTAATAAAAAAAATAGAAGGTTGTAATTTTGTAGGAGATATTATCCCATATTTAATTAAATACGAGATACAACGTAATTAATATTCCAGCATTTTTCAGAACTATGCATCTGCTTTGAATGTCACCATGTGAGCACGTGCATGACATGCATTTATTCAAAACCTTCACGTGACTCCACGGATAGTCCATAAATAACTGGCCCACCCGTGGGGCCCAGCCAATGCGGGACCAACTGAACATCCAATGAGATTTCGGATAAAACGTGATTAAAATAAATTCCCATGTATAACAATGTTAGCAATGACACTTTATGAAAAATAAAATTGCAGAAAATATAAATATACCTTCTCTGTCGGTAGATACACAAACCTCTAGTACTGTTCTAGGATTTTTGCCGTGCAGTTGCATTCTCACACTTACACTTAGACATGCTTAACAGATTGGATCAATTCGAAATTGAATCGGAATCAATCCATTAAATTCGGAATCAAAATCGATTAGGATAAAACGATTCGAATGAACCGAACCATTACGATTAGGTTCGGTTCGATTCAACCTGCCGAACGCTTTGGAGCAGATTCGATTCGATTTTGGATCTAGTTTTCGGTTGTTAATTTATTGTTAATTTAAAAGTAGAAATTCTTAGCATGCTAACATCTCTATAAGATTATTTTACGATAGAAAAAAAGAATAAGATTATCAATATGTTAGATGAATTTGGAAGTTGAGTTTGAAAGGTGATGCAGGCGGATGCTGAACCGGGTTCGGCAGCTTTGAACCGATTCGGAATCGGAATCAGTTCGGATCGGTTTCAATATTGATGGATCCGAAACCAGTCAGAACTGAACCGGAACCGGAACCGTAGAATTGATAAACATATTTACTTACAGTCGAGATAAAAAATAGGAGGATTAACTCAAATTTTTACTATTGTATCATAACATTGTAACTCTAAGTCCAATGACAATCGATAATTATTTTTTGTTTTATTCAATAAAGACGAGAATTCTTTAAGAGTTATCTATCTTTTACAAATCATACTTTCACGCACAATCTTTTTATAAGAAAACTCTCCTTTAAGAAAAATTCAAAATATCTCTTTTGTTTCTACTCAAGGAATCCAAAGACAACTCATCTAAAATACTAGAGTCCAAAACCAACTACAATTCTTATGCTCAAGGAAGCAAATATATCGTCCCCACATAGATGACACATTAGTTGGGGCATAACAATACTTTTAAAATGTGCACAAATCAATTTCGGAGGAGAATCTAAAATTCCTTTCTGACATCAATGACCCTTCTCTGTCATGATCAATTGCATCAAAGTTAAAAATTCTCTACGATTTATCTTCTTCAGAATGACCATAGGACAAATTAATGAAGTCACTAGATTGACGATTTTAATTTTCTGAAAAAGGAAACAAATATATCAACGAAAGAGAAGAGTGGAAAAGATAATGGAATAATGAGTTATCCATGATCCATTATCCTATATCTAACGTGGGCATACTTCTCTGTACCTTCTTGGTGAAGGAACTAACCTATATATATATATATATATATATATATATATATATATATATATATATATATATATATATATATATATATATATATATAATATAATATGTCTCTCAAAATTTTAAATTTATTAGGAGTAAAATGTTTTTAAAAACCTCATTTTATTTGTATTTCGGTCAGCTGATCATGGCGATGATGCCTAGAAGATGCTAAGATTATATTTGATAGGATATAATCATCAAGGTTGTAATAAAATATAATATAATCTTAATTACATTATTATATTTAAATAAAAATTACATGTAATTTTGAATTACAAAGATAATTATATTTTTTTTTGTTTGATATCCATTTAAAAGCGGTAGGAATTAATCATTCATTGTTGTCGATGGCGATGATGGCAGCGATAATCAATCGGTGATGATTAGGCGATGTGATGATCACCGATTGGCGGCGATCAATCGGACGATGGTGGTGGCGGCGGCGGCGGCGATGATCAGCAAACGGCAGCGACGGCGATGGCGGCGGCGGTGGCGTGCGACCGATGGGTGGCGACAATGAATGACAACAATCGACTTAGATTATTGAGTATCCAATACTTTTTAAATTACGATTTATAATGTAATCAAATTATATAAGTTTTATCTTGTAATTCAGATTATAAAATTTCAATGACTTTTTAAATTCAGATTGTATTATATTATAATTTTAAAATTATAATAAATAAAATAATTAATTTTGTAATATAATTTGAATTACAGTACAAGAGTCTATCAAACACAGTCTAATTGTTCAAGAAAACAACGCAATTAATTAAAACTGAATGAGACTAAAGAAGTGGTGGCCCACGGCATCTCCTTGGATTCCCTCCGCGTCAGAATCGCACGGACTCAGAACCTCTTTTCTTTTCTCTCTCCTTTAAAAAATAAAATAAAATCGATTGAATCATTTTAAAAATTGTAAATTGAAATTAAAAGTGATAAACAAATTTTCAATTCCAACCGGTTTGATTTAATTGTTTTATTAATTTTGAATCACAGAATCAGATTGTACTCATTGAACCGGACCAAACGGGTTCGGTTCGTAAAAATAACGAAACACAGTTGCGGGCCCGCTGCAACTTCAGTTGTCGTCTTCCCTTCACGAGAAAATAGCACTCCATTTTAAATCTCTCGCATTATTTCTAATTAATAAAGGAAATATTTCATTGGACTCCCTAAATTTGTCTCTCTGCTTAAAATGCCCATGTAATTTAAAGTTTTATATTTGTCCACCCTAAACAGAACAGTAAATGAACCAATGAATAAGTTTAGTGTTCATAATTTTAATGATTTAAAATACTTAAAATTGTTGGACGCGATGCATCTTATACAGTTCGATTTTTTAGTAAAATGAATTTGATTTTGAATTTTAAAATAATTTAGACAGACATATCTGAATTGAATATAAATTGAAAGTTTACTTCTCGAATAAAATATATTTTCAATATCAGACTTATTTTATAGAGACGATGTGATCACATCGTAGAATTTTATTATTGAGTCATAATTTTTTATGATTTACTCTGATAATCGATAAAACATATTTCATTTAAAACATATTTAATCTCAGCTAGCTAGAGATTATCAAATCTACCATCTTAAAAATTAATCGAGTCGAAAGTCTGAATATCAATTACTAGTTAAAAAAAATATAAAATTAATTAATTAAATAATATTGAATAACATATTAAATTAAATAAAAAAAATATTAAATGCATGTCCAATTGTAAATAAAAGTTATAAATATTATACATATTTTTTATTAAACTTATAAAACAATAAATAAATTTGAATCAAAATGTCGATAATATTTAAAAATAATAATTTTAGATTAAAAATAAATTAAATTTGAAATTATTGTAATAATTTAGTTAATTTTAAGTTCCACTTCGCTCGTATTAAAAGTTTTGAACAATATATAGTTTGACCGTGGCTATTGGAAGGGCATTTTGATAAAAATAGTTGAGTATGGGGTGTAAAATTGAAATTGTCTGCTTTAATAAATAAATCAATAACTGCAAGCAGCGAAGCTTCTCCCATCTCACCACCTCCGCTCCACTCCCCTCGGCCAACTCGCACATCACATCGCCGTTCCTTTTCCTTTTCGCTTCCCTCCGTCGGAGAGCGGAGACCATGGCTCGCTTCTCCCTGCTCCACCATGGTGGCTTCGCCCCGTCACCCACCTCCCGTTCCCTCTGTGAAGAAGAAGACGACGAGGAGGAAGAGGAGGAATTTCCGATCTCTTCGCCCTTGATCCTGCCGGGATCGGACCGGGAGAAGGGGGAAACCCGGCACCAACAACATCACCATTCCTCGGCGACTGCCGCGCTGGTGACAGCGCTGAGGAAGTCCCTGGTGATCTGCAGCGTCGGAGCCGATGAGGTCGGCGGCGGTGTTGTCGCGGGACGTCGCACGGCCTCCTGTTCCGCCGTGGAGATCGGGTGGCCCACCGACGTGCGACACGTAGCGCACGTGACCTTCGACCGCTTTGGCGGATTTCTCGGCTTGCCTGTTGAACTGGAACCGGAGGTCCCCCCGACGGCTCCCAGCGCTAGGTCTGTCGTTCCGCTGCAATTTGTCTTGCTTATTGCTTATGGTTTTTTCCAATAATTGTTCTTGTTTAGGTATTAAAATGTATTTGGAGTGGTAATTTTTCAGCTTTAGGTGGCGGCATCACCTTGCACTTGATAATTGCTCGTTACATTACGCAAATGTTACATGGATCGATTTCATTTTGAAGGTTTAAGTGCGATTTTCTCAGGACCCGAAGATTTATGGTCGTATAATTGTCAATTTTTTTTCTTTCAATCATTTATTTCGTCAGTACATGTGAACGATTCTTGCAGTTTACGTTAGGCTTATCTGTAAACGTCCCAAACAACTGCGGAGTAACAATAGATAGTACAAGGGTTCAAATGAATTGTTCATGTTTAAAGAGATTGTATGGTGAATGCATTGCTTCACTGGAAAAGAAATCTTCAGTTTTAAGGGGTGTTATCCGTTATTGCCAAATCGCCTTGGATATACTAGGATCTTCATTTCTTTCTAGGTACATTTTGCATTTCTGGCCTCTGTCCATATCTCTCCCTTTTCTCAGGCCTTGAAGGATTTTTAATGGTTCATTTTCCTACTGCTGGCTGAATTCTTCTTTTCAGATAAAAAAATGTTGATTGAATTTCTAGTGACGAATCCACCACGATCTCCAATATATTTCCTTGAGTAACTCCTGAAACTATACACAGCATTTTTATGATCTCTAATTTTTATTTTCAAAGAAGGGGAAACTTCATTCTTTTCCATACAGTTTCCTGACCTTTTCAAACTCTAGCTTAAGTCTGTGTTGGCAAGCTCTGGCATAACTCTGAGTTGGCAAACTCCACTTTTCCCACTCAGAGTTTGCAAAAGCGTTGTGTTTCACCCTTGAGCATGACTTTGTCTTGTCTACCGAATGATTAATGAAATTACAAACCATGTGTCGCTTCTTATGATGTCTATTTGGAATTCTAACATTATACTAAATGAATTCTGGTTGGTTGGTGTTATGAATGTCTGCAGTGAGGCTAACAGGTTTGGGCTTTGACACCCAACTTAATGGTCTTAAAGTGGTACGAAAAATAGGGTTGTGGTTGTTACCCTTTGAATTGTGCCTTGTTTCTTTTAATCCTGGCCAATCTCATTCATGTCTAGATAAAATAGAGAATCGAGTTGACTCAATCTGTTCATCTAGAAGACTAGAATGCCTTTACCTTATTTGTGAGTGATAAATGTGGAAAAATTCACAAATCAAATTCATGACTTGTGCCTAGTATCCCACTAGTCTGTAAAAGATATTGGACTTGAATGTTGTCTTAGGTTTCAGTTGGCATCTAAAGATGTTGGGTTTGATCCAACTCTCATGGATAAGGTTATATTTGGATTATTGGTTTCTCATCTCAGCCATTGATGGTTAGTTATCTTTGGATATACCTCTCTTATTTAGCCTCTAGAGTTTTTGTTTTACTTTGTCACCACTATCAATCTAGGCTGGTGAACCCATTTACCACTCGATGATCTAGGAGATCAACATGATGACTTGATGTTCCTCTCAGTATGCCTTTCCCTTATTCTCGTACATCTAGTGTGCCAGTTCTCAAATTGAGGGCTCGGTCAATGATTATTATAGTCATTATTGTTCTGTCACAGATGACCAGATCCAACTATCTTGTGCATCGTTGGACATGAGTTAGCTCACTGGTGGTGCCTTTGGACACTTATCAGTGAACCTTATAAGTCTTTGCTTGTGAATATTAATGTGAAAACTATTTAGCTTTGAAAAATAAATAATTGGAAAGTAGGTGTAATGGACCATTTAAATTGGCTAAATAACAGTGATATTTGTGTTTACTGGAAGTAATGAACGAGACAGTTCAATGACTCTTGATGTTTATATCATCTATTGAGAGAATTCCTTTTATTACATCGTTTTTAGCATTGGAAAGTAGAAGTTTAATTGATTCTTGTCTTTTCCATATTGAGCAGCCATCGTTTATATTTGGTTTTAGCCATAAAGTTTGCAATCCGACAAAATAATCTCAAGAGGTTTCTTTTTCCTGCAGTGTTAGTGTTTTTGGGGTTTCTGTTGAATCCATGCAATGTTGTTACGATGATAGAGGAAATAGCGTGCCAACAATTCTCCTCTTGATGCAAAGCCACTTGTATTCTGAAGGAGGTCTACAGGTTTTTCCTTGTAGTATATAAGCTATGATATATTTTCATGTGTTTATGATTTGTATTTCTTATTTTCTTGAAGATCGAAGGTATTTTTAGAATCAATGCCGAGAACGACCAAGAACTTCTTGTCAGAGAGCAACTGAATGGAGGTACCGTTCCACATGGGATTGATTTGCATTGCCTAGCAGGGTTGATAAAGGTATTACCGTCCAACCTCTTTTGAGTTGTTGATTAAGCTATTTCCAATTTGATTGAAAATAAAAGTGCAGTATCTTTGTTCTCTCGGAACATCAAGCATAGATTTCTCTTTCGAGAATTAAAACCAAGAACACAAATCTTCTGCATCAAGTCTGATAATTATAGTTCAAACACACCTCCCACACCACATTAGATGTAGGACTATTCCCTGTTCATGCATTACTATTATTTATCTGAAGTAATAGAATACCAGAATCTCTTTTGGCTTTGGAGAACAACATATTTAGTAATTATTAGTGGTTAATATCATATGTTGGTGCAGGCCTGGTTCAGAGAACTACCAAAAGGAGTGCTCGACGCTCTTACGCCAGATCAAGTTATGCACTGTAATACTGAAGAAGCATGCACCGAACTCTTAAAGATGCTGCCACCAACCGAAGCAGCACTGCTCGATTGGGTTATCAATTTGATGGCAGATGTTGTGGAACATGAAGACTACAACAAGATGAATGCTCGAAACATCGCAATGGTTTTTGCACCAAACATGACACAGGTTAGTCGTTGGATTTCTTGCTAAATAATCTTTATGCAGAGTGAATCACAAATAAACAAGGTTCCATTTCTTTTTTCAGATGGCTGACCCGTTAACAGCACTGATACATGCAGTCCAAGTTATGAACTTCCTTCGAACACTCATCCTGAAGACATTGCGCAATAGAAAAGAGGGATCTTTCATGGCTGGGGAACACAATTTATGCTCTGAATTTCTAAGTGATAAGGATGAAGCAAAATCTTATACTACTTCAGAGACACCTATATTGAGCACCAGCGAGATAACTATGGACGGCTATGACATCGATAGAGTAGGCATCGGGAAATTCTTGTTAGATGCTAGTACAAGCGAAGATAGTTTCGGAAGCTCCGAGAAAAAGAGTGAAAATGCTGAGCAGTTTGAGTTCATCTCTCCAAAAATCTCACACGTTGACCCTGAGTTAGATGGCACAAAAGAGCAGTGCAAGTGCAGATTTGTGTCCGGGGATGTGGAACGAGTGATGGGCAGATTGAGGTTTAGGAAAGGAGCGAAGAAAATTCGCAGAAAACCTGTGTTCCAACTGGGCAGGTCCACTAAGAGATCTGCAGAGCTCGTAAATTCAGAAGAAAAAAGAGAAAATTAGGTTGTAATTTTTCTAAAGTCACTTAGAGAATTTCTTCTTTTCCTCTTCCTCTCATAGATCGTTGAGGAAGAGGAGGTCGTAGGAACTGCTATAACCGTAGTCGGGTTACAGCAAGTAAATATGAAATTAGTTAGGAGATGTGCATGGTTCTGTGTTGATTTGGTCGACTAGTTTGACAGATAAAAATCTGATTTGTGTGTGTGTGTGTTTTCCTTTCATTGGATTGACTTTCTTATTAATCATTCATTCGTTAGTTAAATATAAAATAAAGAATAATATAATTGTTTGTAGGAAATGGATAATATATTTTTCATTCATTAGAAATTAATAAAAAAGCATTGAGGTGAAATGCAATGAATTTAAAAATCGTGAATTTTTAGTTAATTTTGGTACGTGATATATTTGAATTTGCTTCAAATATGTAGTTCATTTCAATTATAAGGGTTTTGTTATTATATGTGCCTTATCTTGCTAAGTGCGAGACCGTTCGATTCATATATAATAACTGAGAATGCATATTATTTTCACTCGTCGATCGGATTTGCTATTCAATTTGTCATCGTCATTTGTCTGTCAAATTTGTGCTAAAGTTTAATGTGATTGAATTTTGAGCAAAAACATTGTGAATTTTTTGTTAATGTGCCTTCTTCATTCGCACAAGATATCATTGTTAAGAATATCAAATTGCCCTCAGGGACATGATGCAGTGGCAAAAGCAAAAATATATCAGTTCAATCATTTGCTAAGACAATATTTGGCGATAAATTTTAGAAAAATCCGTGGGAGCGATCATTTATGCAGGAGTTTGTCTAGCGGATAGAGTAAAATTTTGACGTTGGATAATTTTTCAGAGATGACGTGACTATAAAGTCCGAGCTAAATCGTCAAACTGCGAGTACTTCCTTGATAAGGGATTTGATCTTTTTCGGTTCAACTATCGAAAAGATGCCTTCATAGAACTATGGGATTGGAACTCTTTCGGTTTAGCTATCGAAAAGACGCCTCAAAAATTAATCGGATCGAAGGCTCCAACACCCTTCTTGCCGATCAAAAAGGAATATCAAAGCCTTTTCAATTAAATAACGCTATATATATATATATATATTACTATAATTACCTTCACGACCTTCTCCGCTTTCTCGTCTCTCCTCCGCCGTCGCGTGGGCAACCGTCAAGGCGGCGTGGGAGAGGAAGTAGCTAAACTGGCTGCCGAGATCTGGAGGCGGCTCTTCCCTCTGCGAAGCGGCAAGAGGAGGCTGCTCTTCTACTCCTCGGGATCGGCGGCGAGCCGGCGATTCTCCCGCATGGACTGCTCCTGCGCCGTCAACCCTTTCCGCCTCTGCTCCGCCCTTAGGGTGCTTGGCTCCTTCATGGTCCTCCTATTTCTTGCCATCGTTGCCCTCTCCTACTACGCCGTCGTCGTCGTCGCCTGGGGCCCGCGCCTGTTCCACAGCTTCCCCCTCTCGCTTCTTGCCTTCGCCATCATCGTCGTCTTTCACCTGCTGGTACTCCGCTCTAACCCTCTTATCGTTCTTCTCCTATTCTTCCATTTAGAATAAACATGTAGTAATCTCACTCTTCCGTGATCAAAATTGACGGATCTGGAATAGTAAGCTCTTGCCTAGTTGCCCTACCTGATAGGTTGGTTTTTCGAATTGACAGCTGCCGAAAGGAAGAGCTGGACCTTTAGCATACACTAATTTTCATATTTTTCTTAATTATAAGACCTTCTAAAGATCCGATTTTTGGAACCCTAGGGGTGAAATTCATAGTATTTATTCATGAAGGCTCATTACCTTGCTTGCTCATCCCTCTCCGTCAATAGATAATCTGTCACAGCCCAAGAGGGAGCTCAATCCATTCCAAAATGTTAAATCACTTAGGTGGGATCGCTTGATATTTAGGCATGCTCCGTGAGCCTCACTTAGCAACGTGTAATTAAGAGGTAGAGCTTCATCTTCTCCTCACATCTTGCTCCCTTCAACATGTCTATTTGAACATGTCTACATTCGTGAAAGCTCAAAAGCCAACTTACAATCAAAGCACGCTAAGGTGTAATTCGTAGTAGGTATTCGTGAAGGCTCATTCTTACTGACACCTTTCCTCTTTTCATGAATAATCAACCCAGTTCCTACTCCCCAAGGAAAATTTATATATATATGAGGTTGATGCTTCTTCCTGTTCTGTACCTGTCAAGGTGTCTTCTACACTGTTTTGCCTCTTAGCAGGGGTTAGGTTTAGGAAGCAAGATTCATTTTCTCCTAACTCTATGATATTGAACTGTGAGGTGTCGTGCAGGTTCCTAGAAAGTGGGAATTGAGGAGGTCTAACTAACTAGTCAATGATCCGCAAAAATATTAATTTGTAATAATGTTTATATTATCGATGGATAAAATTGAATTTCAAATAACTTGTCAAATTTTAATCATAAAAGATATTTAAATTTATTAAGACTAACAGATGTTATGACTAAATATCTTTCATAGAGAGCACAAATATGAAATAGGTTGTTAAGTTATCCTTAGGACTATTTGTTGGAAGGATAGCATGTAAGGATTTTATCTAGTGAATCAGAAAAAGAAAGATGTTTTAATGTATTATGAAGTTGCTTTTATATCAAGAAAGCAAATGCTAAAACATGAATAACATGTTTCATTTTGTCAGTAGTTAATTTTGATTAAATTCCAAATCATTTCTAACTAAAAGGGCAGTCCGGTGTATAAAACTCGTACCAATGAGGGGTTCCGAGGAAGGATAAGACGATATTAGATCTATTGTATACAGTTTTATCTTGCATTGATTTAACAATTTTACATTGTTATTGAGTTAGAGTCAATTGTATATTTCTTTGTCATGAACTTATTTAGAAATAATTCAGTAGAACCACAAATGAGCACAATAATCATTGTAATTATAATTTAAAATGAGGATGGAGAAATGTAACAATTGTTTGTTGTAGAATTATATCATTGCTTAAACTAAATAATATGCTATAAATGTCATGATTTTAGCTAATCACAATTATTAAATCTAGTTGAATTATTTCTTCTTAGTAACTGATACTTGCTATATTGCAAGACTCTAGGGTCCACATCTGTCCATTTCAATATCCTCCAATAAATAACTATGTAAAACAATCAAGAAAAAAAATATAGTGGGAGGTAGGTGGCATATGTTGACTGAACAATCTGGATAAGAGTTATGAGTACTAAGGTCTAGTTTTTGTTGTTCTCTTATTCACCTCCTCAGATGCATTTTTTTCTGTTGGACTTCTCTTTTTCAGCAAATAGGAATTTGAATCTTAAGCTTGGAAGGCTATTAAGTTTATGTCTGTACACCTCAATAAAAATTTGTTGCTATCATCATTATGCTCATGGATTTTCAATGAGTGTCTCTTACACTAGCCTAGATAAAAGGAGGAGAGTAAGAAGCAAAGAGCTAGAGAAAATAATGCAGGAAAGTTATTTAAGATGTAGAAACCTTGCAAATATACTTTTGGAAAACTAATTTTGTTCAAAATTAATTAGAAGAATGCAAAGGGATAAAATATAACAAAGATAATAATAAATTAAGTCATATGGAGAGCCTTGGTGCAGTGGTAAAGTTGCTGTTGTATGACTTAGAAGTCTTGGATTCGAGTCACAGAAATAACCTCTTACAAGGCAGGATAAGGCTACGTGTAATAGACTCTTCTCCGGGCCCTCGCATTGGCAGAAACTTCGTACATCGGGCTACTCTATATAGAATGCCCATTAAGTTAATATTAGACCTTCGTAAGTGTGCATGGCAGCAATCTGTTGGATATTGGCATATTGCATAATTAACATGTTGATATCAATTGTTTTCACCAAATGATTAAACTACATATCCTTATAAGTGTTCACATCCTTCCGAAAATGCATCTGAATTTTTTATGTTGTAGATTGATGTATAAAAGGATGGAGGGACTGAGAGAGATGTCTTACATAGAATATAAGTAGGACAATTGAAATAGAAGAGATCATTGAGTATTCTTTGTGATCATAAAGTACCTTTAAAACTTGAAAGGAAGTTTTACAAAATGACAGTTAAATTTGCTATGTTATATGAAACTGAATATTGGGCTACGACTCGAATGCATGAGTAGAAGATGAGAATGTTAAAATAGATGTGTGGACATATAAGGATGAATAAAATAAGAAATTAAAATATTAGAGCGAAAATTTGAGTGGTACCTATTGAGAGAAAATTTTGAAAGACACGTTTAAGATGATATAGACATGTACTTAGATGATCGATAAATAATAGTTAGGCGATGTGAAATTATTATAAATTTACATATCAAATGATAAAGAGGAAAGTCTAAGAAGACTTAGTTAGCAATGATAAAACAAGATAAAATTTATTTAAATATAGACAATGATATAGTAGGGGATAGAGTCCAATGACTTAGAAGGATCCATATTGTTGATCTCATCTAGTGGGATAAGACTTGGTTGTTGTTGTTATAATATTGTTTAGTGTAATTTAGATTAGCTTAATGTATTTGGCTTTTATTCAAGTCTTTTTAATTCAAGTTACTGATTTTCATTAAAATAATAGTATGAGATAGTTCAGATTTATTTACAAATACTTCAAGACTATGTTCTCTTCTGCAGCTTGCATTGTTAATATGGAGTTATTTTATGGTAGTTTTTCATGATCCTGGTGCTGTCCCTGCTAATTGGAGGCCTTTTCTTGACGAAGAGTCTCCTGAAAGAACTGCTTCTGCAATGCTCTCAGATTTTGTTGCTCCTGAAACAAGGGCTTCTGCATCTTCCTCTTTAGAGGGACTTGAAAGAAGACCTAATATCGACTATTGTGCTCGATGTCAAAATGGCAAACCTCCTCGTTGTCATCACTGTTCTGTTTGTATGTTAGTCCTTTCTTATATATATATATATATATATGCTGGTTTATCTTAGTATTATTTTTCTTTGAGAATTCCTAATTGACCTGTAAAGTGACTTCAATTATCATTTCTTTATGCATCATCTGCTCTTGTAGGTCAAAGGTGCGTGCTTAAGATGGATCATCATTGTGTATGGGTTGTTAATTGTGTAGGGGCTCGCAATTACAAATTCTTTCTTCTGTTCTTGGTATGCCTTGTATTTTTTAAATATACAGAAGTTTCAAACTTTTTCATATGGTTAAGTTGCTCTTCATGCATGATTTTTTTGTTATCCACTAATTATAAATACTCAAAATAATAAGGAATGAATTAGTGCTTTTTTTTTTTAATCAACTGACCAGCACAATAGTACTCCTAGATGTTACCAACTTGTTGTGTATACGTCTATTGCAATTCACTCGAATAGTTAATCAGATTTTCATCTCAAATAATTTGGGTGTCTAATCTCAATCATGATTCCAATGGTCTATTGGTTCGCTAACTGTTTCTCATGAACCTTATATGAAACTTTTCCTTGACCAATGAACTTTTTTGATTGGCAAAATCTGTCTTGTGTTGCTAATGTTTACTCTTTTTTACTTGTGCTATAAATTATTTCCAGTGTCATGCCCTTGAAATAGACTCCCATATTTATGATTTCCTTACTTTTTCCCTCCCTTTTTATCTCAGCTTTATACATTCCTGGAGACGATATTGGATACCTTTGTCTTGCTTCCAAGTTTTATTAATTTTTTTGGCGATGCAAGGAAACATTCTAATTCACCTGGAAATCTTGCTGTTACTTTTCTTGCTTTTGGTAATCTCTAATTGCCCTGTCCAAAGTGTCCATGTAAAGTTTTTTCAACTGATATATGTGTTAATAATTGTTGGGCTATTTTAGTCCTTAATCTGGCTTTTGCACTGAGCCTTCTCTGTTTCGTCGTCATGCACGCATCTCTTGTTTTGAGCAACACCACGACGATAGAGGTATTTTATTTTTCTGCTTCGGAGACTCCATTTTGGTTTCTTGAAACCATGAAGTTGTTAATGATAGAAATTGAAACATGTTTAGTTCTCTCAAGTGTGTTCCATATTTTAGGTTTACGAGAAGAAGAAAGCCGTCGCATGGAAGTACGATATCGGAAAGAGGAAGAACTTTGAACAGGTACGACCATGGGGATGTATAAACCCTCCAACGGAGGCTCACACTTGAAATTCTAAGGAGCAATACTCAAAGGAGGGATCGAACCGTGATGGCATGGTTGTTACTTTTCTGTCCTAACCATCATACCGAACCTCCTGAGGCACATTGCACATCTATTCCTTCTACATCATCTCATTGTTTAATCTCTAAATTAGGTTTTTGGGTCAAAGAAGTTGCTTTGGTTCCTCCCACTGTTCTCCGGAGAAGATCTCGAAAAGATTCCGGCGCTTCAAGGTCTGGATTTTCCGACTCGCTCCGATGTCGAACTGTGAAGTTTATAAGATTTGTTCAATCCCTCACCTGTTTTGGAGCTGTTATGAAGCAGTATCATGTGTATCAACTTCACTTGTTTTGTTCTTGTACATCAAAAAAATTAAAAAAAAATGTTCGACACCATTTTCTTTTTGTCGCTAATGTGTTTGCTTGCATAAAAGGTTTTAAAGGTCCTCAATTTATTCAGATTAAATCTCTAATTTCTTATGTTTCTTAAATAGGTGAATTTGAACAATCTTGTATAGGATTAAGTCAATTAAATAAATAAGTTTGAATAATTTAATAAATTAAATAAATAAATTTAAATATATATATACGTATTAGATTTGTTAATATTTATGAATAATATTCATGAATATAATTTATAAATAATATTTATGAATAAAATTTATAAATTATATTTATGATTTATTTATGAATTTGTTTATATTCATTTAAATTATTCAAATAAATATTAAAATAATAAAATTTTAATCAAACAAATAAATTTGGATTAAAAGTTTGATAAAGATGAGGTTATTTAAAAGTTTAATATCAATTGGTCAAGTATAATTAAATTTGTTCAATAAAAAAAAATTAAATTTGAATAGTTATTTTAAAAGTTTGATTAATTTTAAATTTGATCTGATTAATTTATTAGAGTGATCGATTCTCTTTTACGGACCTTTGAGATGTTTCCCCAACAACTGAACCTAGTAAGATCGGAGCTTAAGTAGTCTCCATTAACTATCAAAAGTAAATCAAAAAAGTACTCGTAATTTTTTCACGGTTCAGTTCGGACTCTGTAGTTGTATCATTTCTAAATGACGGTCCAATATCGAATTTATATTCTATCCATCGAATAAACACCTAGCTCTAGGACTGTCCTAATATTTTTTTTTTTAAATTCGACATCGAATAATATTACAGTAGATCTCTGCAACAATCTTATTTTGATTAATTGACCCAACATTTCTGACTGACTAATGCTGCAGCTCGGCGCACGGCGTGGGCGTCACGTCGAACGAGCTTCCCTCCACAAACGTGCAATTCCAAACCGGCTTCTTCGTCACGAATATCTCCGCCGTCACGTCGGCCACCGAGATGTTTGTGAACGGCGCCTGCGGCAGCCCCTCCAGCTTTCCGGCGATCGTCACATTCGTCGCCACAACGTCACTGAAGCGGATCCCTGTCACCACTGGAATCGCTTTCGGATTGTACCCGCCGTCGGGGTGCTGCCCATAGTTGGCCGCCATCCACAGCAAGTATTTCATGTCGGTCAGCCTCATCCCCGCCACGTTCACATCCCTCACGAAGCCGCGCGACCCCCGCCCGATCCCCGTCTTGACCCGCAACGCCGACTCGGCGTCGACGGCGATGATGCCCTCCGCGTAGACGTCGGCAATCCCGCCGGACATCTCGCTGCGGAGCGAGATTGTGGCGCTGGTGGGGGGAGATGCAGCAGAAGTTGGAAATTAAATGTAGATGTGCTGGCTCGGCATGTTGAATCCGATGCCGTACTCATCCCCCCCACTCTTGATCGTCGCCGGAGACGACGTTCGAGTTCACGATCCAAACGTATTCACAAGAGTCTGCACACAGCACCGTTCAATTAATCAATTCAATAAATAAATAAACAAAATAAACAAGAATTCAAATACTCATACCCGGATCGATTCCGTCGGTGTTGGGAGAGCATGGGTCGGTGCAAGAACTGCATGTGACGCCTACAACGGCGACATGACTGCGGAGAATCCGAGCTCGCAGAGTTAAGAATGAGCAGAGAAGTCAAACAGACAGATCCAAATAATTTCTTACTCACTTGCTATTAACAGGATGAAAATGCCACGACGGAGAGTTGACCAAAACGACGTTGGAGATGACGACGTAGCTGCGCAGAACATGAACTCGACCAGGTAACCTCTCGTGTAACCGAGCTCTTCCCCGTGGAACTTATCCCACCAGATTTGGCCTTGTCCATTGATGGTTCCATTGTTCCCTGAAGTCAAAACGAGGATCATATTCCAAAATCTCAATTTAAGATTTTTTTTTTTGACACTAAATACCTGTAATTTCGACATTATCTTGGTCCAGGTAAATCCCTTCCTCTTCCATAAGTTCAAATTCTGCAACAATATTGTTCGGAGATTTCGAACAAAATATATATATATATTTGATCAGATGATGAATAACAAAGATGTTCACATATACTCACAGATGAATTGCATAAAGGAGCAGATCTCTCTATATATATACAACAATGATATTCTGTGTGATGATTTTTTATGTGTCTGTGCACAAATTGGGAATGCACAATGCTTCTTCTCTGCATACTCTCTATTCGACATCGTCGGCGATCAACTAGAATCCGATTGTGTTTCAATCAGAATCTAGTCGGATCGTAGTTGGATTTCGACCTGATCGTTGACGTCATCAATCGTGATTCGATCGAATTCTGACCGCAATCGGATTGGAATCTGACCGTGATTGGGTAGGAATCCGATCGTGATCCGACCTCGATCCAGTCGAAATCTAAATCCAACCGCAATCTGAATCCGATCGGATCTCAGTTGGAATTTGGCTCAATCGCGGTCACTAGTGGCCCGATCGTGTGCGACCGTGACATGCATTGTGACTGTGATCATGGTCAATCGATGTCGCGATCACGGTCAATTGCTATCACGATCACGATCGATCACGGCGAGAGGGACGCAAGCAACTCGACGGATTTAATGATTGGGCTATAGTGTAGATCCAACCGAGACTTCGCACGGGGATAATGAGACTATACATTCTCATTTACTATTCATTCTTTGCGATGGACGATGGATCTACACTCGCTCATGAAGCATGTAGGATATATATATATATATATATATATATATATATATATATATATATTGTTGCGGCCAAGACAGAGATGAGAGATGACTCGACGGGGTGCTCCGATGACTTGGAGAAGTGCTGATGATGCGGCGAAGGACGAGACGGTTAGCTAAATCCAAGAGTTTGAACGATGGTCGTCGAAGTGGGTGAATTTCTTTGGAATGAGGGGCTAGATAGTGATCGTCGGAGCCACTGAAGGTGCTAACCTAAAAAAGACTCACACATAAGTGAGGGAGGACGTCGAGAGGTACCTAGGCCAAGCTCCTCTGATGCTCAAGTCAGGAATGATCAAGGAGAGAGTGAAAATGATAGAAGTGAAGATGATCTAAGAACTAAAGATGAGTCTGGTAAGAATTCCAAGAGACGACCCGTAAGTGTTGTACGTGAATATGATTAACGGAGTTGACCTATTGACGCAAGCATCCGTGAAAAGGCTGAAGAGAGACAAAACTTTATTAATACGGTGAGACCATACACAAAGGCCCTTACAGGGCTTCCTTTAAAGAAAAACGATGCAACCATATCGGGAAATCCAAGGAAGCACGACCTCATTTAATGCACGATCATGCGTGATAAGAGAACTCTATGAGAGATAACCAGTGCCGCTGATAAGAGATCGGGCTGCATAAATACAGGCATGGCTAAAGGGATTGTGGCTGCTCAGATAGGATCTTAAGGAGCATGCAACTTCATTAATGAGAATGACCTGTTTGATTAGATGTGCTTTTGTTAAGGAAATTCTGATCAATTTGACTCGTTTAGTACAATTGATCCGGTAAGCTGAACTAGACTAGATAATCGACTTTCCTAGGCGAGCCGAAACATTGAAAAGATTCCATTGAGCTGAGACAGAAGAATTCTTCCGAGACAAAATTACTGAGCCGAGATATAGAACTCCTGTCGAGACAAGATTATTGAGCCGAGACGTAGGAGAATGTCTTCCCTAAAAGACTTGAGCTGATCCATCTGGTGTTTGACTAGGACTATTCTCCACTTCAAATTGACTACTACTCAACCATATAGTCGAAGGATTTTCTTCCACATTATATATATATATATATACCAATGGTTAGCACCCAGTTCGATGGACAACACCTAGCCTGCCACACTTTTATAAAAAATGCACATATCAAAGTCTACAATAATTGTGGACAATATAGCAGTGCTATACCCATACCACATATCTAGGTAAGACCCTTGAACCATCCAGATCTCTAGCTCATTTTGGGACTCCAGTTCCTCCTATCAAAAGATAGGGCCATGTTTCTTTCACCAGACTATGTATTCTTATTGTCAAACCCCATAATATCCCCAGTCTTATCTGAATATCCATCTTCTTATAGAGCTCCAGAGAGAGAGTGTAAATGCTCCGGAGATAACAAACAAGAATGTAGTTGTAAAACAAAAATCCAAAACCTAAGTCTAGAGGACCAAGATGAAAGTGAATCCGATAGTAGCCTAGAACTAGAGCTAGATTCAGACATAGAAGAACCACAGTTGATCGATACGACATATATACTAAAACAAATCAATACCTCCGATGACCTAGAAGCAATAGTATCAAAATTGGAAAAGATAGAAATAATAGGAGAAAACCCTACAAAGTATTGGGAAAAAAACAAAACTTTGTGCAAACTGAACATAATTAACCCTGATGTAACAATCAAAGCACAAGAACTCAAATATACCAATTGGGAGACCGAAGAATGCAAGTTACATATTAAACAAATGCTTAAAATGAACATCATAAGGAGATCTACATCTAGACATAGAAGCCCTGCTTTTATAGTAAACAAAAGCTCAGAACAAAAAAGAGGACAATCCAGGATGATTTTTAATTACAAAAGACTAAATGATAATTGTCACGACGATGGATATAAAATACCAGACAAAGAAGTTCTTATAAACAAGATACAAAATTCTGAATGGTACTCGAAATTTGACATGAAATCTGGATTCTGGCAAGTCAAAATGCATCCAGAATCAATAGAATGGACGGCATTCTCCTGCCCAGAAGGGCATTTTGAATGGTTGGTCATGCCATTTGGCATAAAAGTTGCACCCCAAATATTCCAGCGAAAGATGGATGAAATATTTAAAGATACAAAAGACTTTACGTGTGTATATATAGATGACGTACTGGTTTTCTCAAAGAGTAAACAAGAACATATGGCTCACCTCCACATGGTGTTTACCATTATAGAAACCAATGGTTTGATCATCTCTAAAAAAAAATTACAACTAGCAACTAGACATATAGAATTCTTAGGAGCGGAAATAGGAAAGGGCACAATATCACTCCAACCACACATATCCACAAAAATATTAAATTTCCCAGACAAAATAGAAAATACCAAAGACCTCCGAGCCTTTTTAAGATTATTAAATTATGCTAGACAATACATCAACACTACAAAAAAAAACAGGAATTTGGGACGAATTTAGCGACGAATTTAAAAAAAAAATTCGTTGCAAAATAATTTTGCGACGAATTTAGCGACAAAAATTTTTTTGTTGGGAATTAAGCGTCGCAAATATTAGCGACAAAAATAGCGACGAATTTTTGCGACGAATTTTTGCGACGAAAATTAGGGACGAATTTTAAATTTCGTCGCTAATTTTGTTGGAAAAGTTACCCAGATTTTCCAAATTCGTCGCAGAATTCGTCGCAAAATTTTGCGACGAATTAAAAATTCGTTGCAAAATTTTGCGACGAATTCATTTTTTCGTCGGAAATTTTCGCAACGAAATAGGAATTCGTTGGTAAATTTGCGACAGATAAACATTCGTTGCAAATTTCGTCGCAAAATTCGTCGCAAAAAAAAAAAATTTTCCACGAATTAATTTTTTCGTTGGTAATTTTCGCGACGAAAAAAGAAATTCGTTGGTAAATTTGCGATGTTTCCAATTAAATGTCATAAATTTCGTCATGAAATTTGCGGCGATTCGTTTTCGTTGCAAAAATTTGACGAAATATTTTCGTCGCAAATTTCGTCGGAAAATTTGTTGCAAAATTTATCGCAGATTGATTCGTTGCTAAATTAAATTGCGAATTTAATTATTTTCATCAAATTTTCGCTTCGGAAAATTCGTGCAAAATTTGTCGCAGATTGGATTCGTTCTAAATTAAAGAATTTTATTGAAATTAAATCGTAAATTTCGTCGTCAAGATTTCTCAGAATTTAGCAACGAATTTGTATATTTGTCGCTAAATTTGTCGCAAAATAAAAAAAAATTTGACAGATTTATGCTGTTTCGATATTCTATCGTATATACAAATTTTCACACACACACAACAAAACACAATAAGTTCTAATATCCAAATAAATACATTAAATACAAACAAAACACACACATTCAATACAATAAAATAATATTCAATAATATCAAAAAATATTTCATATCCAAATAAATACAAAGCAACACAATAAGTTTAGAACAATAAAACATTCCAAATAAAAAGTTATATCCTACAACATTTCAAACATCAACATAGTTATGATATCAAAATAACAATGTCCACAAAAGATCTCAACACATGGGAAAAAAAGAGAATCTGGTAAGCAATCGCCGACATTCTTCTACCTGCATTAGAAAAGAAACAAACAGCAAAAAGTATCATACATTAAAAAAAAATATATACTAACATGAAAATAAATATGCAAAGACTTACAATGATGTGCATTTTCAACCGCCATAAGGATTGACTTCATCGATCATTATCGCTTAAAGCAAAATAAAAAGTATTAAGAAAAAATGTAAAAAATCTTTAAACATAACCGAAAAAAGACAACAGTTGTATAGAGAGCTTACTGTTAATTTAGGTTTAAACATTTTGGGATGTTTAAGGCTGAAATGTTAAACAACTTAAGTTGATTGTGAGAAAAGTCCAAATATGCTTCATAAAGTTGCATTCTCGGTATGGAACCTTCAAAGTTGTTGTAACTCAAATCAAAAGACCTTAAATCCTTGAAGCATTCTAAAGAGCTCGGCAAC
Organism: Wurfbainia villosa; assembly: GCA_025175895.1. Taxonomy (NCBI): domain Eukaryota; kingdom Viridiplantae; phylum Streptophyta; class Magnoliopsida; order Zingiberales; family Zingiberaceae; genus Wurfbainia; species Wurfbainia villosa. Next base: position 121,023,860 of record CM045991.1, on the reverse strand, counting down.
ATCCCTCTCATATAATTGTGAGAAACATTTAGAAACATCTTGGATAAGCACAGCTCGAAAACCAATCAGAAAAGCATCGATATTCCATTATTTGATATGTCTAGCCAATCTAATCTGGTTTGGTTCCGCAGCCATGGAGGAAATTTGGGTCCCAAGTTGCAAGACCTCATTGAGATGTAATTTGTTCGAAATGGAGGAAGCCAATCTTGGCTCACTTTGACCGACAAATTGTTATCAGATATATCTATGAAATATAAATTTGTGAGATTGGCAAGGTGAGCTTCTGTGATGTCTCCAACCAAGTAGTTTGATGATAGACTTAAGTCCTCTAATGCAGACAACTTCCCCAAGGATGCTGGAACTGAGCCACTCAATCGATTGGAACTAAGGGAAAGAGAAACTAATCTTTGAAGCCTCTCAAAATGACTCGGAAGAGGACCACTAAACTGATTGTTGTCTAAGTCAAGATAAAGAGGTTTGTTAGTTCTGCATCTTGATAGTTGTTCAAAGAATTCAACAACTCTCCCTGTTAAACCTGCTTTGGAGAGATCGACTGCTCAAGTCATAGACTTCCTAAGGCACTTATGTTGTTCATAGAGATATAGAGAATTTCTAACTGGAGGAGATTTCCAATTGAATCTGGTATCTTTCCATTAATCTGATTATTCGATAAGCCCAAATACTGCAATACAGTTAGATTGCCGAAAGTCTCTGGTAAGCCTCCAACAATTTTAGAATTAAAAGAAAGGTCCAGATGTAACATTTTACTCGAGTTTCCTATGCTTTTCGGTATTACACCTTCAATAGAATTAAAGCTCAGGTCCAGGAACTGCAGATTCCTGAGATGGACAAAAAAAGTTGGTATTTTTCCAGAAATCTGATTATCAGATAGATATAAGAGACGTAGACGGGAGAGATTGCCAAGTTGGTAGGGAATTTGTCCTTGGAAACCACAGTAGGAGAGGTCCAAGTGCTGCAATTGTGTTAAAGATCCGATCGAGCCAGGAATTTGATTGTCGGATAAATCGTTCCGACTTATATCTAAATACTTCAAATGCTTCAAATGCTTCTGTTGAAAACAAAACCATATCGCCAAGTATAACGACTGATAGAGAGGTCAAGTTTGATAACATGACCTGTGATGTTGTTTCATCCTTCACCTTCCCAATTCGCAAAGACTCGCCGCCCTTCCACGGAGATATCCCCTATCCGCCACGTCGGCGGCCACTCCGGGCAGGAGGTGGACGCCCGGCCGGGCAGGCGAGGCTACGCGGCGCGAGGCGAGCGGCTGCGGCCTGGGGCACGCGACGACAATGGGGGGCGCTGATAGCTAGCGCCATCGCCGGCCTGGCAGCCGGCGGCGGCCGGCGAATGGCGGCCTCTGGCCGGCGGCCAGTCGGGGCGCCGGTCGCGCCTGGCCGGGGCTACGCTCGATCGACGAGGCGCGCCGACGGCGGGCCGCGCGGCCGGCCATGGCCGGGGCCAGCGTGGCCGACGAGCGCGGCCGTCGGCGGCCGGGCGCGCCGGGGGAAATAATTAGAGGCGTGGCGAGGGGGTAAGTTTATTAAAGTTTGCAGACGAATTCGAGATTCGTTGCAAAATTCTCGCGAATCACGGGATTCGTTGCAAACTTTTGCAACCAGTGCAGAATTCGTTGCAAAATTTTGCAACGAATCATGGAATTCGTTGCTAATTTTGCAACGAATCCCGGATTCGTTGCAAAATTTTTTTTAAAAAAATTTAAGTTTTTAAAACGTTAATTTTTTTTGTTATTAATATTCACTGTGCAACGACTCCTAGGATTCGGTTGCTAATTTAGACGAATCCTGGATTCGTTGCTAAATTTAGCAACGAATCCTAGGATTCGTTGCTAATTTAGCAACGAATCCAGGATTCGTTGCTAAATTTTAAAAAATAAAATTTAAAGTTTTTAAAACGTTAATTTTTTTTTTTAATATTAATATTAACTTTGCAACGAATCCACTGATTCGTTGCAATTTAGCAACGAATCCTCGATTGCTGTTAATTTAAGCAACGAATCCTAGGATTCGTTGCTAAATTTAGCAACGAATCCACTGATTCGTTGCAAATTAGCAACGAATCCAGGATTCGTTGCTAATTTAGCAACGAATCTAGGATTCGTTCCTAAATTTTAAAAAAGAAAATTTAAAGTTTTTAAAACGTAATTTTTTTTTTATATTAATATTAACTTTGCAACGAATCCACTGATTCGTTGCAATTTAGCAACGAATCCTGGATTCGTTGCAATTTTTGCAACGAATCCTATATTCGTTGTTAAATTTAGCAACGAATCCAAGATTCGTTGCTAAATTTAGCAACGAATCCACGGATTCGTTGCAAACAATTGCAACGAATACGTGGATTCGTTGCAATTTTGCATCGAATTCTGAATTCGTCGCTAAAATTTGCGACGAAATTTATTTCGTCGCAAATTGGCGACGAAACTTAAAATTCGTCGCTATATTAGTTGCAGATTTGCAACGAAAATAATTCGTTGCTAAATTTCGTTGCCAAAAAATAGTTTTTTTGTAGTGCAAGGACATTGGAAAAATTAGCGGGCCACTCTATAACAAGACAAGTCCCAAGGGTCAAAAACATTTTAATCAACAAGACATAGAATTAATTAGGACCATAAAAGAAAAAGTCAAAAATTTGCCCACACTTTCCTTACCCTTAGACACAGACTACCTAATCTTGGAAACAGACGGCTGTGAAACTGGATGGGGAGGAGTGTTACTCAGAAAATCCAACAAATATGAAAACAAAGCCCAAGAAAATCTATGTAGATATGCGTTAGGAAAATTCCACGAGAAAGGACACCTGACGTCATTAGACTATGAGATACTGGCAGTCATTTATTGCCTCGAAGCCTTTTACCTATTTATATGCGATAAAATGGAGATAACTATAAGAACAGATTGCGAAGCTATAGTAAAATATCATGAACAAAGTAAGACAAAAAAACGAACCCTTTCAGCAAAGAGATGGATAAAATTCGCCGATACCATCATTAACAAAGGCATAAAAATTCAATGGGAACATATTAAGGGAGCTAATAACTCCCTTGCAGATACATTATCCAGATTACTAACATAATGATATTGCAGATGGAGAGATAGAGTCCCAGAACATTAAGTACATCCAAAACATGGGGACAAAACAGGACAACAACAAAAATTGGACCTCAGGAACTACGAGTATACTCTCGAATAGAAGAACAGTTCAGAACAGAACACAGGCCATACATGGAGCCAATACTTTAAAGATATGCACAACACTACAAGACAAACAGAAAAATATATCTATTATGGTATTATGACAGGTCCTCATGCCGGGCTATATACATGGGAAGAAGCTGAGGCACTCCTACTAGGAGATGCCCAAGGAGAAGAACTGGGAGGATTCGACTCCCTAGAAGTCGCTCTACAAGAAATCAGAAAGGCAGTAGGACCAACCTACTTCCTGAGCTCCTCAATAAAAAATAAACACCTTATGAAGACAACTCCCAAAACATATCTATGTCAAAAGTCTCGACAAAACAAACCAATAAGGCTACCACGTGGCACAGCCTAAGAACCAAATTTCAACCAAATAGACATGTGCAGGTTCAACAATCTTCCCACAGACATAGCCACATACATGAGACAGACAGCTGAAGAAGCGGAATGGAGAACCTTTGCTCTACTACAAGAAGCACTACAATGGGCACAGGTTGATCCCCAGCCAGGCATTACCATCATGTTTGAAGCAGAATACAACTTTAAAATACGGTGCCAGAACAAATTCAAAGACTGCTTGACAGAAAAAACACGGCTGCCAATGCCAATTGCAATATGCCATCAGGAAAGCCAGCATAGACCTTAGTACCTACAGCATCCAAAGATTCAGGGGAATAGAAATCAATCCCTTCATACTGCTAGACCATGGAATCCTCAATGAGCTTTGGGTACAAACCCACCACATTACAGAAGCTTTTCCTTACAAATTAGGAAATGCTATTCGAACGCTCATGGAATTAGAGACATTCGAAAGTTATGTCTCTTGCTCTATTGAGAGTTCTCCACCAGAATGGCTGAACCACAAAATAGAACCAGCCCGACATGTCATAAAACTCTGACCCAGGGAAATCATTTACCAGACCGATCCCATCGAATGCATATTTCCTAGTGATCCAGATGAGCACTGGGGAGCCTCTGTTCCCCTCCCTGAACAAGCCAAACATTGGAGAGCATCTCTCCAAGGAACCAACTGACTCTGGGATGATGCCAAAGACAGTTATGACTTCGTATTAGTAGCCGAAACATTCACCGAAAAAATATACTGGCCTTCACAGTTTGGAACCCATTTCCTTCCGTTCAAGTACACAACTCAGCATCCTGAATTAGTCGAACATTATAAACAAAGACAACTCAAATGGATGCTTAAAAAATCCACCCAACTAACAGCAAAACAATATAGAGAACAAATGGCGGAACAACAGACAGCCGAACAGCAAAGACGAACAAGGACTCCACCAGCACCAGAAATAGCCGGCCCCGGTTCCACCTCCTCACAAGAAAGAAATATCGACAACATGATGGAGAATTGATTCCTTCGTACAAAGGCAGAACTTTACAGCTCAAAAGAAACCATTTCGTACAAAGCTACCTGCCAAAAGAAAACAAAACAGTCAACTTTACAGCACTACAAGCACCAGCGAGAAAGCTTAGTCTCAAAGCAATCGGGCCTATAAGAAGAGAAGCCCTCTAACATCCGGAGGCATCCCTCTAGTATCCCAGTGTGATAGTGAGTAGAAGTGTGTTGCAGTCTGCTAGTGGTTTGCAGATTATCTTGTAAGTTTTTGTTTGTTGTTTGTGTGCTTGCTTTTCTTTCCTATATTTTCAGTTTGCTTCTGCAATTTCCTTCTGAAATTGTGCTAGTTTGATTTCTGTAATTTCCTTTCTGAAATCTCTTTTCAATGCAAGTTTTCTGAACATATCGAGGTTATGCTTCATAGTCCTTATTCTCTATGTCAGAGATAACTCTCTTAATCTACTCGTAAGACCTGTGCTGGTAAGATCAAGAAGGATCTGGTTACCGGGGCTAGGTAGAACAATTAAGGGAGGTGAGGCTCACGAAGGAACCAAAAATATAAAAGAAGACCCCAAAAACAAAAAAATAAAAAAAATAAAAAATAAAAAAAACCAAAAAATAATGGTATCAGAGCTTTCGAACCTAGGCATATATGAACAACAAGCTGGAATATTTAGATCTAGCCACAGTTAATGGTCGAAAAATACAAACATTAGACCTAGGAACTCACTACTGTTTCCACAGGTCTCGACAAACCACTCACCAGATACATTCAGAACATTTTCATCTAAATACTATAACGGACATTATCATAGGAGGAAACCTGTCAAGTGAAACAAATTTCCAAGATCTACATAACGAAGTAGAATCAATAAAAACCGCCCTTAGTAAACAAAAATCCCAACTCAGTGAAATCAGTCAGAACATTGAATATTTGAAAACTTGCCAAGAAAGCCTTAACAGAAGGATCAGCCAAGTTAACTTTATAAATCTACCCAAGAGAAGTGATCTCCTCAACCTTACTAGAGTACTGAACCAAAACCAACCTAGAAATTTTGAAATCAAAAACAAGGACCTTTTAGCAAGAGTAGAAAATTTCCTAAAGACAATAGAATGCCAGTTTAAAGAATTACAAGAACAATTAGGAGATCTTCTCCTTAAATGAATAGACTGAATTTTGAAAATACCTATTACGAAGAAGCTTTGGAATACACACAGGCCTATACAAAAACTCGTGAAGACGGATATAATAAAGTAGACGTACCAGGAAAGGCGGACCAAATCCAAATACAACAAAACAACACGATAATAGCCCTACTAACCTCACTCTATCATAGGATCACAGTACTAGAAACAAAAATCCTCAATATTGAAAGAAACACAGTAGACGTAGGTAACATAAAAAATTGGAACCAATCTATAGAAACCCTCAGTAAAGACTTGGGAAAACTCTCTACAGGAGGCATAGTCAGAAGAAGACCTTCTACATATTCATTTATAACTTACCAAGAAAAGAAATGAGTAGAACAACAACCAATATATTCTCTGGAACCTCTAGAACAATAGGAGGACGAAGATCCATGTCAGAACTTCCATCTGGCCTAGCATGGCTAGACAACCTACAAAACAATACAACAAATCAACATAGAATAGAAGAAGTAATAGACATAGACAGAACAATGGAAATATTTTCTAATGAACAATTGAATATCCTTAACCCTAGGAGATTATACGGAAGAAACATACTGTCTTTCACCAGCTCAGTCTACAGGCACCATAGAGTAGAAGCTCTACACCTACCAGACGGAGGTGAAGAGAGACTTACACTCATGATAGAAGAAGCAGGAAGACAACTGCTTCATAACAGACATAATTACATACACTTAGGGTTAATAGTGTTTGGGATTAGAGGATTAACCAGAATGAAAATAGGAGCCAAGGTGCTACTGGTCCTATATGATTCTAGATTCTCTGATGACAAAGAAAAATCCATCATAGGGTTAATAGAAGTAGACATGAACAATAACAGTGGAATTACCTATATATGCCCAAACTTTAACATGACAATAAAAGACTTTGTCAAACATATCAGAATAATAGCACAAGGAAAAGGATACGGAAACTTCCAAGGAAAAAACATACAACTAAACATAGTATTTTTAGGAAAAATCATGAACTACATGAATAACCATTTCAAAATCCAAATAAATGGAATGATAGAAGCCCTTAGTTCAAAAGGAACAAACTTCCTAAAACCCAGAGAGTATAGTTCAGAAGATTTGGCGAGTCTAGAATGGAACCTAAAACTAGAAGAAGAAAGCCCTGTTACAAAACCTACACAGTCCATAATGTATAAAAACAGGCGAGGAGAATTAAGTATCAGATTTACAGGATACTTAGCAAACACAGAAGATGGAGAAGATGAACATGAACATGAACATGGAGAAATGCCTTCAGTCGAGCGCCTACTGTGTGCGCTTCTCGTCCGCGCGTGAGGGACCTGCTGATGTGGCAATCAAATGCTACGTCAGCAGTTCTCTCACGCGTGGATGGCTGTCGTGCAAGGGAGGAGCGCAGCAGAAGGTTTCGGTATATATATATATATATAGAGAGAGAGAGGATCATCTGTGCACACAGTTAATGCACGATTGGACACGTAGTTATTTCATTGTGCACTGCACAGTGAAATTGCTGTGCACATAGGAGGCGTGCACAGTCACACATTGACTGAGCGCCAAGATATATGGCGTTCAGTCAATGTGTGACTACGGTGCACGTCTCTTCTGTATATGCATCCGTGTGCATTTGTATATGAATGAATAATAATTGAGTCATGATTTAACTACGATTCGACGAAAGGAATGACGGGACGGATTCAAATGATTGACTATAATATTCATCGGAACAACGATGCATGACAAAATACTGTACAATGCATAAGTGTGCATGGAGAATTGCTCGCCATAATAAATCTACGTACACTTGAGCGGCAAGGATGATGGCGTCGCGCTCGAGGAAGAGAGTGAAGCTGCTGGTTAGGTTGAAGGGTTCCGGTGAGCCATCTCCCCGCCGGGACAATCAGCATGGCTCCGCTGTCTCCCGATAACTGGCTGAGGTTGGCCATGGCCGCTGCGAAGGCTGCGGTGTTCGACGTCACGCCGTCGCCGACGCCGCCGAAGTCCGTCAGCCTCGCCACATGCTTGCGGGTGGGTTCCACCAGGCCTTGTCACTGGCAGCGGTAGACGGCGCTGCGATCGAAAGCGTAAGCGCCGCCGCCCACAAAAACAACTTCCCTTGCGCCTGCGCCAAAGTCGATCAAAATAAACAAAAGAAAAACAGGCGAAATTATTTAAATAATTACAACTCTTTTCCACTCCATTGTGAAAACAAAAAAAGGGATAGAGATCGAGAGGGAGAAGGTGAAGAAATTATGACGAATCGTAGCACTTTTAAGGGCGAAAATTGACTAAAAATGGAAGGTGCTCAATGTAATCATGAAATTAACAAAAACTCGTTTGATTCGACTATATATGTGTAGCTCTAGTGATGCGTCGAAGTGGAGAAATTTCTCACAAGTGATTACAATAATAATACAATGAAATACAAATAATTATATTACAAGAAAAATAAATAAATAAAACTTTATAAAAAAATCTTTTGAATGTTTACTTGTTTGGTTGTTTGGGCTGCACTTGAAGACCATGAATTGCACTAGCAAATCACTCTAAATCACTCTAAAAATCATGATAAAAAATCTCTCATTCGAACTCCTTTAATTTTAAAACTGCAACTCGGGATGATTTTCATTTAGCAGTCGACTGTCATAAGACCCCAGTCGATTGTTAACAGTGTCGTTGTCTCACGGTCATGACTTAATCTATGTCGATATTCTAGTCAACGGATATCCTGACTGACATAAATAATAGAGATAGTTACGGATAAATTGTATATAATAATATTTATGTGTAAATAATTTAAACTTTTAGAAAGTTAGGTAATGCTAATGTGGTGGAGATAACAGAGATCCTTGTGTATATGCGGAACTCGGTCAGGGTGGAGTTGCACGGTTGGGTTGACTTGGATTAAGTCCAAGGGAAAGTTTGATCCAAAGAGAAGCTCAATCCAAAGGATAACTCAATCGACGTGAGCTCGACCCAAGGGATAGCTCAATTGACCTGAGCTCAATTTAGGAGACAACTCAATCGATTTGGAAGACGAATAGAAGGAGTATTTCGTCTACATTTTGATAATGTGAGTGGACATGTATGGATGCACGAGGAATGCTAGCGTGCAATGGCGGAGCCAAGTGAGAGCTTATCCGGGCGTTAGCCCGGGGCAAAAATTTTTTTTTATGTTGAATCACCGTGTAAATTTTTTTTTATATATATTTTGAGTTAAGATTTAGTCCGGGTAAAAAAAACAATAGATGATTAGCCCGGGGATTAACCCTGGGCTGGCTCCGCCCTTGCTAGTGCGATGAGTTTTTTTTGGCCGTTGGCTCTCATATTTGTATAAAAGAGTGCTCAATCAGGTTATTGCTCAATTAAAGTGACAACTTTGTGATGCTTAGATTCGTATAATTAAAGTGATCTCATTTTTCAAATTGTGTCCTTTGTTCCACCGTATTAGCACTGGTTAGAGATACAGGATGCACTATAACAAATTTGACTTTTCGCAGCGCGCAAATATGCTATCCGCAGCGCGCATCGCATGCTGCACAACGCTAAGCTGTTGAAAGTCATAAGACATTCGCAGCGCGCAATCGCGCGCACTATGCATTCGCAGCGGCGATCAAGGCTGATGCGACAGAGTGCATTCGCAGCCGCGCGATCGCACGACCGCGCGGCTTAAGTGCATTCGCAGGCGCGCACCGCGCTACCGCGGCATTCATATTCGCAGCCACAATCAGACGTGCATTCTCAAATTCAATATACATATACCACACAATTATAATACCAAATACAAATAATTATAAAATCAAAACTCAAAAAATTTTAATATGACACACAAATACCACACAATTATAAAATCATAGATAACCATCAACACCATACTTAAGCAAAATAATAATTCACTTAGTTAGAAACAACAATCCAAACTAATAATAGAAATTCACTTAGTAATGTGATTTCTTTCCTATAAAAAGTATATGATAAAATCTACATCAGTCATACAAAACTATAAACTTAAATAACTAAGCTATTGTACTTCCTATTACATCCTCGAGAAGAAACATTTCATCAGTTGCTCGAATTAAGTCCACCTTCTCTACAAAAACTCTATCAATCGAAACTTTCCAGCAAGATCCACCAAGTGGAACATGATGCACTTTTGCTTTTGGATTTGTAGATGTAATTCGACCTTCTGTAACAACTCTATCAATTGACCAATGAGGCAGCTTACATTTAATATTATCACTGATATCTCCATAACTCACATTCTTCATTTTTAACTGTAGAACAATAAAAAATTGTTAAAGCTATCGAGAATATTTTTATAATAAAGCATGCTATTAGGGAAAGAGACTTCAGTATGAACACATAAGATGAGACTGCAGAGCAAATTAATAAGTTCTACAATGATCAGTGTACAATATGAACACATGAGATGAGATTACAAAGCATGGGATTTACTTGTCTATTTATTTCATGTTGATTTCAACAAGTGCTAAGAAAATTGATAAAGCCATATGGAAACTAATGCTCCACCAATCCAAAATTTCAAGATGAGAAAGATGTGATATTTAGAGAAATCCTTGAAGGCTCAATAAAGAGAAAAAGAATTCCCCATTTGAAGCAACTACAATAAATAGAGAAAGAAAAAAATATCATAAATTTGAGAAGAAGGCAAAAATAACTCTCGGTTAATGAGAAAGGAAGATCACGGTACATGTATGTATACCACCCTACATTTGCAATCTAAATCTACCAAATGCTTTGTACAACTCACAACCAAAACTTTCAAGTTGTCTATAAAATATTAAATTTAATCAAAAATTGAAAAAAAAAAAACATGAAAACACAAAGTGGATGATGGAGAGGAAAGTTAGGTTTGTTTACTAGGTAAGCAGTATGGCATCATGCTTATTGCTCATGCAGTTGGACTTATGGTTAATTGTTGGCTGCATGTCACAAACGGGCCGAGGTTACAAGAAAATAATGTGGTAATTTTCAGTTGAGCATTAATAATACATAGAACTATATCTCATAAGCTGCAGCATGATTTCGAAGGCATAGTTTGCTTACGAAATGATCTAAAACTCTTTTAAGTTTGCAAACAAAGAAAGAAAGAACTTGTGGATCTGTGCCTCACACTTGGCATATCGGCATTCCCAATCCTAAGTGGTAGTGAGAAACAGGGCAAATTAGCTTCTCATAATTAATACTATTGATGTATATCGATTTTGGAAGAAAAATTGTAAATTCGGGTGCTATCATGTTGCTGAATATTTCATCTCAATCACAGCTTTATCTATATGATAGATCATGGCATGTGACTATATGTCAAGAGTCCCTCTGCGGTGCTTGAGCCAGTAATACTGTTGTTGCTGGGATGCACTATTGCCAGTGCTCATACTGCTGATGAATGTAGTTTCATCAAAGCATATAGCAAGAGAATAAAGGAATCAAAACAACCAATAGCAAATTAAGATAAAAAACAGATAAATCACAATCCCAACCTGGTATGCAACACGAAACGTGCTCCCTCAAGTGAGCCAATGAGTCGGAAATGGACAGAGGCCCTAAACCGCTTCAAATCGAGAGACCCAGCGTCTTGTCTCCTGCCATTGTCGGTAGCAGCGGTGACTGGTTCGATGCCATCGAGAGGGCTTTAAGGCATTAACGCGATGTCAACTGGGAAGGCTGCTTAGTGAAGGGTTTCCTACGACCGTCAGACCCAAACCGTTGTTGGAACGACAGCGTGCGCGTGACTGGAGCAAAATCTATACAGTAAGGGAGGAGTTGTTGTTACCGCAAGATGTCTGGGAAGAAGGCGCCGGCGAGGATTGCGACGGAGAGGGTCGAGGTCGCGATGGAGATCGACATGTGACGATGGATTCTAGAGAAGGATGACGCCTGGAGACTCCTTGGGCAAGACCGCATCTGGCGATTAGGCTGTGAGGGGCGGTAGACGAGCGATGAGCAGGAGAAAAAACCTAGGTTTCGGTGGCTAAGGTTGGCGTGAGGAAAAAAAATGACGGCGATACAGAAACGCAGCACACTTAAATAAAATTACATCAATTTTAAATATATATGATTATTAATTAGTAATATAATTAATAAAAATACTAATAACAAATGCGTTCTTTAAATTTTTTTAAAATAATTATTTTCATATTAAAAATAATAAATTATTTAATACTAATAGCAAATGTGTTTAAATTTTAAAAAATTTATTTTTTATAATCATACAAATATAATATTATCCACGTACTAGATTGTCACACTGTGAAAAAATTAATTTTTTATAATTATATTTTTAACGGCGTACAAAATGCATGCTGCGAATAATATTAACAAATTTAGTTATTATCTGCAGGGCACTTGATTGACATGCTGTAAAAAGTTTATTTTTTATAATGAAACTTTTAATGGCATGCAAATTGTACGCTATTATTACTTCATATTAAAAAGCTTAGTATTATCCGCAGCACACTTGATTGACACGCTGTGAAAAATGTAATTTTTTATAATGATACTTTTAACGGCGTGCAAATTGTACGCCGTTATTATTTCATATTAACAAACATTGTATTATCCGTAGCGCACTTGATTGGCACGCTGCAAAAAATTTAATTTTTTATAGTGAGACTTTTAACGACGTACAAAATGCACGTTGTTAGTATTTCATATTAATAAACCAAATATTATTCGCAGCACACATGATTGGTGCGCTGTGAAAAGTTTAATTTTTATAATAAGATTTTTAACAGCGCGCATATTATTTAATATTAACAGCGTGCATTGCACACTGTTAAAATGAGTATTGACAGCGTATTATTTTTGTATGTTGTTGTTTGCAAAAATATAATATTATCCGCAACGTACAAAATTGGGCGCGCTGTAAAAACTACTATTAACAGCGTGCTATAATTGTATGCTGTTGATAACGTGCTGCGGAAAGTCATATTTATTGTAGTGATGGTTATATCTCAATGCATAGTATAAATTCATGCATCCTAAGATCACTATCACGTATTCTTTTTATTGGATAAAATTTATCATAGTGAGTGTCAGAATATTATTTAAATTGATAGTTACTGAATTAAAGAGAGCATAAAAATATAATCTCACATATTACTAAGAATAAAATGATAATGAATAACATACATAATATGCATATATAAATATATATGGAAAGAAAATAAGATACTAAATATAATATCACATTTAATCTTTGGAGTGCGATGTGATTTGTTAATGGTCCTCTAATAATTATAACTTATGGTAACTTTCATTGGCCACGCCATATGCCTCTTTTTTTTTTTTTATAGAACCGTCGTATTAGCGACCTCCCACCGTTGCTCCTACGTGTGGATGAGGGTAAATTAGATGTCAGGTAACTAGCGCAGAAATGCAGAGTCATCGGTAGTCTGGTCATCACCTCCAGGAATCAACCCTTTGTCTTTTCAAACCTTAATACGGTTGCGCTAGCCATTTGAATTTGTCCTGAGGCTAACACCATGTGTCTCCCTTTGAATTGACACATGATATTGCACATAACCAACGACAGAGAGAAGGGGGCACGACGGTGTGCGGAAGCGCCCCCTTCCTCCTCTTGCTGCTTCACTAGGTTCGTTCGTCGACCGTCGACGGATGGGACTTCACCCCCTCCCCTGTCGCATCCTACATTAAGCACTCATTCAAATTTCAATTTGAATTCACCATTGCACATAACATAACATTATATTTTATATGATCTATATTTGTCTAAATTTATGGTTTATAAGTCTTTAATTTACCATACAAAATATCTTCTTTTGGATCGACAGACTTAATAGAATAGGTTTTTTTATATGTAAATTATCTTGAATATATATCTGATATAAATATAATTTTTGTTAGATCAATTATGTTTGACAGAGATATACATCTATCTACACAATATATCATAACCCTCTCTAATACTTTCACTTTAATAATAATATTAGTTTAAAAAAGGATTGTTTGTACAAACATATTCAAGAAAATCTTAGAAAGGCAAAATGAACAAGAACAGTCGACTTAACTACCAATTCAGTCAAATGTTTGCCTCAACAGTCAATTGTAGGATTGGTCAATTGATAAAGCAATTGATAAAACATGTCTCAAAATTCATCTCGAATGAAAAATTATAACCACCAAAAGATTTTTACATCCAACTATACTCAATTTTATCAACATCAATACTAATCGATTGATATCAATGATAGTTGACTGAAGTATATCCGTTGAATGTCATAGTCGACTAAAAATATATTACATGGATGACTTTATAAGTACCAATTTATTGGAATCTATAGCAATCAACTAAGATAATTAATCGAGTAAGTTGGGCGGCTTATTAAAATATTCAATTTTATAGAGACTAAGCTCTCTATATAAAGATTGAATCAATTATAAATCTATTATCAATAATAAATCCCGATTAACAAATTCTACCCATTAAAGCTATGTTTGAGAGGACGTAATGTAATCAAGTTTGTAATAGAATACAATATAATTTTGATTACATTTCTATATTTGGTCATAAAATTATATGTAATTTTGAATTACAAGAGATATTATATTTTTTGTGTGTCCATTACAAGAACGACAATGGTCAACCGTCGACAACGACAAGAGGAGATGGCGGGCCGATCGATGGATGGGCAGGCGACGGTGGTCGGTCGATGGCAGTCGGTCGACGGCGGTCGATCGACGACGATCGGTCGACGGTGGTCGGTCGACGGCGGTCGGTCGACGGTGGTCGGTCGACGACGGTCGATCGACGGCGGTCGGTCGACGGCGGTCGATCGACGACGGTCGGTCGACGGCGGCCGATCGATCGGCGGCGGTCGATCGACGACGGCCGATCGACGGCGGCCGATCGACGACGGTCGATCGACGACGGTCGGTCGACGACGGTCGATTGGCTGGCAGGCGGCGACGGTCAACTGACGAACGATGGCGACCGACCGACGGGCGGCGGACGACGGGTGGCAGGCGACAGCGATCGATCGACGGACGGTGGCGGTCGACTGACGAGCGATGCGAGCGATCGACCGACCAGTGTCGACGGGGGCTGATTGATCGGCGATGGCGGTCGGTCGGCCGACCGACGATCGACGTCGTCAGTGGCCAACCGACAACGATCGACCATCGATGGACAGTGGCGACGACGAGTTGTGGTATTGGATGATGACAACTATGAGCGATGGTGGACGATAACTTTTCATATTAGGACTTGTAATGTTATTGGATTATATAAATTTTATTTTGTAATTTAGATTACACAATTTTAATGACTTTTCTAATTTAAATTATATTATATTATAATTTTAAAATAATAATAAATAAAATAATAGTATAATCTGAATTATATTACAAATCACATTAACTGAATTGAATTTCATAAATTATTTAATAGGGTTCAAACTAATAGAATATAATTGAACGTGTTACTTCCAGACCACATGAACCACATAATTATAAAATCCAATCCAACGTCAACATTTCAGATTAATGCTGCAGCTCGGCGCACGGCGTGGGCGTCACATTGTCGGAGCTCCCCTCCACATACGTGCAATTCCAAACCGGATTCTCCGTCGCTAACATCTCCGCCTTCACGTTGACCACCGTGATGTTCGTGAACGGCGCCTCCCACAGCCCCTCCAGCTTTCCGGCGATCGACACGTTCGTCGCTACAACCTCACGGAGGTGGATCCCCGTCACCCTAGGAATCGCTTCCAAGTCGTACGCGTCGTTGGGGTGCTTCCCGTAGTCGGCGGTCATCCACAGCAAGTACTTCATGTTGGTCAGCCTCATCGATGCCACGGTCACGTCGCTCACGAAGGCGCCCCGCCCGATCGCCGTCTTGACTCTCAACGCCGACTCGGTGTCGACGGCGACGATGCCGGACGCGTGGACGTCGGTGATACCGCCGGACATCTCGCTCCCGAGCGCGATGGCGGCGCTGGTGGGGGAGACGCAGGAGAAGTTGGAAATGTAGATGTGCTGGCTCGGCGTGTTCCAGATGATGCCGAACTGGTCCCACCCGCTCTTGACGGCGATGCAGTCGCTGCCGGAGACGACGGTCGAGTTCCTGATCCAAACGTACTCGCTAGAGTCTGCACAACAACAATTCAATACATAATAAATGAACAAAGTAAACAAGAATTTAAACACTCGTACCCGGATTGATTCCGTCGGTGTTGGGAGAGTCGGTCGGTGCAATAACTGTGACGCTTACGACGGCGACATGGCTGCGCGGAGAATCAAAGCTCGCAGAGATAACAATGAGCAGAGAACTCTACAGACAGATCACACATCCAAATTTCTTACTTACTTGCTATAAACAGGATGAATATGCCACGACGGAGAGTTGACCAAAACGACATTAGAGATGACGACGTAACTGCAGTGCATGAACTCGACCAAGTAACCTCTGGTGTGACCGATATAGCTCTCCCTGAATCGATGCCACCAGATTTGGCCTTGTCCATCGATGGTTCCATTATTCCCTGAAGTCAAAACGAGGATCATATTCCGTCGTTTTAAATCTCAATTGAAGAGTTTTTTTGCGCGAAATTAATTAAATACCTGTAATTACGACATCATGGAGATCGTATCCCATAATGAAGTTGGTATATCTTGGTCCAGGTAAATCCCGTCCTCTTCCATAAGAAGGCAATGGTGCAATGGTATACCACTCATTTATACCCTGCAGTAATATATTGTTCGTGGATTCGACTTTTATTTATTAGCTAAGATTTTGAGATAAATAGTAATTAATATATATATATATATAGAGAGAGAGAGAATTGATCTCGTGTGCACTTCATCTGTTCGTGCATGTGTGCGATGCGACATCGATTTAATACGATTGAGAAATGCACAGTTCTTTGCCGCGCGAGTTGTAAGTTCGTCATCGCCGACAGACGACCGGATTCCTGGCGCAATCCTGTCGAAATCCGGCCGCCGTCAAGTCGACATTGGACGGTCAGAATCTGATCGATTCACAGTCGAAAACAATCGCGATTGTAATTGCTAGTGACCGCGACACTGGCGATCGCCGTTAAGCTGACATCGAATTCCGATCAAACGGCGGCTAGAATCCGACCGATTCACGATCGAAAACGGCTGCGATCGCAGCTGTCAATGGACGCGACACTGGCCGCTGCGATCGCATCAGATTTCGGTCGGGAATTGGCCGGAATCCAGCCGTCGTCCAGCCAGGCACGGGTGTCGACCTGATGACGGCCGGAATCCAGCTGTCCGCCGGCGATTCTAGACTGCAGTGGTCGGGCGAGTAAAGATGCGTGCGCGGTATTACCGTGCATTTCTCATTTTCGTACACAAACACACGGTAATCCGTCGCGCAAAATATCAACGTATATATATATATATATATACCTGAGTGGCGAGGATGACGGCGTCGCGCTCGAGGAAGAGAGTGAAGCTGCTGGTGAGGTTGAAGGGTCCGGTACGCCACCTCCCCGCCGGGACAACCAGCATGGCTCCGCCGTCGCTCGCCAATTGGCTGAGGCTGGCCACGGCAGCCGCGAAGGCCGCGGTGTTCGACGTCAATCCGTCGCCGACGCCGCCGAAGTCCGTCAGCTTCGCCACGTGCTTGCGGGTGGGGTTCCACCAGGTAAAGTCGCCGGCCGCCGTAGACGCTGCGATCGAAAGCGTAAGCGCCGCCGCCCACCAAAACAATTTCCCTTGCTCCTGCGCCATGATATACGAGCAAGTCGATCAAAAGAAATAAAAGAAAAAAAAAAGCGAAATTAATTAAATAATTACATGAACTCTTTTCAACTCCATGGTTAAACCAAAAAAAAAAAGAGAGAGATTGAGAGGGAGAAGGTGAAGGAAATAGCATGAATTGCAGCACTTTAAAACATGAAAATTAACTAAAGGTGGAAGTGTTTAACTCATAATTCTCAAAATGGTTTCGACTTTCGAAATTAGCAAAAACTCATTTAATTCAACTATATGTGTAAATCATTTAAACTTTTTGAATGTTAGATAAATACATTCCAATTTAATTTTTTTCATAAATGTGATCTTATCTAAAATTTTAATGTAATGTATAATGAAAAAAATATTGGATGACTAATATAGGAAAATAAATAATAGATGATTAATTTAATATAAAATATCAAAGGAAATTTTTAATTTTTAAATAAGTGTTTTAGAGCTTGACTTTAAGTAGTGTCGTTTAATTTTATTAGGCATCGTCAATGGTAGGAACCATTGAAGATTTTTTTGTGCTCCCTACAATGCTATAGCAAAAAAGAAAAAATCTCATTCATCTCTCCATTATATAAAAAAAAACTTCCAATAACTTTTTATATATCTCACTCATTATTTATATTTTATATTATATATATAGATAATATAACAATTAATTAATTTGTAATAACGACTACTTTTAATGATTAATTTATTAAATATATATAATTATTAGTATCAAATGACATTAATAATTAAAAATGAATTACATAAATACTGCGAATTATAACAATATAGAGTATATCAAATAACTACTTTTATAACTTCGTATATTTGACTTTAAATATATCAAATAAAAGATAAAAATTATAACAGTATAGAAAGATGTACTTAAACACATCTATTAAGTCATATGTACTAAGTTGTACACGTGTATTTTTCGTGACCATATTAAACAAATCTATATTAAGTCATAGATATATCGACTTGAACACAGTTTTTTAAAAACTATTTTCTCATATATATATATGAAGTTGTCTTGGTGTCATCTTACTAGCATTCTTCATAAGAATATCATAATCGTCGTGAAGGATTTTGGGTTCTCACAAAGATATTTATTATATTTGATATTCTTTAATATCTTGTCAATCTGTGTCAATGATTTATTCCATTTGGTCGCTTTCTCTGACTTTGAATTTGTCCTTCCTCTTTGTTGTCTTTTGCTTATTAGACGAATGCGGATTTCACAGTCGTCCATATTAATACTCATATTTTAATTTAAGCTAAAAGTATGTCATTTGATTCGGATGTCTTTATTTTTTGCTAAAGCGATGACTAACTGATCGTGGAATATATTTCTTATACTCTTGAAAACGCTCCACACATGCATATACTCAAAAATCTTGTTATTATTGTTTGCTTTTTATATATTTAGTACATTTTTGTCACTTCAATTTCTTTGATGATAAATATAAAAATTATTATAATTTGCAAAAAAATTATTCACCATCGGTGTGAACTTATAGTAATATGATTTTAACTATTTTTAAATTTTCAACATAGTTTTGACGGACCGATGCTTGTTATAGTAATTAACAATGCATTTCCAAAGATCTTGATTCTTTTGGTTATTATATAATAACTTCGTCATTGTTGATGGTAGCCTATGATTTCACAAGGACTACATTTTCATCGGGAGATCAAACTATTAATTTTGAGTCATCTATCTCTAATTCGCACTATTTGTGATGAATGTGATAGCCACTTAGTTCTTAGAACAGATGACTGATATCTAAAGATAGTAATAGTCTTGAGGTCGTGATGTATTCCCTGACTTGGGTGTTCTTGCCTGGACGATAAAAACACCTGAAGATAGTAATAGCTACCATGGAGGAGCTCCTTTGTGCCCCTGAGCAAGATAAAAAAATCTAGGTGGCAAGTGTAAAAAAAGAGGTCGATCGATAGTCTAGAGTCATAATCTCTCTGAGAATTGACCTATGTCCATTTAAAAATTACTCTTTTATACTTACCAATTAGACTAGCCCTAGATAAACTTGAGAATGTATTATCTCCGTAAAACATTGCACATCTATTCCTTCTGCATTATCTCATTCTTTAATCTCTAAATTAGGTTTTCGGGACAAAGTATTGCTTTGGTATCTTCCACTATTCTCTCCAGAAGATCTAGAAAAGATTCCGGCACTTCAAGATCTGGATTTTCCAATTGGTTATGTAAGATTTGTTCAATCCTTCATCTGAGTTGGACTTGTAACGAAGCCGTATCATGTGTATCACCTTCACTTGTTTTGTTCAATTGTACATCCAAAAAAAAATCTCTTTGATAATTAAGACTAAATATAGGGAGGGAGAGCTGAATCATGAAGATAGTAGTTCGGGGAGAGAAGTCAAGTCAGAAGGTATCAGCTCGGGAGGGAGAGCTGAGTCAAGAAGATAATAGTTCGGGAACATGAGTCGAGTTGAGAAGATAACAATTCGAGAAGAGAGAAAAGCTGACTTCGATGGACAGTAGCTCGGGAAGTTGACGGGAAGCCCAACAAGAATATTAATTCTGTTAAGATGAGACCTTGTAAAACATACTAGAGACCGTGATGCAACAACGAATTTTTTACCTCCTTTTTGAGTGGGAGATGTCTGGGAGGTTTGGGGTTCTCTCCGATCACAACAGTAAGAGATGATGATGATTATATAAAGCGAGCAACAAAGAGAGATGATGAGAGATTTAACGTGGTTCGGAATTCTAATTTCTACTTCACGGGATGAGCTCTAGAGAAAGTTTCAACGCTAGACACCTTTACTATAAAATCTCTCCTTCTTGAAAGTACTTCCATAAATGAAAAAAAACCTCTTACAGATAGAAACTGTGTACAAAGTAAAGGAATGATTAAAGCTAATGAGACTCTCTCTCTCCTTCCCTCCAGCTTTCCTCTCCTCTCTTCCTTTTACCACTAGTCTTCAATCAGAAAACTCCTTTTGCCTGCCCGGTCCATCCGAGGGAGCAAGAGCCAGAAAGGCAGTGTGTAGAGGTTTCTCTTCAATGGAATTGATTCCCTGTCTCTTCCTTCATTCTCTCCTTTTACACTTGTTATTCTTGGAGCCAGCTGTTGCGTAACAAACCACCTGAATTCCCATCCATTTAGAGAGCCCTTTCAACCTGAAGAATCATTTGGTTACGATGTTAGTGAGTTAAGACTCTTAAGAATCTCCTGTGGGGCCCTCTAAATGCCCTAGTTTGTTATGCTCCCGTAACAAACTCTCGTCAGAGAGCACAACGAGGAACACCTTCCCTTTTCTCTATCCGTGCATTCCCTTGGGATTCCTATTTTCCCTAGTTACCTCTTCTCGCTTTTACCTCACCTCGGCTCTATCTCCCGAGTTGCTCTTATCTTATTCTCCCGACTGGCTTCCTCACACCATTCTAGTTATTTAAATCAAGGTGTATATGATGCAACTGGATCCACTGAGTTGATATTTGGCTTTGTTTCGACCATTAGGCATAAACACTTACAACTTACCTTACTTTTCCGAGTCGTTTCCCTGCTTAATCCCGATTCACTTTCCTAAGTTACTCATCCGACTTCTTTTTGACGGTCAGACTCCCTCTTCCTTCCCCGAGTTGTCTACTCACCAACTTGGTCTATTTCCCCGGGTCATATCTAATTAGGCCAGGTCACAAATCTTAGGCTATACTCCTTCCCTCAAATTCTACTTTACCGATCATGATTCCTTTATCCAGCTCCTAAGTCATATTATAGCAGTATCAGACCGTTTGTTATCGACTTGGTATACACGTCATTATCTTTTATAACAAACTGAAGACACCTCATATGCCCTACAAAATATTTCCGGTAGCGAGTATTCTCTAACGACATAGTCGCATGATCACCTTGACCCACGTGACTTTCCATGTGGACGGCGATGCTTGTAATTTGTTACACGACAATTTGCCCTAAAAAAGGAGAGGAGATAAAAGACAGAAAAGGAGGAGGAGGGGAGAGCTCATTCTATATACACATACTATATTCTAAGATGCTCTACTGATACTATTTACTTTTTCTTCCTCAGACATGCTCTAACTTAAGCATCAGAGGATTTCCGTCTGATAGACCGATGGTGGACTAACATATGTTAACTTTCACAAGAATGAAGCAAAGAGATTTTTATTGTTGTAGTCGAAGAGAATTCATCATCGACAATGCACTTTCGGAGAGAAAAATCCGTACGTTGCCGACGTGTTTGCTTGCAGAAAAGTTGTAAAGGTCCTGAATTTATTCAGATTAAATCTCGAATTTATTATGTTTCTTAAATAGGTAAATTTGAACAATCAAGCATCATCTTATTTTTGATTAATTAATGAAGACCCAACATTTCTGACTAATGCTGCAGCTCGGGGCATGGCGTGGGCGTCACACTGGACGAGCTCCCCTCCACGTACGTGCAATTCCAAACCGGATTCTTCGTCGGTATTATCTCCGCCTTCACGTTAGCCACCGTGATGTTCGTGAACGGCGCCTCCCACAGCCCCTCCAGCTTTCCGGCGATCCGCACGTTCGTCGCTACAACGTTACGGACGTGGATCCCGGTCACCATAGGAATCGCTTCCAGGTCGTACGCGTCGTTGGGGTGCTCCCCGTAGTTGCCCGTCATCCACAGCAAGTACTTCATGTTGGTCAGCCTCAACGATGTCAAGGTCACGTCACTCACGAAGGCGCCCCGCCCGATCGTCGTCTTGATCCGCAACGCTGACGCAGTGTTGACGCCGACGATGCCGGACGCGAAGACGTCGGTGATACCGCCGGACATCTCGCTCCCGAGCGCGATGACGGCGCCGGTGGGGGAGACGCAGGAGAATTTGTAAATGTTGATGTGCTGGCTCGGCATGTTCCAGATGATGCCGTACTGGTCCCACCCGCTCTTGATGGAGAGGCAGTCGCTGCCGGAGACGACGGTCGAGTTCATCACCCAAACGTATTCGCTAGAGTCTGCACAACAACCATTCGATAAATAAATAAATACGCCTGCAGATGAATTAAGCGTTCATGATATTCGATTGTAAGAATTTATTTATATTCGTTCAGTATCATTGAAATCAATTAAATAAATAATTTTGAAACGTTTGATAAAATAAATAAATAAACTCGAATATATATTTATTCGGTTTGTTAATATTTATTAATAATATTTTTGTAAATAGTATTCTTAAATGATTTGATAAAATATGGTCATGAATATAACCTCCAAAATAAATAAACAAATATGTTCACTAACGAATAAAATATTAAAATTTTAAATAAATAGATAAACGAGTATGATAATACTTAAACAAGTCAAATTTAAAAAAGTATGAATCAAATTTGATTCGAGCTCGAAATGAATTTGATTAAAAGTTCGATATCAATTAAACAAGTCAAATTTAATTCAAGTTCAAATCTAAGCTCAAGCTCAAAAAGAAAAGAAAAAAAAACATGTCAAACTTCTATAGCAAAAAGCGATTACGTTTGCTCCAATGTTCTTTACCGTCGGTCCCTTGGTGATCGATGATAAATAGAGATAAATCACGAAGAAAGAATTATACCTCTTGATCCGATGACAAAAACAACGGAGGACTTTTAAATCTGAATGAAAATTCTAAACCTCGCATCGAGATTTGACCTCTGCTCATCTATAGCAGCATCTATGCTGCTCTAGCTACCAGATCGTCCCAAGGGGGCAAACCAAGTCAAACTCGAATAGTTATTTCAAAAGCTTGATTAATTTTAATCTCGATTTGACTCGATCTGATTATCTTATCAAACAATTTTGAACGCTATAAAATTTATCTCGGCTTGACTCGTTTACTGTCCTATAAATAAACAAATTAAACAGGAAGTTAAACACTCGTACCCGGAGTGATCCCGTCGGTGTTGGGAGAGTTCGTCGGTGCAATAATTGTGACGCTTATGACGGCGACATGGCTGCGCGGAGAATCAAGTTAAGCTCGCACAGTCAATTAAGAACGAACAGAGAAGTCAACTTAACTAACAGACAAATCCAAATTTCTTACTTACTCGCTATAAACAGGATGAATATGCCACGACGGAGAGTTGACCAAAACGACATTGGAGATGACGAAGTAACTGCAGTACATGCACTCGACCAGGTAACCTCTCGTGTAACCGAGATATCCCTCGCTGAACTGATGCCACCAGGTTTGGCCTTGTCCGTCGATGGTTCCATTGTTCCCTGAAGATCAAATTAAAACGAGGATCGATCATATTAATTAATTCGATAATTTATCAAAGGACGCACTTCAAATTTTGAATTTTCTAAATATAATTTTATAATTTTATATTTATCAAAAAATACACCTTATTCTTTTTTTATCCCTCCCGTCGAATGTGAATTTAATACTTAAATATTACATGCATCCGAGCCACAATTGAAAATGTCAGCAACACAGTGATCCTGAGATTTAAATTTCCAACAACATGTCCAATTTTAAATTGACCGAGAAAAAAGATAGTGCTGGAAATTATATCCTCAGGAACACAGTGGTCCTGAGATTTAAATTCTTAGCACCATGTACAATATCAAATTCGCCTAGAAAAAAGGTGGTGCTGAAAATTATATTCTCAGGAAGACAGTGAGCTGAGATTTAAATTCCCAACATCACTTACAATATCAAGTTGGCCGAAAAAAATATGGTGCTGGAAATTATATTACCAAAAACATAGTGATGCTGAAAATTATATTACTAGGAACATAGTGGTGCTAGGATTTAAATTCCCAGCACCACGTACAATATCAAGCTAATCGAAAAAAAGATGGTGTTGAGAATTATATTACCAGGAACATAATAGTGCTGAGATTTAAATTTCCAACACCACGTACAAATATCAAGCTGGCAAAAAAAAATAGTGCTGAAAATTATATTCTCAGGAACACAGTGGTAATGAGATTTTAATTCCCAACAACACATTTGGATGACTTGAGATTTTCGATTATGACTCGGATGTATATAAAATTTCAGTATTAATTGTATGTTTATTTGGCGGGAGGGATAAAAAAGGAATGAATTGTGCTCTTTGATAAATATGAAATTATAAGACTGTATTTGGACAATTCAAAACTTGAAGCGTGTTCTTTAATAAATTTCCGTAATTAATTCCATTAATGAATGTTTTAAATCTCAATTGAAGAATTTTTTTTTGCACCGATAGAATTAATACCTGTAATTTGGACATCATGGAGATCGTATCCCATAATGAAGTTGGTATATCTTGGTCCAGGTAAATCCCTTCCTCTTCCATAAGAAGGCAATGGTGCAATCGTAGACCACTCATTCAAATTCTGCAGCAATATTAATTTAATTTTTCATGGATTAACCTTTTATTTATATATATATATATATATATATATATATATAGACTATATATATATATATAGACCTGAGTGGCGAGGATGACGGCGCCGAGCTCGAGGAAGAGAGTGAAGCTGCTGGTGAGGTTGAAGGGTCCGGTACGCCACCTCCCCGCCGGGACAACCAGCATGGCTCCGCCATCGCTCGCCAATTGGCTGAGGCTGGCGACGGCTGCCGCGAAGGCCGCGGTGTTCGACGTCAAACCGTCGCCGACGCCGCCAAAGTCCGTCAGCCTCGCCACGTGCTTGCGGTGGGGGTTCCACCAGCTAAAGTCGCCGGCCGCCGGAGGCGCTGCGATCCAAAGCGTAAGCGCCGCCGCCCACAAAAACAGCTTCCCATGCGCCTGCGCCATGATATATGAGCAAGTCGATCGAAATAAATAAAAGAAAAAGAGGCGAAATTAGTTAAATAATTACGTGAACTCTTTTCAACTCCATGCTTATAAAGAAAAGAGAGAGAGAGAGAGAGAAGGATAAAAATTGACTTAAGGTGGAAGTTCTTAACTCATGATTCTCAATATGGTCATGAAATTAACAAAGACTCATTTAATTCAAATATATGTGTAAATTATTTAAACTTTTAGAAAGTTAGATGACTACATTCCGGCTTAATTTTTAACAAAGACTCATTTAATTCAAATATATGTTTAAATTATTTAAACTTTTAGAAAGTTAGATGACTACATTCCGGCTTAAATTTTTTTTTTTTCATAAATGCCAACTTAACTAAAATTTTAATTTAATGTGTAACGAAAAAAAATTGGTTGAGTATGTAATATAGAATAATATAAAATGTAAACAAATACTAAATGGTTAATTTAGTCT
This sequence comes from Wurfbainia villosa, assembly GCA_025175895.1. Classification (NCBI taxonomy): domain Eukaryota; kingdom Viridiplantae; phylum Streptophyta; class Magnoliopsida; order Zingiberales; family Zingiberaceae; genus Wurfbainia; species Wurfbainia villosa. Next base: position 120,998,112 of record CM045991.1, on the reverse strand, counting down.
AATATCAAATTAAATTTTTAAATTTTAAATAAATATTTTAAAGGTTGAGTTTAAGGAATGCCGTTTAACTTTATGATCAGCCTGGCAAATAGTAGGCACAATGATAAAACTTAATAGTGCACAGGATTTTAATATTTTTTTGAATTTTTTTTTTACCTTCATTGAATTGGAGAAACATTAAATAAAGATATATAAAATATGTGAATTTAGAAAAAATCTATTCGGATGATCAGGAGTTTGTTCGATGAACAAAGTATGATTTCCGTATTAAATTGTCATTTAAAAATAGCACGATTACAGAGTTCGGACTAAACTGTGAGAAAACTACGAGCGTTTTTCTGATTTACTTTTAATGACCGATAGAGATCGCTTAAGCTCTAATCTTATCCGACTTAGTTGTTGGTGAGGCGTTCCGAAGATCTGTGAGATAGAGTAGAGATGATCTTCAGTATTTCATAGTTCTCGGCAAAGTAAAAAAAAAAAGTCCAGATAAAAAAATTTATTTTTCAATAAAATAGAGCTCTTTTCCTATTCAATTATAAAAAAAAATTCTTTGGCCTGAGCGGGGCAGCTGTTCCTGCCCAGGTCAGAGCTCTCGGGTAGAATTATTAGTTATATAAAAAATTATCAATAGAAAAACATAAAATATAGTAAAAACACGTTAAAAATAAAAGAAACAATTATATTCTGTTGGACACTCTGCAGTTGTTGCTGTCTCTCCGTTGTCGCCGGTCAGCACGCCGATGCTGCCCTTCCTCACCATCGCCGCCGCAAAACTGCTGGTGAAGACGCCCGAATTGTGCGCGAACTGCTTCACCAGTGCCGCCGGCGCCGCCGATCCCCTAAGAATGGTTGTGGCAATTGTCGCGAATTTTTCCATTCCAATTTCAATATTATTTTGTAGAACGATTGCGATGCAGATTTATAATAAATAAAAAATTAAAAAAATATAAATATAAATTATATTATTAATAAAAAAATAAACTATAGGAAGCTATTAAAATTTAAAATTACAAAGAAAAAAAAGCCTGTGAAATATTTGTTTATTTGAATACAAATAAAATATTAAAAATCAAAGCAAAATTAAATCTATGCAAAAAAAAAATAGCGGTCTCAAAATTCACTATGGTCACTGCCGCAACCAGAACAACCGCTTTCACATACTACTCCATCCTTCCTTTTCATAGAATATTATTTATCAGAAATTTAATACGGCATAAGACATTCCTGTATCAGATTGTCAGTTCAAATCATTTTCTATTCGTTCTGACCAACCATCACCTGGACCAATGCGAATAACCTCTTGTTCCTTGGGATGCCCTGGTAGTTGCTAGTTGTCGTCGAACCCGAGCATGTTCGGTGGGTCCATCGATAACAAGCTGATGTCGAGCGTTGTCGCTGCACTCACATTGTGGCCGGCATCAAGTCGGTTCTCGAGATCACATTGAAGTTGCAGATCCGATCGTTGAAGGGAGGGTAAAGTTCATCGGAACAGTTACAGAATAGTCGGAACAGGTGTTCCGACATGGGAACGCCTCACGCCATGTTAATTTTCCGATGAGGAATGAGAAACGACGATGGTCATGGAACACCATAGCTAGCCCTGAAGTGGTCGAGGTGGAGCCATTGCACAAGCCCAGCCCGGTGTGCTCCACTCCTTTCAGCTAACCAAAACTTATGCGAGGAATAAAGATTTATTCCTTAATATTATTTTCATTATTTTTTTTCTTGTTTTTTACCCTGATTTAGTATTTCTTTCTATCCCCTTTTATAATTGTTTAAATATCTTAGTCTAATAATCTATATTTTGTATGTCTTTTTATTTAAAAATAATTCAATGGATGGATCTCTTTCCATTTAAAGTTTAAAATATTTTTATAAAGACTAATAAAACTCTAAAATCAATATAGTCTTGAAAGGATCAACTCGTTAAATTCTTTTGACAAGACATAGTTATGGATCAAGATCTTCATCATCTTTCGAAGGATTAACTCGTTAAGCTATTCTGACTCAAATATATTCTTGGATCAATTTCTTTATTCTCTCTTGAAGGGTTGACTTGTTAAATTCTCATGACTCGGATATAATCGCAGATCGAACTCTCAATCGCCTATCGGAGGATCGATTCATTAAGTTCTCTTGATAAGGACATTGTCATGAATCGAGATCTACATCCTTTTTTAGAAGGTCAACTTGTTAAGCTCTTTCGATTCAAACATAGTTCTGGATTGAACTATCCATCTCTTATTTGAGGGTCGATTCATTATACTCTCCATCCTCTCTTAGAGGATCAACTCGTTAAACTCTGTGAGCTTGAAAATAGTTGGGATTGAGCCCTTCCTAGACCCATGCTCGAAGAGGAAGACGGATCAATTACCCAACAAGTCGTTGAACTTAGGAGAGTCCAAAAAGACATTCTTTTTCTTAGCCCAACGCTTTTTTTCCTTAGCAGAATAGTCATCCAACTCTTCCTTGTAGCACTCCAGCTCAGTGACTAGGTGAGAGTTTTTATCTTTATCCACAAGCACCAGTATCTCTGCCTCTTAGCAATTGTGCTCCAAGGCTCTCAACTTGGCTTGAAATTCAAGGAGTTACTCCGAGTTGGTTAGTCTCGGGCCTCCTCTAACTCTTTAAGTGTTGGGAGTATAAAAAATATAATCAAAATTTTATATTGATAAGATATAAAAAAGATCATGTGCTTCTAAGATAAAAAAATATCTCTATTAGTATGAGACATTTTGGATAAAGTTCAAAAATAAAATCATGAGTGCTTAAATACAAAGTAAAAAATATCATATCATTATGAAGATATATATATGATTCTTATATGTACTAACAATTGGTATCAGAGTCATAATCTATGTCAAACCATGAACTTTGAACGAAGGAAGTGGAGCTTCCATGTCCGGATCAAGATAATCAAATATTAAATAGAAAATCCAATTAGGTCAGGAGGATCGAACAACTGACAGAAAGCCTAGTTGGACCAGAAAGGTTGGACAACTAACAGGAAGTTCAGTTGGGCTAGGACGACCAGACAATTGGCAGAAAGTTCTGATGGATTGAGGATCAGATATCAAATAGAGAAGTCCTTCGAGGACAGATCGATATGTTTAAGGGGGCTCAATGTAGCTCTTCATTTGAGGGCGGATTATTGGGAGTATGAGGAATACAATCAAAGTTCCACATTAATAAGACAAGAAAGATCATATGTTTATAAGATAAAAAAGAAATCTTCATTTGTATGAGACCTTTTAGATAAAGTTAAAAAATAAAATCATGAGGGCTTAGACCTAAAATGGATAATATCATACTATTATAGAGATATATGATTCTTATAGACACTAATACTAGGTTCACCGCTCTAACTGAGCTTGATTTTCTGCTCCTTAAGTCTGTAGATGGTGATAACTCTCGGACAATCGGGAGAGGTGAGTTAGGTTTCTGAGAGTTTTATCGTCTTGTGTTATCAATCGATTCCCTTCTTTATACCGATAAATCGGGAGAGGAGAATTCTGATTTATCTCCTCTACCGATAAAGATAGTCGGGACTGCTAATGCAACAATTTTATTTTTTTTATTTTTTGGGAGAGGTGAGTCAGGAGTTTTCGCTGCCAAAGCTGTGAGATAGACTAAATTTGACTTTGGGAATTCAGATAAACATTGGAAGTGGAACGTAGCTTCACCTTGATGCCAGTGGAGGCCATCTGGTCTGCTAATGCCACTGGGTTAGATGTTTGATGGCCTCCAACTTAGCCTTGGAAATGCTCCCCAGTGTAGCTCCAAGAGCTATCTCTGACGAGAATCGACAGGGGAGATCATACCTAGGATCAAAGCTAGGTAGAGAGGATGAGCCTAGACTAGAAGGTCGGGCGGTGAAATAGAAGCCTCTGACTTTATTTTTTTTTCGGAGTAAAAGAAATAATGGAAGATGATGGAGGAGAAAGGGATATGGGAGATATAGAAAACAATAATGACTTCGTAGAGAAGTCAAAAGGAGTTGAGGCTCAGCTGATAAGTCTAACAGGTTAGGTAGACTTATATGCTTAGTTGTTTACTTATTTATCTTGCAGGGTTTGGAATCAAGGTAACTGAAATAGTTCTAGGCAATCTAATAGGTTTCAGGCGATTGGATTGGCTTCAAAAGATTGTAGTTGGATTCAGACGAAGTCCAAATCCAATCCAATTAAGTTTAACGTTAGATCCAAGTCGGAAGGATCAGCGTTCTCTGGAAGAGAGTCACGTCAGCTTCGAGCTGCTTGAAATAGAATAAAGCTCACCTGATGCAAATTTGGTCACGATCGAGTAGAGGCGTTGGAAGGCTTCCAGGGGTCTGGATAAGTTCTATAAAAATGTGCTTGAACAAAAGTCTCATATAATTAATCACAACATTCTAACTTCTATATTGAGTATCAAAAGTTTTGTTCGTGCGACTGGAGCAACGCCAAGAGGAGTGTGAGATGCTTAGTACTGTTAGTAATATATGAGAGGTGTCCAAAGACAATTTCTTTGTGGTTGATAAATGAAGATTCACTATTTGAGTATACATATTTTCATGCATTTGATTGGATCTTAAACTCATTTACTGAATGTCCGCAATACGATTCACATCATGAGATAATTTGTGATTGGATCACTAGTGAGTATCTCTACATATATAATTGTGATGTATTGAAATTATCCCTAGTCGATGAATTGATGGATTTGGACATCATCGATTCTATTGAGATTAGCACAAGGTATACTCTTTGGTTTATCCAAGCAGCTGTTTCTCACTTACCGGTGACATTGGGATGTCCGGAGTTGATCGTGAATGCTAGTTATGGTAACTAGTTCATTGGAGTAACTAGCTGTAAGACTTCATATGGTTATCTGCATATATGAATATGTCAATGAAGTTCTTACAGCCGCTTAAGTGCGATGTTCCTTCGACTTGCGGTATTCAAGTCATCTTGGTCCTGAAGACTTATGCTTTGACATCTTAAGCAAGCATCTCTGAAGTTGGTGTATCTTGACAGACATGTTAGGGAGATAACCTCTGCTAAGAATCTTCATGTGGGTGCTACGTATGCTGTAATTATTATTAGGAGAGGCTGTTAAGGAGCTAAGCTAAGTGCAACAACCAAGCCCTACGAATTCCTCGATGGTCCCCCAGCCTTCTAAGTCATCTTCCATTTTGACTCATTCTACTTTTGACATTTCCATCTCTTGACTTTATGAGTTATTCTTCCCTTGACTTGTTCCGCTTCTATCTCTCCGAATCATTTTACCCTTGACTCGCTCCGCTTCTATTTGCTTAGGTCACTCTGCCCTTGACCCGTGTTGAAATTTGAATGGAAATGTGAAGGAAGGATGAAGAAGACGTTCTGTCATACTTCCAAATTCGTTGAATGGTAAAATGGAAATATAGGGAAAACGTTCTGCCATCTTTCGTGTTTCGATGTGGAAAGTTTGCATTGAAACTCTGACGTAAATGGTCAGAAATTAATGAATTAATGGTACCATTATGGCTGACCTTTCAATTCATGTAAATTAAATGAATCAAGATAATATGATGGTTGACCTTTCGATTCCACCATTAATAGATCTCCCTTATAAAAGGAGGTAGGATTGCAAACTCGAAAAAGAGAGAAAAAGGAAGAACTCTTGCTCTTTGTTCCAAATCTCATAGTGATAACTTTCAAGTGTATGTTCAGTTCGCCGCGAACTACTAGTGCTTGTTTGAGTCCGCGGTTTTACCATTTTATCCTGGGAAATAGATGTTCTGCTAAACCTCGCAAGCACCCTGTCGGAGGAGGATTAATATGTTTTAAGAAAACTGTGTGAATACATGCATCGATGATTTTCTCACTTGGTGTTCACAGCTTCTATCTCCCAGATCGTCAACTCGACGGACAAAGTCTTCCAGTTCAACTCGACAACATTTTCGGAGTTGTCTTCCAACTCGACGGACAAAGTCTTCCAGTTCAACTCGGTAGCATCTCTCATGCTGAAGTCTTCCTGTTCGGCTCGGCAGTAACTCACGAGCAATTTCTGACTCGACGTCCCGACATGAGTAGACTACCAACTCGTAAACTCGGCCCGAGCTCTTCTTTCGACAGATGAAACCTCCCAACTTGACTCGGCAACTTCTCCCTAGTAGCCTCTGTAGGGGATCAATATGTAGATGTTGTTGGCCGGCTAGAGGGGGGTGAATAGCCCTCAATCGTTCGATGGCAGAATTCGTTCATTCTCGTTGCGTTGCTTTCCTACGATTGTCGTTAGCGCAGCGGAAACAATAGAAACAATAATAATACTAACAACAATACAAGCATACACAAACACACACGATATACGTGGTTCGGAACCGAATGATCCCTACTCCACAGGCGAGCTCACCGAGCTCTAGTTATGCGCACGACACTAACTAAACTCCTTCTCGACTACACGTCGGAGGTGGAGAAACCTCGTACAAGCTATTACAATAGTAATACTACAAGAAATACAAAGACACAAGAAATACAAGTAAAGAACGTTTTACAAATCTTTGCTTTGAATCCTTTCTTGTTGCTTGCTTTGGATGACTCTTGAAGGACAGGAATGCAGCAGCAATTCCTCCCCCCCCCAATAGCTTCCTTAAAGTCTTGGCGAAATCCTCCCACTTGAGCTCCATTTATAACCTGCATCAAGTTGTTTTTGCGCGCAGCAGTCGACTGCCAAAAGGCCCCAGTCGACTGCCCCTGTAGTCGTTGTCTCACAACGGTCAGATCCACATTGGATAAGTTCCAACGGATCACCTACCAGTCGACTGCCAGTCCATGGTAGTCGACTGGTGACCTAGTAGTAGACTGCCCAGTCGACTATGGAGTGTTCTGTGCTCACGACATTCCCATCAGTCGACTGCTTGCCACAAAACTGTAGTCTAACACCAGTCGAACCCTAGTCGACTTAGATCAGTCGAACCGGCACCTATGCCAGTCGACTGCTGTCGGGCAAAACCTCAAACACCGAGTTGTTTAAGCACCCGACCATCGGGTAAACCCTCAAACATCAAGTTTGAGCCTCCGACACTCAGTCTTAGCCACTTGGCCAAGTCCACATTGTTAGGAATCGTTGGAATAGCTAGAGGGGGGTGAATAGCGTAGATGAAATTCGCTCGCGTTTGTGTCTACAATTTCGTTAGTGCGCAGCGGAAATAGAAATAATAAAAGCGATAACGAAATAGACAACAAGCTAACACAATGATATAACGTGGTTCGGAACCGCACGGTTCCTACTCCACGGATCGAGCTCTAAAGAGCCCTAGTGATGCACACGCACTCACTAATGATAAACACTCCTTATCGACACAAGTCGGAGGCGGAGAAACCCCTTACAATAGATCTTACAACAGTAAGAACGAAATACAAGCAATATACAATGTAAATATGAAATACAAGTAAAGAAAAGACTTTACAACACTTGTTTTGATTGCTTGAATGTTTGGTTGCTTGCTTGCACTTGGAGACCTGATTTGCACCAACAAATCGCCCCAATAGCCCTCAAGAACCGGTTGTTTATTCCTCCATCACGAGCTCCATATATAGCTTCAACCTGTGCTGGAAAAAGTCTATCAGTCGACTGATCGAGACCATCAGTCGACTGATGCCACTGTTGTCGTGAGACAACGGCTAGTTCCACGTTGGATAAGTCCAACGGAACTACCATCGACCGATTGTGACCATCGATCGATGGAGTCCTCATCGACCGATCGAGTCTCGACTCCGATGCGTGGCGAATTCTCGAGCACCGATCGATCGACGATCGATCGATCGCCGAGCCATCATCGATCGGCCCACCTACCCTCGATCGCTAGGCTATAACCCGCAAATAAACCCTAGTTGACTCGGTCGGTCGCCACATGGCACCGGGCCGACCGGGCATACCTCAAACATGAGGTTTTAACTCAAGTAATACTTGCTAGACCACCCTTAGCCTAGACCTAAGCCTTCTAGTCACCTCCATGACCTCGCCTCTCGGATCCCTCCAAGTCATCCATGACTTGTTCATCCATCGCGCTAGCCTTCAGGTGCTTCCGTCGGCTATGTCATGCTAACGGTGTCTACACCGCCAAGGCACATTGGACTTACGCCGCCAAGACTCTGCTTGGACTTTACGCCGCCAATATTAAACCCCTTGGACTTCAAATGCTAACTCATGTTAGACTTTCCATGCCAAGACCATGCTTGGACTTTCCTTGCCAACTCATGTTGGACTTTCCATTTGCCAAGACCCATGCTTGGACTTTCACATTGCCAAGACCCATGACTTGGACTTTACCTTGACAATTACATTGTCATATGTTTTTGTCGAAACATCAAAACATTACTCGAGCCAAACTCGAGTCCTGGTCAATCATGACCTGGGCCGATTGCACTAACACACATTATCCCTCATGGAGTTCCCCATTGAAGCTCTCTTCTCTCGGCCTACGTCCCTCGGATGCGCCAAGCGCACGGCTTCGCAATGCCATCCTTCACTTCTCATGCCCTCGAAGTATGCTTCCCTTGGGCCTCACTCCATTCGCTCTCCGTCCGACGGTCCCTCGGATGCACCAAGCGCACGGCTTCGCAATGTCATCCTTCACCGACTCAAGAACCCCGAACCTAGTGAACTTACCAAGTCCTCAAGACTTCCCACATGCACCAAGCGCACGGCTTCGCAATGCATTTCTCACCAAGCACCAAGCGCACGACTTCGCAATGCTTTGAACTTTTCCACACCAAGCTCCATGCTTAGAATTTCCATGCCAACACCATGTTGGACTTTCCCATGACAATCCCATGTCATGAGTTTTATCTATCATCAAAATACTATCAAAGTACTACTCGAGTCAACCTAGGCCGATTGCACCAACAATCTCCCCCTTTTTGATGATTGACAAAACTACCATCTCAAGTCTATCAATTCTCTCATATTGGCAATTCTCATATCCCAATGAGAATTCCAACGAACCCTAATGGGTAACTTGGTATCTTCTCCCCCTTTTTGACATTACATCAAAAAGGTCCTCCCCAAGGGTATGAATGTCTCATATCCCAATGAGATCTTACAATCTCTCCTTTAGAGGAACACATGCCTACAATCTTTCTAGTGATCCCATATCACTTAAGAGAGGCAACCCAATTTTTCTCCCATGAGGAAACACACATCCATCTTCCCATTATGGATACAGGATATCTCCCCTTAGAGGCTTGCTCCCTCTTGACCATTGCACCAACAATGTCCTTGGAGAGTCCCTAAGCCATTAGGAACATTTAACCAATCAAAATTAAGGCAAAGTTCAACAATGAACTCTCATCCACCTTAAAATTGATACTCTCCCTAAATCCTTCTCCTAATCCATGTCTAATGGATTTCCACCCTTCCTAATGCTCTCCCAAACATATACTAGGGTTAGGAGTGGTTAGGGGACCTTAATCTGGCTGAACATGGGCCTAACCAACTGAATAAATCAAATCAATCAATTACCCCCATGATCGATGGCCTCCTGGCAATGATCGATAATCATTTGCAATTTTCAACATTTCAGAAATGGATTTCTGAAATCCATAAGTAAATATACGTAGTTTTAAAAATCTTAAAAATTCATACGTATAATACTTATCATAAACATTATGGGTGAAAAATATTTGAAAATTATTTTACCCACTAAATTAAGAGATTGATACAAAGTCTAAAAGTTGAGAAAAGCTTCAATATTGAGCCCTCTTTGTATCATTCCATTCAATAGTGATAGCTATCAAAAGATAGACTTCATCAAGGTTTTTCAAAAAGTTTTCAAAATGTTATTGAAACCTTTAATTTCTTTTTCCTAAACATCTCACTTATATCTAGATGTGTAAAACACATACAAGTCAAGTTTTTAGTGAGATGTGGGGTTTTTGTTCTTTTAATGGTTTCATGCATATTTCTAGGCAATATTATTTGATTCCCATCAAATCATGCCATAGTCCTTAATTTCATTTTAGTTATATGCATGATGATGATTATGACATAAATATGATATAGATAAAAGCCAAAATCATGATGTCATGACATGTGAATGACATTTTAGCATACATGACATATAAAGAAGAAGTCTAAACATGATCATAACAATTTAGAGATAAAAATGAAGATGATGTCATGACATGGCAAGACAAATAAATCACGACAAGTAAAATATACTAAGGTATAAAATACCTAAGTGTTAAATCCAAAATTTCATTTCTAGGAATTAACCTCATTTTGCCTTAATACCATCATTCCCCCTAGTGTGCCAAAAACCCAAAATGGCACACCAATACCTCTAAGACCTAATTGTGTCAATTTAATCATTTTTCAACTTCTCAAAGCATATTGGCACATCCTAATGTGTCAACTCTACTATGGTTAGGTTAACTACCCATCCACTTAGGGTTGACACACCGTAACCCTTCTAGCGTGAATCGATCACACTCCTAGGAACACAATACCTATTGGAGCTCCTTGTGTTAACAAGGTATTCACTAGGGATAACTTCCCTAGATACCTTTCTAATGACCCTTTTAGGCTTTGAAGTCATAGTCTTTTGGGTCTTTCCTAGGTCAACTCTAGAGGTAACTCCCCTAATGACCTTCCTAGTGGCCTTCTTAGATTTTCTCAAGTCCTTAGCCACTAAGCAAACACCATGGCTAGACTTGGGGATGACTTCACTATTAGCCTTGGTTTTTCTAGACCTAGATGTTGTTCCATAATTAAATGGAACATTGTGATAGGACATAGATTTGTGACCCAAACCTTTCTTGCCCTTAGACCGTTCTTGCTTTCTAGGTTTTGACTTTTGGGCATTTGACCTTAGAATTGAATTTTCTATGATTCTAAGGGTTTTCTCCATTCTCTCAAGTCTTGACCTCAAGATTTGGTTCTCTAGCTCTAATTTTTCCATTTTTGAAATTTCATTAGATTTTTGGGAAAACCTCTTCTTCTTAGGCATGTGCCTATCCTTCTTAGGGTTAATGCCTAGATTCTCTTCTATTCTCCTAATGAACTCCTTTGGTAAAATATTTCTAGAATTATGAGTCCTAGATTTATCCTTAGTTATATGAACATGCTTGACACCTAAGCAATAAACCTTATTATTCCTCTTAGCATACTTTTCATTAATAATGACAAGAGAACTAAAATAGTATTTAGCATGCTTTTTAACTTTAGGAATTGAAGGTGCATTATTTAAATTTACCTTAGGGTTAGCTTTAGAAGCTTCCCCTACATGAGATACACCTTCTTGCCCTTTCTTCCTCCCCCTAGGGCATTGGCTTCGATAGTGCCCCTTTTGATTGCATTTAAAGCACACAATGTGCTCTTTGCTTCTAGTTGTGGGGACTCCGGCATCCTTTGACTTTGGGTTGACTTTTGGTGCCGATGCCTTTTCCTTAGCCAATTTAAGGCATTTGCTCTTGTAATGCCCTTTCTCCCTACACTCAAAATATATTATATGATCTTTATTTAAAATTATAATACTTGAGTTACCTAGGGAGGTGGTGGAGGCCTCTTCACTTCTTCCGGAGGTAGAAGCTTAATTTTGATCTTGCTCCGGAATAAAAACTCTTTCCTTCCCCTCAATGCTAGAGGTGGAGATCTCTACCAAATCATCAACATCTTCAAATGTGATGGGTGCTTCTTCTTCGACATTCTCCTCTACTTGTGCCGATTGGGAATTTTGTTGGAATTTCATTACTTTATCCCATAATTCCTTTGCATCCCTAAAATTACCCAACCTAGACCAAATATTGTTAGGAATCAAATCACTAAGTAATTCGATTACCTTGAGATTTGTCTTGAAGTCCTTGATTTGGTCTTGGGTCCACCTTGACTTCTCAATTTGCCTATTTCTTTCATCCCTAGGCAATTCGAAACCGTTTTCTAAGATTAGCATAAAATCAAAATCGGTTTCTAGATATACCTCCATTTTTCTTCTCCACCATAGAAAATCTCCTTCGAATTTTGGTGGTTGGAGGTTGTAGCCGACCATCTTGTAGTGTTTGTGTTGGTGGTTAGTCCTCGACAAATGTCTTGGCTTTGATACCACTTGTAGGAGATCAATATGTAGATGTTGTTGGCTGGCTAGAGGGGGGTGAATAGCTCTCAATCGTTCGATGGTGGAATTTGTTCATTCTCGTTGCGTTGCTTTCCTACGATTGTCGTTAGTGCAGCGGAAACAATAGAAACAATAATAATACTAACAACAATACAAGCATACGCAAACACACACGATATACGTGGTTCGGAAGCGAATGATCCCTACTCCACGGGCGAGCTCACCGAGCTCTAGTTATGCACACGACACTAACTAAACTCCTTCTCGACTACACGTCGGAGGTGGAGAAACCTCGTACAAGCTATTACAAAAGTAATACTACAAGAAATACAAAGACACAAGAAATACAAGTAAAGAACGCTTTACAAATCTTTGCTTTGAACCCTTTCTTATTGCTTGCTTTGGATGGCTCTTGAAGGACTAGAATGCAGCAGCAATTCCTCTCCAATAGCCTTAAAGTCTTGGCGAAATCCTCCCACTTGAGCTCCATTTATAACCTGCATCAAGCTATTTTCGCGCACAGAAGTCGACTGCCAAAAGGCCCCAGTCGACTTCCCCTGTAGCCGTTGTCTCACAACAGTCAGATCCACATTGGATAAGTTCTAACGGATCACCTACCAATCGACTGCCAGTCCATGACAGTCGACTGGTGACCTAGTAGTCGACTGCCCAGTCGGCTACGGAGCGTTCTGTGCTCACGACATTCCCATCAGTCGACTGTCATCCCTCGGCAGTCGACTGCTGTCGACATCAGTCGACTGCCAGCCACAAAACTGCAGTCTAACACCAGTCGAACCCTAGTCGACTTAGATCAGTCGAACCGGCACCTATGTCAGTCGACTGTTGTCGGACAAAACCTCAAACATCAAGTTGTTTGAGCATCCGACCATCAGATAAACCCTCAAACATCAAGTTTGAGCCTTTGACACTCAGTCTTAGCCACTTGGTCAAGTCCACCTTATCCCTCATGGAGTTCCCCACTGAAGCTCTCTTCCCTCGGCCTACGTCCCTCGGATGCGCCAAGCGCACGGCTTCGCGACGCCATCCTTCACGTCTCATGCCCTCGAAGTATGCTTCCCTTGGGCCTCACTCTATTCGCTCCCCGTCCGGTGGTCCCTCGGATGCACTAAGCGCACGGCTTCATAATGACATCTTTTACCGACTCAAGGACCCCGAACCTAATGAACTAACCAAGTCCTCAAGACTTCCCACATGCACCAAGCGCACGGCTTCGCAATGCATTTCTCACCAAGTACCAAGCGCACAGCTTCGCAATGCTTTGGACTTTTCCACACCAAGCTCCATGCTTGGATTTTCCATGCCAACACCATGTTGGACTTTTCCATGACAATCCCATGTCATGAGTTTAATTTTGTCTATCATCAAAATACTATCAAAGTACTACTCGAGTCAAACTCGAGTCAACCTGGTCCGATTGCACCAACAGCCTCCCGACTAGGCGACTTGCAACAAGGAGATTTCTGACTCGGCTAGTCCTGACCTCACTTGCTAGGAGCTCGACGGTCTTGATTTGAAGAAGTTCGTCTCGATTGAGGACACTTTAGAAGTGGTCGGCTCAACAAAAAAGTCCGAATTGTTTTGGATTCTCCTCTTATATATTCGGCAGAAGATACATTAGTATTTAACAAACTTAAAACAAATTCGATCTATTGAGATGGCCACGACGCAAGATGTTGAGGTGCAACAGACTCAACATGCGACGGTTCCTTGTATCCCGATTGGAACTGTTCCAATCAATCATGGGGGAAAATCAAAGAAGTTCACTAGGTTGAACTTCAAGTGATGACAGCAGAAGTTGTTCTTCTACCTAACCACACTAAATCTGACTCGATTCTTAATTGAGGATCCTCCCAATGTACCTGAGGGTATGAGTGATATCCAAACCTTTAATATTATGAAGGCATGGAATCACTCGAAGTTTCTGTGTAAAAATTACATCCTCAATTGCTTTGCCGACTCGTTATGCGCAGTGTATAGCATGAAGAGATAAATCGTGCTTGTTAGTTTATATAGGCTCCCACTGAACAAAATTGGGAATGTGTGAAAAGAATCCTACGCTATCTCAAAGGAACTATCCTACATGGTCTTCAAATATATCGTCATTCGTCACGAGACTTACACACCTTCAGTGATGCAGATTGTCTAAAGATAGACGTTCTACTAGTTGATATGCAATATTTCTTGGACGAAACCTTATCTCATGGAATTCGAAAAAGTAATCCACAATTTCACGCTCAAGAACTGAGACTGAATATAAAGTTATAACTAACACAACATCTAAAATTATTTGACTTCAATCTCTTTTTTCTGAATTACATCTCGAGTCAAAGATTACCTAGGATCAAAGCTAGGTAGAGAGGATGCATGAGCCTAGACTAGAAGATTGGGCTGTGAAATAGCAGCCTCTGACTTTATTTTTTTTCGGAGTAAAAAGGAGTTGAGGCTTGTTGGGGATCGATTGGCCGGCTAGAGGGGGGTGAATAGCCCTCTTACGATGGATGTCGGAATTCTCTCGTCTACAAAGCGTTAACGCAAGCGGAATATACAAATACAAATAAAGACAACACAAAAGATAGACAAGCAATACAAACACGAGATGTAACGTGGTTCACGGCTACGCCGCTAATCCACGGTCCGATTCGTCCAAGGTGAATCACTCCTCCAAATCTATCCACTAGATCTCTCCTTTGTACAAAGCTAGGTGGAGGTAACCCCTTTTACACAAGGATCACTCTTCTACAATAGAATAGAAATTAGAACAAGTAGAAGAGTAGGGAATCGTGTATGGCACTTTGAGAGAAGTTTAGAGCTCAAGCATTAGCCTCCCAAAGCCCCACCCCCTTTCTTTTTATAGAGGAAGAGGGTTTCTTCCCATTGACACAGGATCAGTCGACTGATGCCCTCGATCAATCGACTGATCCCGTAGCCGTTGCCCAATAACGACCGCTTTCCACGTTGGATTCCATCCAACGGTATTGGCATCAGTCGACTGATCATACCATCAGTCGACTGATGCTCGATCAGTCGAGTGCTCAATGGAGTCGACTCCATTCTGTGCCCGTGCACAGTGCCATCAGGCGACTGTCATTCCCTGGCAGTCAACTACTGTCGACATCAGTCGACTGCCAAGCACTAAACTAGTCTTATACCAGTCGATCGAACCATCGACTTAGAAGCGATCATTGTCATGACAGCCATGGCGGCAATGACCGTGTCGAAAACTCATCCGACACTTGGCCAAATGGCCAAGTTTCACCTAAGAGTTACCCTTCCCGGGTTACAATCGCTCACTCTCATCCCTCGGAGTCCCTCGCCTTCGAAGTTCTCTTCGTTCGCGGCCACGTCCCTCGGCAGCATCAGGCGCACGACTCTGCAATGCTCCTTCGCGTCTCTTGCCTTGAAGTCTACTTCCTCTGGCTTCACTCCAAGCTCCTCGTCCGGCGGTCCCTCGGATGCTCCAAGTGCACGGCTTCCGCAAAGCTATCCTTCACCGAGTCAAGGCACGAGTCATGAGATGTGAAACTCGCCACGGCTCCATGTGCGAATTACTAAGTCCTGCACGACTTCAACGCACATATCAAATCAACATAACACACTAACTTAAACCCTTTGCCACACACATCAAAACCTTATCATGGCAAGAGATTGCCTTAACAATTTCCCCCTTTTTGATGTGTGTCAATCCGTTTAAGTTAGGTAAACACATTTGATATAAATTTTAAGGTAAGAAAGCATGTAAACATAAACATGATATAGCAACATGCAACTCCCCCTTAATCCATGAAACTCCTCATTCAAACTTTCTCCCCCTATCAAAATTTACTTAAACATAATTATTTCTCCCCCTTTGACACCATCACAAAGATTAACACTAAGTTATAAACTCATGGCATTAAGTCTAATAGAAGAAAAATACCAAAAATTAGTTTAAAAACTGAATTCGTCCATTACTGTTCTGATTTACAGGCCACCAGTCGACTGGTTCAGACTACTAGTCGACTGGCACGCAGTTTTCAGAAAATTCTGATTTTCGAACCGAATTTCAGAAATGCGTTAAAAATTCCAGAAAATTCGAAAAATCATGAAATTTTGGGAACATATTTTTTGTAAGGTTCTTTATCAGTGAAAAATAATTTTTCATGAAAAATCATCATATTTTCACGTTTTTGCCAAAAATCCAAAAAGGTTTAAAAACCACTAGGTTTTTGACCATTCTAGTATCAAGTTTAACACCTAGTTTTGGTTCCAATTGTTTCAAAACATGAATACATAGATTTTAGATTAAGAAATTATTTTAAAAACATATGAAATATCCAACCATGATCTTTGGGCAATATGTCTATGAATTAAACATAAGCCTTCCCCATGATTGGTCTATTATTGCTATTTTGTTACTTTAAATGACCATCTAAATGCCATAGACATTAGTGAACATTTGTATCATCCTAACATCTCACCCATGCTAAGTTTTCAATCAAAGTAGCCTATGGTGAGTGTGAGATGCATCCTAGGGGGTATTTGTATATACTTAACCATTATATTCATACAATTCTATCAAGGTTAAGTATCAACCTAATAATCCTCATGATCATAAAGGCATATATGAATGAATTCTACATTATGATCATGAAATACATGTATTCATCAAATTATAATCATGCATATGATTATAAGCAAGATATCACCTAAGGCATGATTTACACCTATTTCTCATGATTATGTGCCAAATATCAAAATCATAAATCATGATTACAAGCATACATAACAATTAATCATCATGATTTAAGCATTATTAACTATTTATGGGCACGTTATCATCACCCAACACTAATTCAAAAATATTGTCCCGCCATCCTAAGTCAACCAAAATATGATATAGGTCAATTGCATATGGTTGACTACCCTAGGGTTATCCTAACCTTTAAGGATGGATTTTGGAATCCAAAATAAGTTCTTTCCTATTGGGTTCACTAGATACTCCTTGGGGATCCATTTCCTAGTTATTACTTTCTTCTTATCTTGTCCCCTAGCAATTAGGCATTTATAGGCCTTTTCATTTTTCTTTTCTTTATATCCTAGGCCCTTTTTGTTAAAGCTTGCCCTTTGGCTCCCTATGATCATGTTCAAGGTGTTGGAGCTAATAGTGAATTTTTCTAGGGCTTTTGTTAAATAATCTACCTTTTCCCTTAATGCCCTATTTTCTTCTATGCATGCATCACTAACATCTAATGACACATAATTATCGTGTGAGCATGCATCATTTAACCTAGAAGAGATATTATCATTTTCATTTAAGCATGCATTTTCTAGCTTATTTTCTAATGTCATAATTTGATCTAGCATGTTTTTGTTCTTCTTCTTAGCTCTAAATAAGTCCTTAGTGAGGCTAGAAATCATAGACATAATTTGCTTTGGGGGTAGATTCGTTACCTCACTTACCAAGTCCTCTTCTTCGGATGAGGATGTAGAGGAGGCTCCCCCTTCACTTGAGCTCTCTCCACTTGAGCTTGATTCTTCATTTAAGGAGGAGGAGCAATCCGAGTCGTGAAGAGCCATTAGTGCTAAATTTGAGTAGACATGCTCTTCTTCTTCGGATGAGGATGAGGAAGCAAGGTCATCCCATGTCTTTGCTTTGAGTGTCATGACCTTTCCCTTTTCCTTGGCCTTCTTCTCCTCTTCCTTCTTTTTACTCCCCTTTTTCTTCTTCTTTTCTTCTTTCTTCTTTCTTTCTTCCTTGCTCTTGTTTAGGAGGGGACAATTATCCCTTATATGTCCCTCTCCTTGGCAATTGTAACAAATTACCTTTCCTCTTGGTCTTCTCCTCCTATCATTAGATTTATTAAAATGAAAACCTTTTAAAGCACGCCTTACCCTCCTTACCATATATGCTTCTTCTGTGCTATCCATGGAAGAGGAGGAAGATGCTTCATCATCATCGGAGGAGGAGGGTATCTCTATCTTCTTCTTCCCCTTATTTGCCATCAATGCTACTCCCCTTGAAGGTTGGATTCTAAGCTCTTCTTGTATTCCTTCAAGCCTCGTTTCGTGGAGCTCCATGGTTGAGAAGAATTCCTCCAAGGTGCTCACTTCTAGGTTCTTGGAGATGTAAAATGAGTCCACCATGGAACTCCATCTTGAGGATCGGGGAAAGACATCTATGACCTTCATTACCATATCCCGATTGGAGAGCCTTTCGCCTACACTTGTTAGCCCAATCAAAATCTCTTTAAACCTAGAATGCAATGAAGTTACCTTTTCTCCCTTTTCTAATTTGATGTTTGATAGTTGGGAGCGGAGGAGGTCTCTTCTTGCTAGCTTAGCCTCCGAGGTACCTTCATGAAGCTCTACTAGCTTCTCCCATATCTCCTTAGCACTAGAACATTCCCCTATCCTATTGACTTCTTGTTGGGGGAGTACATTATAGAGGTGGTGCTTGACCTTTGAATTTGCCAAATACTCCTCTCTTTGTCTTTTGCTCCATCTCGATTTCTCTAATGGCTCCCCATCTTCGTTCCTAGGCAACTCGAAACCGTTTTCCATAATTAACAATATTTCAAAGTCGGTTTCGAAGAATACCTCCATTCTCTTTTTCTACCAAGAGAATTCACCGTCGAACTTCGGTGGGTGGATGTTTGAGCCGGCCATTTTTGATGTAGAGCTTGTTGCGGCGGTTAGTCCGGTGACAAGCAACCTTGCTCGATACCACTTGTTGGGGATCGATTGGCGGCTAGAGGGGTGAATAGCCCTCTTACGATGGATGTCGGAATTCTCTCGTCTACAAAGCGCAAGCGGAATATACAAATACAAATAAAGACAACACAAAAGATAGACAAGCAATACAAACACGAGATGTAACGTGGTTCACGGCTACGCCGCTAATCCACGGTCCGATTCGTCCAAGGTGAATCACTCCTCCAAATCTATCCACTAGATCTCTCCTTTGTACAAAGCTAGGTGGAGGTAACCTCTTTTACACAAGGATCACTCTTCTACAATAGAATAGAGATTAGAACAAGTAGAAGAGTAGGGAATCGTGTATGGCACTTTGGGAGAAGTTTAGAGCTCAAGCATTAGCCTCCCAAAGCCCCACCCCCTTCCTTTTTATAGAGGAAGAGGGTTTCTTCCCGTTGACACAGGATCAGTCGACTGATGCCCTCGATCAGTCGACTGATCCCGTAGCCATTGCCCAATAACGGCCGCTTTCCACGTTGGATTCCATCCAACGGTATTGGCATCAGTCGACTGATCCTACCATCAGTCGACTGATGCTCGATCAGTCGAGTGCTCAATGGAGTCGACTCCATTCTGTGCCCGTGCACAGTGCCATCAATCGACTGTCATTCCACAGCGCAATGATCGCTATCGACATCGGCCGATCGATCCATGGCGCCGATCGCCAAGCACTAAACTGGTCTTATACCAGTCGATCGAACCATCGACTTAGAGCAGTCGACTGCCATGACATGGCAGTCGACTGGTGTCGGGAAAACTCATCCGACACTTGGCCAAATGACCAAGTTTCACCTAAGAGCTACCCTTCCCAGGTTACAATCGCTCACTCTCATCCCTCGGAGTCCCTCGCCTTCGAAGTTCTCTTCGTTCGCGGCCACGTCCCTCGGCAGCATCAGGCGCACGGCTCTGCAATGCTCCTTCGCGTCTCTTGCCTTGAAGTCTACTTCCTCCGGCTTCACTCCAAGCTCCTCATCCGGCGGTCCCTCGGATGCTCCAAGCGCACGGCTTCCGCAAAGCTATCCTTCACCGACTCAAGGCACGAGTCATGAGATGTGAAACTCGCCACGACTCCATGTGCGAATTACTAAGTCCTGCACGACTTCAACGCACATATCAAATCAACATAACACACTAACTTAAACCCTTTGCCACACACATCAAAACCTTATCATGGCAAGAGATTGCCCTAACAAGGCTCAGTTGATAAGTCTAACAGGTTAGGTAGACTTATATGCTTAGTTGTTTACTTATTTATCTTGCAGGGTTTGGAATCAGGGTAACTGAAATAGTTCTAGGCAATCTGATAGGTTTCAGGCGATTGGATTGGCTTCAAAAGATTGTAGCTGGATTCAGACGAAGTCCAAATCCAATCCAAGTTCAACGTTAGATCAAAGTCAAAAGGATCAGCGTTCTCTGGAAGAGTGTCACGTTAGCTTCGAGCTACTTGAAATAGAATAAAGCTCGCCTGATGCAAATTTGGTAATGATCGAGTAGAGGCGTTGGAAGTCTTCCAGGGTCTGGATAAGTTCTATAAAAATGTGCTTGAACAAAAGTCTCATATAATTAATCACAACTTTCTAACTTCTATATTGAGTATCAAAAGTTTTGTTCGTGCGATTGGAGAAACACCAAGAGGAGTGCGAGATGCTCAGTATTGTTAGTAATATATGAGAGGTGTTCTAAGGCAATTACTTTATGATTGTACCATTTATTTGATAAATAAAGATTCACTATTTGAGTATACATATTTTCATGTATTTGATTGGATCTTAAACTCATTTACTAAATATCCGCATTACAATTCACAGCATAAGAGAATTTGTGATTGGATCACTAGTGAGTATCTCTACATATGTAATTGTGATGTATTAAAATTATCCCTAGTCGATGAATTTATGTATTTTGACGCCATCGATTCTGTTGAGACTAACACGAGGTCTCTTTGGTTTATCCAAGTAGTTGTTTCTCACTGGTCGGTGACATTGGGATGTCCGGAGTTGATCATGGATGCTAGTTATGGTAACTAGTTCATTAGAGTGGCCAGCTATAAGACTTCATATGGTTATCTACATATATGGATATGTCGATGAAGTTCTTCTACAAGACTTAAATCGATGTTCCTTCGACTTGCGGTATTCAAGTCATCTTGGTCATGAAGACTTGAGCTTTGACATCTTAAGCAAGCATCTCTAAGGAGATGTAGACCCTGAATGATTGGGTATAAGTCGAAGTCGTTGAAGGTGTTTGAATAACCTAAAGAGGATTCACTGCTCTTTGCGAGGAGATGTATACCCTATGACCTCTCATCGGATTGTTACTAAAGTCTTTGGCCAAACCATTACATGTTTAGAGTATGATACTCTTAGATACATGTGCAGTAACTAGAATCCGGAGGACGAGAAAGTAATACTTGGGCTAAGTGTGACATAGTCAACCTAGTGGGAACTGACACAGTAGACCATGTCCTGAACCAAGTAAGTATAAGATGAGTGAAGGGAATGGGGCACGATTCATTGTAGCTGTTGAAGGGTTTCAGAAAAAGTTCTGGGATTAACCGTTGATTTTTCGATTAATTGGGGATCATGGTGTACTACTAGGTTCCACTCATGATTATTCTATAATTAATGGTTAATTATAGACGGTCAACATAAATCGGAAACCTATTTGGTCACACACGCATAACAGCGTAATCCGAATAATTTAAATCGAGTTTGAGAATAGGATTCTCAAATGGAAGATTAGGTTTGATTGGACGAACAAAGGCGAGTATGAAATGATTTCAATCGCATCGAAAGCATAGATGGGTCGAGTCTTATGAAGACATGATGGATGAATCAAATTGGTTTGGTTCTAATCCAATTGTGGAAAATAAACTAAAGTGGTTTGGTTTGTTTTAAACGAATGAACCAAAGTTGGTTCGGTTCATTTTAACTTAAAATAGACCAATGTGGTTTGGTTTATTTTAACTTAAGTTATTGGAGCGGGTCAACGGATTTTAATTATGAACCAATAACTATTAGAAGAATGTGTTCTCTATAAAAACACGGCTTAAGGGTTTTTTCGTGGATGACTTGAGAAGTTCGAACCCTAGCCACCCACCTCCTCTCCTCTTCCTCTCCTTGCTGCCCAAGGAGTTGTCGCCCAACCTTGGACGTCGCCCATTGGAGTTGCTGCTCCTCCTTGCCACCGGCCACCCACCAGCCGTCGACAACTCCTCCGACCATCCTCTCTTGGCCGCCGACAACCAAGGAGTAGTCGACCACTGATTGGTCGACCATATCTTCCACCGCAAAGCTTGTTGTTCTCCGCATGGAGAGGTCGTTTGGTCAGCGTTTTGTGCTCCGACCACGACTTACTTGCCGGAGATTGGATCTCCGACAATCCTCATAGGTGGAGGATCAAGGTTTCGTCAATTAGTTGACGAAAATCGCTTCCGAGAAGCGAGTTCGTGGAGCTCATTTTTTAGATCCGAATTTTGATTCAAATTGTGATCGTCTCTCGGATCACGTCTTCGACACGAGGCTAGTAACTCTTGCGAAGACGGGGCTCGTGGCTTTGTGAAGCTATTCCGATGATACTTGGTGTGGATACGGATAGAGGCAAAACTTGCAAGTGTCGCTCGGTTGATGTCATTCCCACTACACGTGATCCGTCAGATATACCTAGTATAAATTTTTTTTTATTGTAAAATTTTAAATAGCGATTATGTCTACACATGTTGTATTTTGTATGCGTATGATGTATGTGTTGTAATAAAATTAGTTTATTACTTATTTTTGCTTCCGCTGTGTGCATATTTACGAAACGTGTTCGAACACACACACTCGCCGCGGTGTCGGAAAAATCCAACGATGGTATCAGAGCCACGTTGTGTTCCGACATAATCGTAAAATTATTTTGCGATAGTCATAATTGTATATATGAAAAATTTTGTACTTTTAGAAAGTTTAAAAGTATTTATGAAAATTTTCTATTTTTGAAAAGTTTAGAAGTATTTATGAAAATTCTAGGATCACCTGAATATATTTTTATCTAAATTCGTCATCAAATAATGTCGTTACAGAAGATCAAATTGTGTGCTTCTTAGAATGCCTCCCTGTTTTTGTCGCCGTTGCACTGTGCCTCTGGAGGCCAACAAGATTAACTGTTGATCCATCATAAGCTAACTCGATAAGAAAGTGATCAGTATTTGGCCTATCTACAGTAGTCTACTCAAAACTCTTGAAAATTTGAGCCATCCACAAATCTGAGACCAGATTAGTAAGCTTAGTTAGTTACTTGTGAATGCATCCAAATTAATGAAGTGGTTGTACATACAAGAAAAAAAGACTCAATATTGATTGGGTTTGCATATAATTAGAGAGAAAGTAAGTTGATATATTCGAGAAAAACAAATTGATGCGGCACGGAATTATTTTGCTCCTCGATCTGATGCCACCGAGGAAGGGATTCTCTCCGACCGTATCAGTAAATTTGAAATATGTCCTGAAAAAATTAACACGAGTTAAACCGTCGCCGACCTACCCGGCGACGGCACTCCGAAGATTAAATTAGGTCGGATATTAATAAAAGAGAATATATTGAATACAATAAAAAGAGGAAGGAAACTTATCTCGTTACATAGCTAGAAGCATTCGAGAAGAAAAGAAAAAGCCTGCCTTTCCTCCGTCAGTCATCATTCAAATTAACATCGATGTTAAATATACCTCCGAGTCCCTTTCTCCAATACAGATGAGGTCATAATATATGCCCTTCAGTGTCACTCGAGCAATTGGTTAGAAACTCCTTAAAGCTGGGTGAAAACCCATAAGAAATCAAGGGTGCACTACTAAAGAGCATTAAATGTTGTAATAACTCCAGCTCTTTCTTGTCATCAGAACCTAGAATTCCCTCATCATTCATTGGCATTAACTTTTCAATACTGAAGGCCAGCCAAGACAACTATTTCAGATTGGGAGGAAATATCACATTCATGAGGAGCACCATCCATCATTTGTAAAGACCACCCTGCTACCTCTAACTGGGCATTGAGGAACACATGACACGGGTAGCCAGGAGAAGATGAAATTTGTAACATAGTGTTCCTCAAGAGCGCCTGCTAATGCTGAAACGGTGACGGAAAACACTGAACCGGAGTGCAGATTTGACTTGTGTACAAGGAGGGTGGTTAAGGACTTCGAGGAGATCCATGTTCCATTGAAACGTCCCCGGCCCTTCGGAAGGTACCGGAGACCGACTGGAGGGGCAGACCGCGGAAGATTGAAGAAGCGCGATAACTCCATCTCCCATTGAATTCACTACAGCGTCGTCGGCTCCTTCGCCTCCATGACCGCCGAAGGAGATATCAGCAATCCCTCAATAAAAGGCATCTGCATCAAATGTAGGAACGACCAAAATGCGTGAAAGCTTCCATGATGATGGCTGCCTCCCATAGATCCTCTCAAAACCACAAACTCCCATTCCCTGTCTCATATATATCTTTCTTGCTATTAAGGTAGCTCTGATGTAGTAGTACCCATCAGGGTCATAAGAAGCAAGTTCCTTGAACATTCCCGTCTTCACAATATCTGTCCATCCAGGAAGTTCCATGGTGTCGACTCTTCTCAAATGGGCAGAGTACGCCTTGATGAATTTGTGGGGAGAGACATCCTTCACCATCTTTGACATGCTATCCTCCACCTTTTTTCCCACTAGATCCCCCCAGGCCGAGCCCAAAAGACCTCCTTTTCCTCAGTCGAAGAAGAAGAATCTCTCCTTTTCCAATGGTTGTCAGTGAAGATGTTGAAGTTGGCCGGCGGCGACAACAAGAGAAGGGAGAGAGCTAGCCCCGATGATCGCCTTCTGCCCCTTCTTTTATATGCATCAAGAAGCTCCTTCCAAGGAGACGAGTGGCTCCCCTCGATCCCCTTTGGGAGAAGAGAAGATCCTTTTCTTTAAACCCTAGCCACTTCTTTTATATCCCTTCTCATGGGCCGGGCCTCTGTTTCATTTTATGGACCGATATTTACCCCATATCACAAATAAAGAAATTGGTGGATATTTCAAATATGTTGCTTAATGATGACGTGATTTATATAATTAATGCATATCCAACATAATATATAAAACTTAAGGAGCGTTTGGTTCGTAGAGATTTTCTGTTTTCTATTTTCATTCTCTTTTTTTTCAGAAAACAGAAAACGAATTTTTTTTATTTTCTAATTTTCCAGAATGTACCTGAGGGTACGAGTGATATCCAAACCTTCAATATTATGAAGGCATAGAATCACTCGAAGTTTCCGTGTAAAAATTACATCCTCAATTGTCTTGCCGACTCGTTATGCGCAGTGTATAGCATGAAGAGATAAATAACTACTCGTTATGCCAATTTGCTGGACTTATTCAAAGAGCTAAAATGGATGTAGCACGTCCGATTTCTACTCCCATTACGATAAATAACTACTGTATATCCTCTCTTGTTATGTCTGATCCTTAGATTTATCAAAGTATTGTTGAAGCCCTACAATATGTTACAATCATATGATCGAATATTACGTTTACTATAAATCGTACTTGTCAGTTTATGCAGGTTACCACTGAACAAAATTCGAAATGTGTGAAAAGAATCATACGCTATCTCAAAGGAACTATCCTACATGGTCTTCTAATATATCGTCATTCGTCACGAGACTTACACACCTTCAGTGATGCAGATTGTCTGAAGATAGACGTTCTATCAGTTGATATGCAATATTTCTTGCACGAAATCTTATCTCATGGAATTCGAAAAAGAAATCCA
The DNA here is from genome assembly GCA_025175895.1 of Wurfbainia villosa. Taxonomy (NCBI): domain Eukaryota; kingdom Viridiplantae; phylum Streptophyta; class Magnoliopsida; order Zingiberales; family Zingiberaceae; genus Wurfbainia; species Wurfbainia villosa. The sequence continues at coordinate 120,972,502 of CM045991.1, read as the reverse complement.
CAATTTCACGCTCAAAATCTGAGACTGAATATAAAGTTATAACTAACACAACATCTAAAATTATTTGACTTTAATCTCTTTTTTTTGAATTACATTTTGAGTCAAAGATAACACCAAAAATTTAGTGTGATAATATTTGAGCAACATATCTTACAACAAATCTAGTCTTTCATGCTCGTACAAAACATGTGGAAATTGATTTTCATTTTTTTCGAGAATGAGTTTCAACTAAACAATTAACTGTCTTTTGTATCTCTGCGAAAGATCAAATTGTTGATATCTTTACTAAGTCATTATCCAAACAATGCTTTTATAAACCGATAATCAAATCAATAACATGAAATCTCCCCGAGTTTGTCGAGGATAAAAGAGGATCAATCAATTAAGACTTAGTAAATCAGAAGAGAAATTATTAATATGACTTGCTCGTTATTAGAACAAATTAATCTCTTCTTTATAAATTTTTGTATTATACTTTCTTGATTTAGTGTTGTATTATATGTATAAATATGCCCTGCCAACAAGAGATAATAAGAATCCTTTATTATTTCTATAATATCTTCTTTATTAAATTTAACACATCCAACATTTCTGACTAATGCTGCAGCTCGGCGCATGGCGTGGGCGTCACATTGGACGAGCTCCCCTCCACGTACGTGCAATTCCAAACCGGATTCTTCGTCGGTATTATCTCCGCCTTCACGTTGGCCACCGTAATGTTCGTGAACGGCGCCTCCCACAGCCCCTCCAGCTTTCCGGCGATCTGCACGTTCGTCGCTACAACGTCACGGAAGTGGATCCCGGTCACCATAGGAATCGCTTCCAGGTCGTACGCGTCGTTGGGGTGCTCCCCGTAGTTGCCCGTCATCCACAGCAAGTACTTCATGTTGGTCAGCGTCAACGTTGTCACGGTCACGTCACTCACGAAGGCGCCCCGCCCGATCGTCGTCTTGATCCGCAACGCTGACGCAGTGTTGACGCCGACGATGCCGGACGCGTGGACGTCGGTGATACCGCCGGACATCTCGCTCCCGAGCGCGATGATGGCGCTGGTGGGGGAGACGCAGGAGAATTCGGTAATGTAGATGTGCTGGCTCGGCATGCCCCAGATGATGCCGTACTGGTCCCACCCGCTCTTGATGGCGATGCAGTCGCTGCCGGAGACGACGCTCGAGTTCATCACCCAAACGTATTCGCTAGAGTCTGCACAACAACCATTTATTAAATAAATAAATAGGACTGTCCGTGAATAAATTTGATATTCGATTTGATAAGAATTTATTTATATTCATTCGATGGTATTGAAATCAATTAAATAGTTTCTACGTAGACGACGTGATGACTAAGACACGTCTGAAGTTTTTTTTCGGATTCAGATGACTTTCGCATATCTTGATTATCACATCAAAGTTCATAAGATCTCCGTGATTTATCTCTCTCATAATAGCCATGAAATAAATCGATGGAAGTTGCTAGGTTGATGGTTCCAATATTTTTGTAGCAATCAATTAAATAAATAAATTTGAATAGTTTCGTAAATTAAATAAATAAGTTTGAATATATATGTATTCGATTTATTAATATTCATGAACGGTATATTCGTGACCTATATTCGTAAACAGTATTTGAAAAGAATTTAAAAAATATGTTCATAAATATAACTTTCAAAATAAATAAACACGCTCACTGATCAATCAAACAGAACATCAAAGTTGATTCAAATTTAAAAATGAAAATTTAATATTAATTAAACAAGTTAAATCCAAACTCGTACCCGGAATGATCCCGTCGGTGTTGGGAGAGTCGGTCGGTGCAATAATTGTGACGCCTACAACGGCGACATTGCTGCGGAGAATCAAAGTTCCGCAAAAGTCAACTAAGAACGAGGAGAGAAGTCAAACTAACAGACCGATCCAAATTTCTCACTTACTTGCTATAAACAGGATGAATATGCCACGACGGAGAGTTGACCAAAACGACATTAGAGATGACGACGTAACTGCAGTCCATGAACTCGACCAAGTAACCTCTCGTGTGATCGAGATAGCCCTCGCTGAACTGATGCCACCATGTTTGGCCTTGCCCGTCGATGGTTCCATTGTTCCCTGAAGATCAAATTAAAACGAGGATCGATCATATTAATTAATAAATTCAATTAATGCATGTTTTAAATCTCCATTGAAGAAGTTTTTTTGCACCGATCGAATAAATTAATACCTGTAATTTTGACATCATAGAGATCGTATCCCATAATGAAGTTGGTATATCTTGGTCCAGGTAAATCCCTTCCTCTGCCATAAGAAGGCAATGGTGCAATCGTAGACCACTCATTCAAATTCTGCAGCAATATTAATTTTATTTTTCATGGATTATTAACCTTTTATTTATTAGCTAAGTTTTTGAGATATGTATAAAGAGAATTGATCTTCAGCACACTTCATCCGTTTGCTCTCATGCACGATGCTATCTCGGCCGTCGATTTAACGTGATTGAGAAATATATAGTTCTTTGCACGCGCACGCATCTCTTCTCGCCCGACCACCGTAGTCCGAAATCCGTCGACGAACGGTCAGAATCCGATCGCTATCAGGCCGTCATCGATTTCCTGAAAGACGGCGCTTGGGATCCGATCGATTTCCGATCGGAATAAGGTGCCATCGTGGCTGCCAGTGCCGCGGCTAGTGGCACCCGCGATGACACCTGATTCTGATCGAGAATCAGTCGGATTCCGACCGCAATTAGTGGGAATTTGGTGACGGTCTGACAGCGATCGGATTTCGATCGGATTTCGGAATCCGGCCGCATCGTAGTCATCAGTGCCATGGCCACTAGTGGCCACCGGATTCCGGTCGTCGGCTTAACGGCGGCGAATTCCGGCTGGGATCCAGTCATCCACCGGCGATTCCGGACTGCACTGGTCAACCGAGAAGAGATGCAGAGATCACGTCGTGCACGCGCGCGAACGGATGAAGCACATATATATACCTGAGTGGCGAGGATGACGGCGTCGCGCTCGAGGAACAGAGTGAAGTTGCTGGTGAGATTGAAGGGTCCGGTGACCCACCTCCCCGCCGGGACAACCAGCATGGCTCCTCCGTCGCCCGCAAATTGGCTGAGGCTGGCGACGGCCGCCGCGAAGGCCGCGGTGTTCGACGTCAAGCCGTCGCCGACGCCGCCGAAGTCCGTCAGCTTCGCCACGTGCTTGCGGTTGGGGCTCCACCAGCTAAAGTCGCCGGCCGCCGGAGGCGCTGCGATCGAAAGCGTAAGCGCCGCCGCCCACAAAAGCAACTTCCAATGCGCCTGCGCCATGATATATGAGCAAGTCGATCGAAATAAATAAAAGAAAAAGAGTCGAAATTAGTTAAATAATTACGTGAACTCTTTTCAACTCCATGGTTATAAAGAAAAGAGAGAGAGAGAGAGAGAAGGATAAAAATTGACTTATGGTGGAAGTTCTTAACTCATAATTCTCAATATGGTCATGAACTTAACAAAGACTCATTTAATTCAAATATATGTGTAAATTATTTAAACTTTTAGAAAGTTTGATGACTACATTCCGGCTTAATTTTTTTTTTTTTTCATAAATGCCATCTTATATCTAAAATTTTAATTTAATGTATAAGGAAAAAATAAATTGGATGAGTAATATAGAATAATATAAAATGAAAACAAATACCAAATGGTTAATTTATTCTAATATCAAATTAAATTTTTAAATTTTAAATAAATATTTTAAAGGTTGAGTTTAAAGAATGCCGTTTAACTTTATGATCAGCCTGGCAAATATTAGGCACAATGATAAAACTTAATAGTGCACACGATTTTAATATTTTTTTATGACCTTCATTGAACTGGAGAAACATTAAATAAAGATATATAAAATATGGAAATTTAGGAAAAATCCATTCGGATAATCAGGAGTTTGTTTAATGAATAAAATACGACTTTCACATTAGATCGTCATTCAGTAATAGCACGACTGTAAAGTTAAGACTAAACTGTAAGAAAACTATATATGAGCATTTTTCTGATTTACTTTTGATGGCGGATAGAAATCACTTAAGTTCTAATCTTATCATACTTAGCTATTGGCGAGGTGTCCCGAAGATCTGTGAGATAGTGAGAGATGATCCTCGGTATTTCATGGTTCTGAGCGAAGTAAAAAAAATAAATCTTTTATAGATAAAAAAAATTATTTTTCAATAAAATAGAGCTCCTTTTCTATTTAATTATATAAAAAAAAATTCTTTGAACCTGGACAGAGCCTGTTGTTTCAGTCCAGAGTTAGTCAGATCAAAGATTATCAATAAAAAAATATAAAATAAAGTAAAAACGCATTAAAAATAAAAGAAACAATTATATTTTGTTGAACACTCTGCAGTTGGTGCGTGTCTCTCGGTTGTCGCCAAGACGCCGATGTCGATCTTCCTCACCGCCGCTGCCGCAAAATCGCCGTGAAGACGCCTCAATTGTGCGCCGAATCGCTTTCACTGCTTCAAATTTTTCCGTTTCAATTTCAAAATTATTTCGTAGAACAATTGCGATGCGGATTTATAATAAATAAAAAAAATATAAATATAAATTATATTATTAATAAAAAATAAACTATAGGAAGCTATTAAAATTTAAAATTACAAATAAAAAAAGCCTATCAAATATTTTTTTATTTGAATATAAATAAAATATTAAAAAATCAAAACAAAATTAAATCTATGCAAATAAATAGTGGTCTCAAAATTTACTATGGTCACTGCCACAGCGAGAACAATACTCCTCCATCCTTCTTTTTCATAGAATATTATTTATCGGAAATTTAACACACCATAAGGCATAAGGCATATCTGTATCGGAATGTCAGTTCAAATCATTTTTTATTCATTTTGACGAACCATCACCTGGTCCAACACGAACAACCTCTTGTTCCTTGGGATGCCCTGGTAATTGCTAGTTGTCGTCGAACTCAAGCATGCTCGGTGGGTCTATCGACAACAAATTGATGTTAGGCACTGCCGCCACACTCACATTGCGGTCAGTGTCAAGTCGATTCTCGATATCACATTGAAGTTGTAGATCCGATCGTTAAAGGGAGGGTAAGGTTCATCGAAACAGTTACAGAATGGTCGGAACAAGTGTTCCGGCATGGGAACGCCTCACACCACGTTAATTTTCCGATGAGGAACGATGATGATCATGGTGTTAGTTCGTGGCAGTTCCACGAACTGCACAGGCAGTTCGTGGAACCGCCTCGAGCACGCCCGTGCGTGCGTCTCCTTCCCTTAAAAGGGAAGGAGTGCGTCCAAGGCGAGTTTTTTTCCCCCCGGAGAAAAGAAAAAGGAGATGAAACATCCAGCGATTTGGTTTGTGGAAGCGAGAGGAATCTTCCGGCTGTGATCATTTCCTCCGACGCAAGTCCAAAATCCTCCAACCGGATAAATTCAACCAAGAACAGGTATATATTTAGATCTACATTGGTATCGAGCATGCTGACGCCGCGACGCCTGAGCGGCCGGAGCGGCGATGCCAGCGCTGGCGCCGATCGGCAGCCGAGGCCACCGGAGGCGGCGGCCATCGGGCGCGAGGCGGCCTTTGAGGCGGCTGCGCCACCGCTGCCGGAGGAGGTCGGACGGCGAGGACGGCGACGGGTTGTTGCCGACCGAATCGCGGCCGGTTCTCGCGGTAGGCGGCGGCCGTGGTGCTCGTAGGCGGCGCGTGGCGCTGTGCCGGAGGGCGGGCGCCGTACGTGAGGCGCCGACCGTCGTGCGGAGGCACCAAGGCCACTTGCTACGCAGGAGCGCGCCGGGGATTAGCGCGACGAAAACTTGCTATTTAATAAATAAAAAAAAAGTTTTTTTTATTTTATCTGTTTCGTACAGATATAGCATAAAAAAATTAAAATAAATTTTTTTTATATATTTATTAATCTGTTTAGAACAGATTATAAAATTGGGCTTTAAAAAAATTAGTTGGGCTTAATTGGTTAATTGGGCTGTTCAATTTGGGCCGAATTAATTGGGTTGTTCAATTAGAATTAATTAATTTTCATTGATTTGGTAGAATTAATTGGGCATTGATTTGGGCGAATTAATTGGCTTTTATTTATTAGTAGAATAATTGGGCTTTAGACTTAATTTAGCCCGGCTTAATTGGGCCTAATTAAATGGATTTTGAATCAAATTTTAATTGGACATGGGTTCAATTAATTTGATTCCAATAGAAGACTTAGTGTCTAATTAAATTCACACAAGAATTGTTAAATACGGAAAATCTAAAATACTAAATTTAATGGCCAAAAATTAAGAGAAATAATCCCAAGAATTATTTTGAGATTTTTGGAGAATTTTAGAGATTTTTGAGATTTTTCTGGAATTTAATGGAATTTATATAATAATGGGTTGCGGAAAGATTTAATAGGTTTTATTAAAGCCTGTTTGGAATATCGATTAATGAGAGGTTAATAAGTTTCATTAACCTATAATATAGAAAGGAAACCTAAGTTAGGGTTCCTTAATATCCTATTTTTCCTCCCGATTCGACTATCTCCTTTCACTAGCTTTTCTTCTTGGCCTCATCTCCGACCACGCCACAGCCTAGCATTTGCCTCCCATGGCACTGCCGCCTGACGCGACGCGATTCTGGCGCCACCGCAGACGCACTCTTCTTCGGCCGCTCGACGAGGTCGCCGAGGTTGTTGCTCACAGGCAGAGCTTGTCTTCGTCGGCGCCGCCCTCCTCACTTCTGATCGCCGCCCTTCTCGGTGCCCAGGTCGCTGCTTTGCCCTTCCTCGCGGCCGAGTCTTCTTCTTCCTCACGTCGCCACCCACAGCACCGGCCGCCGCCTTCCCAGTGCTCTGGCCGTCGGTCCTTACCTCTGAGTCGTCGTCCTCGCCTTCGCCGGTGCCGCCCTCGCTCCAGATCAGCCACCGCTGCTAGCCCTTCTTCCTCCCGACGCCACCCACAGCATCAGGCGGCTGTCCCTCCGCAAGCTCCGGCAACTGCTTGCCTTTCGCCGGTGAGGGTGGAGCTTCAGGTAAATACCTAGATTTCCTCTGGTTTTCTTGCTGTACAAGGATTCTATGGGTGTGGTGGGGGGCAGTGATTAGGTCAGCAAGGAAGTGCCGGCTGTGAGAGGCTGTGAGGGTTTTGTTTGGAGGGTGTCGTGTGGTTTGGGTTGGAAGTGGTCGTGCAAGGTCGGATGTTAGTGGGCTGTATATGGAATTCCTAGGGCGGGTGAGCTTGATTGGTCGATTGGGTTGATTACGGTGTTATCCGTTTGATGGGCATGTTAGTGAGCGAGGAATGGTTCAAAAATGTGTTACTCGGAGGATATGGGATTTGGGCTAAATTAATTGTATGGATTGTTTGTGGACAAGGAAAATTGGAAATAGTTTGGGTTAATTGGGATATAAAGGAAATCGATTAATTATTCGATTTGTCGTTGAATTGTATTTTTGTGCTTGACTATAGTCATGCTTTATGCAGGTTTCGGTCACGAGGCAGGTCCCCAATCGTGACGATTTGGTTCATTCTTGCGGGTATATATTCAGGCGGGTATTTTGACTTAATTTTTAGATTAAGTCAAGTTGATATGCTAGTTAGGATAGCTTACAATAACTTTTCATGTTTATATGCCTGGTATGCTTTTGGTGTCTACTAGATACATGCATGTGATAGGATATGCTTATATCTTCCCTGTTATATTTGGATCATGGTTACTTGGATCAGTTATATGCACTTATTGATTTTGCATATTATTCGGATAGATATTTGTGGTTGGATTTACATGCTTTAGTATCATGCACCATCTTGCATGTTTGCATGCTGGCTGGACGGGGTTCCATTATTGTTGAGCCCGCAGCTAGTTACATGGCCTGCACACACTACCACTCATGGGTTAGTGGTACATTAGGAGGGTGTGTGCAGTTGCTCTTGTTGGTGCAGTGGGCACCAAAGTCGAACCGATATTTTGATTATGGCAAAAGGCTCAATAGTTAAGAGTATATTTGTTATCTTACGAGCTCAATTAAGTGTGCAGAAATGCTAAAGTTGAGCGGAAGGTCTGCGACACCCGGTGGGAACCGAGGTGGTCGGGCAACGCCAGAGGGACTTCGGAGGAAGCCGAGGTACTCGGGTGAAGACCGGAAGCGAGGCTACAAGGTAAGCTCGTGTGAAAGCGAAGCAAGGTCGTTAAGCGTAGATCCGACCCAATACCTCCAATGGAAGGTCTAGGTCGAGATCAAATGGTTAGAACCATCGTACTTTATATTTTAAGCTAACTTGTACTGCAGTCCAAAACCCTTTGACTACAGTCAACTGCTAGTCAAGTTCCAGCCTCGAGAAGAGCTCGAATTTCAAGGGGGTGAATTTGGACTTGACTCGTGTTTTGGTACAAAGGGTGATGTGGCATCAAGGTGGACATCCAAACCATCACCAAGCTTCCTTGTGGTGGACGCCCAAGATAAGGTGAGTTGGCACAAGATGGTTGGCTCCCATGATGTGGCACAAGTTGAATGGCTCCAACAAGTTGGCGCCCAAGGAGGTTGGAGGTGGCACAAGGTGGTTGGATGAAACACCTCATCCTCAAGTTGGCGCCCAAGGAGGTTGGAGGTGGCACAAGGTGGTTGGATGAAACACCTCATCCTCAAGTTGGCGCCCAAGGAGGTTGGAGGTGGCACAAGGTGGTTGGATGAAACACCTCATCCTTGAGTTGGCGCACAAGGAGGTTGGAGGTGGCACAAGGTGGTTGGATGAAACACCTCATCCTTGAGTTGGCGCAAAGGATGTGGATGAACAAGTCTTGGGGGATAAGAACCTCACCTTGGACACTACCTATGTCTAAATTCATAGATCAATATCCATAAATAGACATGTTCAAGCCAAACAAATAACAAGAATTCAAGAGCTCTCAACACGCCGTCGTAACGCCGCTACTACTACTCACATTTGCTACGACGAAGTGCCGCCGACAACGAAAGCTACATCTTCTACTTATAAGAGTTGTCGATATATTTATTTAAGTTCTACTTCTTTAAATTGTCTTTGTGCTTTAATCGTAACAAGGAAAGGGGGAGTGTCCCTTTGCCTTGATTTCTTTTTGTAATCGTTGCTCCTACTTCCAACGAAGAGGAGTGGTTTTAGTAAATTGCCCTCCGTACGTGATCAAGGATCACTAGGGCCGTGGATTAGCAATCGAAAGATTGTGAACCACGTAAAAATATCTTGTCTACTTTATATTTCCGCTGTGCATTCTCTACTTGCTTTTTACTTATTGCAAAAGTTTTTAACGACACCGTATCGCTATTCACCCCCCCCTCTAGCGACACTTTCGATCCAACAATTGGTATCAGAGCCGGGGGCGCTAAGATTCGGTGAAACCACCAATCTAGCTTTGTTTTTTTTTTTTTACAGATTTTTTATTTATTTATTTCTGTTTTCGTATAATTATTTCACTTGCTTATCTTCTCCTACATATAGAATTGCATTAGAGGCTTTAGGATCCGGATAAGGTTGTCCTTCGGGTTAGATCCCGAGTAAGGTTGTCCTCCGGAACTTCAACGACATTCGCATTTGATTGTTTATTTCTTTTTGCAAGTTACATTTTATATATTTTTTTTACTTCTCAAGCTACTAATCCAAGACGAAAGTCTTGGAATATTCTTTCCAGGTGTGTTTTGCAAGATTCTTTTCGTCGTTCTTCTTCTTGTTTTTAAATGGCCCATCTCGAAGGGTTTAGCATCACGACCCCGTTTTACAACGGTAATGACTTTCGTTATTGGAAGGGTCGGATGGAATGCTTTCTTAAAACCCAAATCGAGATGTGGATCGTAATCAAACCGGTTTCACACTTCCTTTTTATGAAGATGGTGATTCTTTGGGTTACGATCAATGGTCAAATTCCATGTAAAATCAAGTAGAAGCCGTTGCCAAGGCAAGTCAAATATTTCATTGTGGGTTGTCCAAGGAAGAGCTCAAACGCGTCGGCCCCTTCATTAGTGCAAAGGACTTATGGACCAAGCTAGTGGAACTACACGAAGGCACCGACGACACGAAGGTATGTAAAAGAGATTTACTTTTAAATAAATTGTATAACTTGAAAATGCAGGAAAACGAGACCGCAACTCAACTACATGCTTGATCCAAGACATCGTCAACCAACTCCATGCCATCGGACAAAAGGTCGAGAATCGCGACCTTATCAGGTATTCTCTTAACTCGTTTCCTAGGACCACCTTGTGGGCATCCATGGTCGATGCCTACAAGGTCTCCAAGGACCTTTCTAAAATTAGGTTAGACGAATTGTTTGAACTTGAATTACATGAGCAAACTAACGTGGTCGGTGAGAAGAGTATTGCGTTAGCTGCAGAGTTCCAAGAAGAAGAAGCCCGCAAGCAAGCCACCCTCGGAGGAAGAAGACGATATCCAAGCTCTAATGGCCAAGCCGACCGAGCACGACTCAAACCAAGAAGAGTCCGAGTCGAATCCGATGATGAGCTTCCATTCAAGACAAGCCACGGATCCGTATCCGGTTCAAAAGAATCATTAAGGGTAAGTCGGTCGTTACTTAATACTTTGTATGGTGCAATTAAATTTTTAAATAAGAAACTAGCTAAGTCCGAGTCCAAGGTCGAGACCCTAATTGAGGAGGTTAACCTTCTCAAACATGAGGTCTCCTAACCTCTTCGACTACTCAGATTCAAGAGGAGGACTCAACCTGCTGAAAAGCTTGAAGTTGAGAACTCGCTTTGAAAACACAAGTCAAGACCTTAGGAACACGTTGGAAAGGTTCACTTTGGGATCCAAGGGACTTGACCTCTTACTTGGATCACAAAGGGCCGTGTACAACAAGGCCGGACTCGGGTTTAACTCAAATACAACCAATAAGTCATATATGTCTATAGTAAACCAACATAAGAAAAATGTCCAAGCATGGGTCCCTAAGATCACTTTGATTTCAACTTTAGGATCTAACATGTATTGGGTTCCCAAGGACCAAATTCACTATGTGAATAGACCCACTCGATTCAATGGTCCAGGGGGAGCCAATACAAAATGTATTTTTGTTAAGTCTTAGAAATTGCATGCTTAGTTTTTCCTTTATTTTTAGAATGGTTAGATAGGACTCATAACCAACTAAAATCCTGCGAAAAGATTGAGCCTCTGAGCCTCTTTTCAAAAAATAAACCAACTAAAATCCTATTTAAAAGATTGAGCCTGGGAGCCTCTTTTCAAAAATAACTAGTTAGACCAAGACGTAGTCTCAAGTAAGTCGAGTTATCAATTTCTTGAAATTAGCTTTGTCTAAGGAAGTGGTCGTTGTTCCGATCAAAGAAGGCCTCTGTGCCTCGCCACGACCTGGAAGCTAATCTCTTGAAAAGATTACTTGATGAGCTTAGACTAAATCCGAATCTAACCTAATGTTGGTTAATTTAAATTCATTAAAATTAATCAAGTAAAATTGATAGTCATCTCACAATAACACATAGGAATAACATGTTTTGATCATGTAGATATTGGTGAGATGATTTAGGTTTAAAAACTTATAAACAACCCTTTAGTAATTCCAATATCCGATCCAACTACCTTATGTGTAGGATCAATGGATGTTGGACAGTGGTTGCTCCCGACACATGACCGGGGATCAACTCAAATTTTCGAAGTTACGATTCAAACGACAAGGATCGGTAGCCTTGAAATAACGGCAAGCTCAAAATCATCGGATCAGGTGATATTGAGCTCAACTCTAACTTTACAATTCAAAATGTCTTATTAGTAGAAAACTTTCAATATAATTTACTTAGTGTAAGCCAATTGTGTGATAACAATTATAAGGTCATATTTCTAGAAAATGAATGCGTAATCAAAATAAATGCAACATCTAAAATAATACTTAAAGGAACTAGGAGTAGCAACATCTACACAATAAATTTACCCAACTCCTCAACCAAGTGTCTTATGACACAAAGAAGAGGAATCTTGGTTATGGCAAGAAGACTGACACTGCACCCAAGACTCGCCCACAAGATGAGTCGAGTGGCTTGCTTATAGGTTTGCCTAAACTAAACAACTTGGATAATAAAATATGTAATGCTTGTCAACAAGGTAAACAATCTAGGACACAACATCAATTAACTAATCAAGAACGAACCAAAAGTGTTCTTGAGCTCCTACACATGGATCTATTTGATTCACATGGAGCTAAGTCACTCAATGGTAGTCAATTTTGCTTAGTCATAATTGACGACTATTCTAGATTTACTTGGGTTAGGTTTATCAAACATAAAAATGATACCCTAGACCAACTAATCAATCTTTGTAGGTTAATCAAAAATCAAAAGAACCTTAAGATTAAAAGACTTAGAAGCGATCATGGTGGTGAATTCGAAACCACAGGTGTTTACTGATTGTCAGAACCTAAACGGATACCACCATGAGTTTTCATGTCCTAGAACCCCACAACAAAATGGGTTAGTCGAACGGAAAAATAGAACCCTACAAGAAGCCGCTAGGACAATGTTAAACGAGTATAACCTACCCGATAGATTTTGGGCCGTTAGTACGGCTTGCTATGTCCAAAATAGGATCCTTATGGTAAAGAGGCACCAAAAGTCCTCGACGAGATTTATCACGATAAAATACCGAACATCAAATACTTTAGGTATTTGGATGCAAGGTACATATCTTAAACACTAAGGATTACCTAGGAAATTCAAATCCAAAACCTCATCTGAACCTTTCTAGGATACTCAACCACTAGTAGAGCTTATAGGGTATACAATCACGACACTCTTAGAGTCGAAGAAACCATTAATATAGTTTTCGACGAAGGACACGAACCCGTTCAATCCTTAACAAAACCAACTAGCAAATCAACTTATAGCAAACCCGACTGATCTTGAACTTGAATCTCGGCCCTAACCCAAGTCATCCTATCGAAAGTGATAGATGACCCTAACCCAAGTCATCCTATCAATCAAGTTATAGGTGATCCAAATTTAGGGTTCAACTAGAGCTTCATACCAAACATTAGTCAAAATCTCGTTAATTTCCAAAATCGAACCCAAAACTATTGAACAAGCACTTCTTGATCCCGACTGGATTATTGCTATGCAAGAAGAGCTAGCTCAATTCACTAGAAATGAAGTCTGGGAATTAGTACCACCACCTAAAGAAAAATCAATTATTGGAACAAGGTGGGTATTTCGAAATAAACTTGATGATAAAGGTGAAGTAATTAGAAATAAAGCTAGGTTAGTCGCAAAAGGGTTTAGTCAAGTCGAAGGTTTAGATTACGATGAGACCTACGCCCCCGTAGCAAGACTAGAGTCCATCCGAATGTTGTTAGCATATGCTGCACATCGAGGTTTTAAATTGTTTCAAATGGATGTCAAGTCAGCATTTTTGAATGGATACATTAAGGAAGAAGTTTACGCTACCAACCTCCGGATTCAAAATCTAGATAAACGACCATGTCCTTAGACTTAAGAAAGCCCTATATGGACTCAAACAAGCCCCAAGAGCTTGGTACGAAAGGCTTTCGATCTATCTTAAGTCCAAAGGATTCAACCAAGGTTTAGTCGACTAACCTTATTCGTTAAAACCGTAGGAAAAGAAATCTTTATAGCCCAAATCTATGTAGATGATATAATTTTGGAACTACCAACTCGATCCTCGCTAAACTAATTCATCTCACTTATGGAAAGTGAATTTGAAATGAATTTAGTAGGAGAGTTAAGTTTCTTCTTAGGTTTACAAATTAAACAAACTAAAGATGGAATATATTTACATCAACAAAAATATACTAAGGACTTAATAAATCTATTTGGAATGCAAGATGCTAAAATAATTAATACACCTATAGCAACTAATGTTAATATAAACGAAGATGTAGAAGGAAAACCCGTTTACCTAAAATACTATAGGAGCGCAATAGGAAGTCTCCTATACTTAACCGCGAGCCGACCCGACATTTTATTCGCGGTAAGTATGTGCGCAAGGTTACAAACCTGTGCCAAGGAGTCTCACCTAACCCTAGTCAAGCGTATCCTTAGATATCTAAAGGGCACGCTAAACGTAGGTATTTGGTACCCTAGATCTACCGAGTTTAATCTAATCGGCATCTCGAATTCGACTATGCCGGTAGTAAACTCGATAGAAAGAGCACGAGTGGTTGTTGTCAAATCCTAAGCCCAGTGAGTTAGTGCAAGAGGAAGCAAAGATTGCGCTTGCCTTATCTACCACCGCCGAATACGCGATGGGTGAGTGTGTCTCTCAGCTCCTGTGGATGAAGCACACTCTCCAAGACTTTAGCTTAATCTTTAACAACATTAAAACCTACATAGATAACATCAGTTCAATTAAATTAACTAAAAATCCAATATGTCATTCTAGGACAAAACATATAGAAGTTAAACACCACTTCATTAGGGAACATGTAACTAATGGAACTATACAACTAGAGTATGTTGAGTCCAAATCAAACCTAGCGGACATCTTCACCAAACCACTACCCGAATTTAGTTTATTAAGACGAAAGTTAGGTATGTGCGTAATAGAGTAGGATTTAAAATTCTCTATATATGTACTCTATTTTTGCTTCTTTTTATGAAATTAGCCTAAGTCTTACCTTAGAAATCATATACCTATAGATTTAAGGAGCCAACACATCTCACAACACATAGGACTAATGTGTTTGTGTACTTAGCCACGTAGACGGGCGTGAGATGTTAGGACCTTACTCCTGGTTCCAGATGTAGATTCAGTGCATCGATATGAACCATGGAGTATAATTATTTAAAATTAATCAACTCCTTCAAGACTTATTGATCATTCTATATCAATCAAGTCCAACCGGAGTTGTACATTTTAGATGAACATATTTTCAAGCTTTTTAAAAAAAAAATATATATATATATATATATATATATATATATATATATATATATATATATATATATATATATATATATATATATATATATATATATATATATATATATATATATATATTGGGAACTTGCTTGGACTTACAAACCCTAAAATATATTTACAAACTTTTTGAGTTAAGGCAAAAGGGGGAGAAAGTCACAAAAGTAACCAAAATTAACCAAAATTAAAGGGGAAGAAAGTAAACAAAATTATTACCTTTTATATTAAGTAATTCCGATTACTTAAGCAACTATTAAGGGGGAGTAAAAATTATTTTTCAAGAACTCACCTTCGGTCAAGGGGGAGGTTACCTCAAAGGGGAGAACTTGAAACAATAATATTTCTCATTCATATTTAATCATTATGCTAGCTCATTCATATTTAATCTTTATGCTAGCTCATTCATGCTTAATCATTATGCTAGCTTAATTTTTCCTTAACTTTTGTGTCGGTTTGCCATGAATCAAAGGGGAGATTGTTGGTGCAAAGGCACCAAAGTCGAACCGGTATTTTGATTATGGCAAAAGGCTCAATAGTTAAGGGTATATTTGTTATCTTAAGGCTCAAATGTGCAGAAATGCTAAAGTTGAGCGGAAGGTCTGCGACACCCGGTGGGAACCGAGGTGGTCGGGCAACGCCAGAGGGACTTCGGAGGAAGCCGAGGTACTCGGGTGAAGACCGGAAGCGAGGCTACAAGGTAAGCTCGTGTGAAAGCGAAGCAAGGTCGTTAAGCGTAGATCCGACCCAATACCTCCAATGGAAGGTCTAGGTCGAGATCAGATGGTTAGAACCATCGTACTTTATATTTTAAGCTAGCATGCTGCGGTCCAAAACCCTTTGACTACGATCAGCTGCAAGTTCGACCTCGAGATCGAGAAGAGCTCGAATTTCAAGGGGTGAATTTGGACTTGACTCGTGTTTTGGTACAAAGGGTGATGTGGCATCAAGGTGGACATCCAAACCATCACCAAGCTTCCTTGTGGTGGACGCCCAAGATAAGGTGAGTTGGCACAAGATGGTTGGCTCCCATGATGTGGCACAAGTTGAATGGCTCCAACAAGTTGGCGCCCAAGGAGGTTGGAGGTGGCACAAGGTGGTTGGATGAAACACCTCATCCTCAAGTTGGGCCCAAGGAGGTTGGAGGTGGCACAAGGTGGTTGGATGAAACACCTCATCCTCAAGTTGGCGCCCAAGGAGGTTGGAGGTGGCACAAGGTGGTTGGATGAAACACCTCATCCTTGAGTTGGCGCAAGGAGGTTGGAGGTGGCACAAGGTGGTTGGATGAAACACCTCATCCTTGAGTTGGCGCAAAGGATGTGGATGAACAAGTCTTGGGGGATAAGAACCTCACCTTGGACACTACCTATGTCTAAATTCATAGATCAATATCCATAAATAGACATGTTCAAGCCAAGCAAATAACAAGAATTCAAGAGCTCTCAACACGCCGTCGTAACGCCGCTACTACTACTCACATTTGCTACGACGAAGTGCCGCCGACAACGAAAGCTACATCTTCTACTTATAAGAGTTGTCGGTATATTTATTTAAGTTCTACTTCTTTAAATTGTCTTTGTGCTTTAATCGTAACAAGGAAAGGGGGAGTGTCCCTTTGCCTTGATTTCTTTTTGTAATCGTTGCTCCTACTTCCAACGAAGAGGAGTGGTTTTAGTGAATTGCCCTCCGTACGTGATCAAGGATCACTAGGGCCGTGGATTAGCAATCGAAAGATTGTGAACCACGTAAAAATATCTTGTCTACTTTATATTTCCGCTGTGCATTCTCTACTTGCTTTTTACTTATTGCAAAAGTTTTTAACGACACCGTATCGCTATTCACCCCCCCCCCCTCTAGCGACACTTTCGATCCAACAGCTCTGTCAGGCTCCGCTGGTCCGCTCATGGGTAGCGACGAGGCAGCGTGGTAGCGGGCAGGGATCCCTCCTCTGGTCTATGACACCGGGAGATGAGAGCTTAGCTCCCCCACTATGTTTGGGGCAGGAGGATAGGTGTACTCCGACAGCATCCTGTCCACTCGGTCACTCAGGAGCAGTGATGGCAGAGTGCACAGTTGTCACAGCCCTACCCACTCGGCTTCACCATTGCGTGTGAGGCGGCTGACTGGCGTCAGGGGTGACCATGTCATTGGCACGTCATGCACTTTGCACGGATTGCATTTGTATTGTGTTTGCTGCATTTGTATTGATGCCTTGGATGTGCATATGATTGTCATGCATACAGGATACATGTTTATATATGGACAGGACTTTATTACTTCTAGTCAGGCACATGCTCCTATATCAGGGTAGGAGATTCAGGTAAGTACAGTCATTTTGTATTTCTTGCTTGCATACCCTATTTATGTGAGACTGTACCGGCATGATATTTTTATTGTTAGCTATATCTTACTTTGCATATCTACTATACCCGCAGAGTTCTTTGAACTCACCCCGTTGATTTATATCTATTTCAGGATGGAGCTGTCAGGAGAGTCCAGCTGCCAAACCCCCTCGTCGTGGAAGTGTATTTTGTTATTTGTGTTTACGGTTTTTGGGTATTTGGATTAGAATATATGTTTAGGACTGGAGTTGGATATTTGTACCTGTGGATGTTTTGGTATGTCCTTAGGGACCTTTGATCGGATTTTTATTTCGATTGGATTTCGGTTGAGTATTCCTGCGGATGGCGTAAAGGGGTAAGTCTAGTTAGAGTAGACTTTTGTTTACCTAGATTTGTTGGCCTGAGGCCTTATTATTATCTGCGTGTGATGTGGTATGATTCCGGTCGTGTTGACCGATGTATAGTGGCCGTGTAGGCCTTGTATAAAATTGGTATTGTCACCCGTACAGGGGAGATGCTGTCGGATTTTCGTCTGGCGGGGACTCCCTCGGGGCGTGACAATTTATTTGGTATCAGAGCGTAGGTTTCCGAGTTCCTTAGGGTCTTTGGGTTATGGAGTTCGCCAAGTTTGGCAGGTTAACTGGGTATTTTCGGAGTTTTACGGATTTCCGACGATTTTTATGTTTCGGAAATTCGAGGTATTATTGACGAGGTCAATATGGGGGATTTGGCGGCGACAGGACATCTCCAGACAGCTAACAGGTAAATAAATTCTAGAAAATTTCCTAGATTTAGTACATATTTATATTGGTTATGCGGTGATATCATGTTTTATCTAGTATTGTTTTAACCTGATATCTATTGGATTGTTAGATTTTTAGGTTGCTGGTTTATAGATAGCATTTGGTTATAAATTGCTATTACTGCTATACGTAGCTTGTTATCATTGTGATAAAAATGATTAGATATTATTGGTAGATGTTTACCTCTTAGGATTTGACTAGTATTAGGATTATTAGACTAGTTGAATAATATGACTAAGATGGATAAATTCGTAGAAGGCATGAGGACATGATTACATAGCTTATGTAGTTTAGAGTATATATAAGCATCTGATGCTTTATTTATATATTGCCTCGACTTTGTTCTGGCATTGACTTTGTTCTGGCATGACCCTTTAGATATACCCTAATTAATTTCGGCTATTGATTGCCATTGGTATGACTATGCTGTCGTTTATTAGACAACATGTTATATGTTTATGGTTATGAGTTTTTGCGGTGGATACCATAATTAAGACTGGTAGAGGTAGAATAACTTAGATGAGGTTATTCTGTAGGAGCGGATCTCAGGAATGAAACAACATTAGTGGAACCCTAGGTGTTGGAACCCTAGGCGAAATAACCGGATGTGCATATTGGTATGTGATTACCCATTTACTGTTTCAGTGATATGGTGATCGGAGGTCGAATGATTAGGATTCGATTAATCCTTACTATATCTCCCATTCTTGGTTGAGAGAGAGAGTCTACAGTAGAGTCTCTCTATAGGTAGGTGCTTTGTATATTGTGGTCAATCATGCCCCCATACATGGTTGAGATAATCTACTGTAAGGATATACTCTTGCGTTATTCGTTCAGAGTTGGTGATAATCGGATTTGTATGACATCTGTAGCTAGATAGCTACTTTACAGGTTAAGTAACCACGAGATCTGTTCGTGGTAGCATGTTGTAGCATGCATGATTGAGCTGGTAGGACGATATAATTTGGGATTAACCCTCTTGAAGGGCTTGATAGTAGACTTGTGGTCCTTATTGGCCTTGATAGGCGTTTCCTATTAGTTGAGACGAAACCCTATGATTAATTGTCTCGACGTGATTATTAGTGGACTTATGATTTTGATCGACCTTGATAACCGATCATGTTAGAAGGGTTGGAACGCTAGACTTAACCATCTCGACTTATTTATTTATAAGTCGATGATCTTTACCGACTTTGGTAAACATTTCGTTTTAGAGGTGTTGAAACCCTCGCTTGACCGCCTTAATGGGTTTAATGGTAGATCGATGATCTTTGTCGACGTTGATGGTCGTTTTATGCTGGATGTATTGGATAACCCTAGGTTTAACAACCTAGGATAATCGATCGCTTCACGCGACCTATTGGTGATAGTATGCTAATGCTCGCAATGATAATTAGATATTTATATACGCTCTATCCACGCAGTCTCATTCGTGGTAGCATATAGCGCGCGTAGACCGTGCTATATTGATTGTCGACCCATGAGTACCGTTCGCGGTAGCTCATAGACAGTTCCCTTTTTATGCGAGAGCCACGAGACTTTATCGTGGTATCTGGATGTGCACTGCTTGTTGCAGTGGTTGAGTATGTTGCAGGTATATTTATTATACTGCTGATTAGGTTAGTTGCAGACTGATATTGGTACTCTGAGGGTTGGGTTACTCTAGCTTGTTCCCTGTGACTTTCATTATGTGCATTATGATTATGCACTATGGTCTATACATCCACAGAGTGGTTGTGCTTATCCCCTCCTCATTTATCCTCTAGGTTAACTGATGGAGGACATGTCATGTTGACCTACCTTCGAGTCGCTCAGAGAGTTCATTGCCGTGCTTGTCTCCCTGCATCGTCGGGATGCCGCTTTGTTTACTTGATTGGTGTTGCATTTTGATTGTGCACTTTGGATTTTGTCGCAATTGGATTTGGAGTCGTAAAACTATTTTACTTTGATTGATATATGTTTAGTCGTGCATGCATGCAGTTATTGAAATACTTATATTTCTATAATTATTTCGAGGTTTTTACCAGATCTGGTCCATGGATTTCGGAATATTGTCACTAAGGGGCTCTTTTGTCATTTGGATGACGGCTATGCCCCTAGGACGTGACAATTTTATTGGTTTACGGTTTTGGTTTGTGGGTTTTGTGTTTCGAGGATTTTAGTTTCCTTAGATTTTTGGGAGTTCTCGTGTTTTGAGACCAAGCAAGCTGAAGGATATCTCTGAGCTATAGGAAAAGTATTGTCGTTAGGGGTTACTGTACTTCAGTGGTTAGGAAAAGTATTGACTTAGGGAAATTGCCCCTACTCATGGTCGTGGACGAGTTCGATGACGTATTGACCTTGCGGAACCTAACGATGATTTCAGAAGTACGGACTCTTTAGAGGTGCCGACTGATGTCGAATTTGAAAGCTAGGGATTTGGCCTGCTAGTCACCAATTGGAGGATAAGGAGTAAACCCTCGGAGAGTATCAGTCCCAACTAATAGTGATTTGGTTATGGATAAGGCATGTATGCCTACACTGGTTAAGACGATGAAAGATTGTTTTACCTTATTATAGAAGGTGTTGTATGAGATGTTTATCTGTCCCAATATTTTTCTAGAGAAGATTTGGAACTCTTTGTTAAAAGAGAGATGAACCTTTGAGGTTATGCATCGATTATCGATGATAGAATGCGGTAGCTGTAGAAGAAAATGAATATCCTTCATTGTGGATATATATGATCTATTTAGATCAGCTATAGGATACCTATATATACTCTAGGATTGATTGGTGATTGGTGTGATGATATTGTAGTGACATGGTGTCCTACAATTATCATTGTCGTTGTAATGATTTTTATATCATCAGCTTAGAGTAAAGAGAATGCAGGTGTATAGTGATGACAATTTCATACTTGGTATGAATGGTATGAGCTTCTGGATATCATATTAAACTTATTGACGACTTTGTCGTCCAGGGATTTAGGAAATCGTATATTCTGGACACGATTGGATCATTTGTGATGGTGGCAGTTGGAGTTAAGCACTCGGCCACCGTAAATGATGATTTTCTGGTATTGATTTGATTATTACCATAGATATGGATAGGATGCTCTAGTGGTACTACACCGCTGATTGGTGATGGAATTTATTGGGTCTGAAGCTTGTGAACCTGGTTTCAGGGCTCAGACGATTGTTGACTTTACACGGTGTTGTGTGATCATTCTCGAGTGAAAGGAAGGTTAATTTATATCACGGATGCGATGTTTCAGAGAATGGAGAGTTTCTGATTTAGTTGATCGAGACGTATCCTATGTTTACGTCAAATGAGGAACTACGAGATGGTTTGTCATATATATATATGACGTGGACCTAGTAGGAGTTGTTATGTTGTTTTGTAGAGATGAGGAGCAGATATGCTTATGAGGTTTTAGCTAGCTACTGTGTAGTTGCATTTGAATTTCGGAAGAGTTATTATTGATTCGGGAACAACAGATAGATTCCTGTTGTGATGTTAGAGAGCATTTACCATAGAGTTGTACTCTTGCTCTACCGGTTCGGAATTAGTGATAGTGGAATTTGTATGTCGTAGGTGGCTAGATAGCTACGACATCTTGTAACTCTGAGTCCCAGTTGTGGTAGCATGTCATTGCCTGTAAGTAGTGCCTTTGACATTACTACGAGAGCCAAGAGGCTTGGTCATGATATTTTGATAAGTATTGCTGAAGATTGCAATAGGTTCTATATGTTGCAGATGTATCGGATTGTATTCGGAAAATAGTAAGTGTTGAAACGTTCTCCATGGTGGAACGACATGCAGGACATAGTTGATTGTGCGATTGCTGCGGTGTCAACTAGTAAAGGTGGTATATAAATAATCGGCAAGGTTACATGCAGAGATGGACGTGAAAGCATAGTATGATGGACAGTGTTGGGAGATTTTTTTTGGAATTCGGAAAGGACTTAGTATGATTGGCTAAGTCCGCTCATTTTCATTCGATCCATACGATGAGTTTGTTGGATCGCTGGATAGGTTATATTGTGGCGATTTCCGGGATCTTTGAGTAAGCGTATGCGATAGCGATTCAAGATTTACCTTAGGATTATGGTAAAGTCTTTACAGTCACGAATATAGAGCTCCACTCATGCTTAGATACTTATGATAGATGGTCGATATGAAGATACTATTCATACTCTGGAAGAGCTACTAGAAGCAAGTGTGATTTGATTTTAAGGGATATCAAGAACCCACTTAGTCACTTGAGGTGTGACTTGTCTCCAGATGCTTGAGATGGTTATAGGGACATCTCGTACTTATATACGAGTAGGAAATTTGGGGACCAAATTTTTATTAGTGGGGGAGAATGTTAAATACGGAAAATCTAAAATACTAAATTTAATGGCCAAAAATTAAGAGAAATAATCCCAAGAATTATTTTGGGATTTTTGGAGAATTTTAGAGATTTTTGAGATTTTTCTGGAATTTAATGGAATTTATATAATAATGGGTTGCGGAAAGATTTAATAGGTTTTATTAAAGCCTGTTTGGAATATCGATTAATGAGAGGTTAATAAGTTTCATTAACCTATAATATAGAAAGGAAACCTAAGTTAGGGTTCCTTAATATCCTATTTTTCCTCCCGATTCCTTTCCTCTTCGCCCGACTATCTCCTTTCACTTCCGTGCTCTCTGCTCTCTCGCGGAAATCCCTCTTTCCACTGCAACCGGCAGCCGCCGCCGCCGCAGTTTTCTTCTTCGGCTCCTCATCTCCGACCACCGCACCGTAGCAAGCATTTGCGCTCCCGCGGGCACCGTCGCCCCGACGCGACGCGATCTCGCCGTCCACCGCCGCACATGCCGTGCTCCCCTTCGCTGCCCGACGCTGAGGTCGCGCCGAGGTTGTTGCTCACAGGCAGAGCTTGTCTTCGTCGGCGCCGCCCTCCTCACTTCTGATCGTCGCCCTTCTCGGTGCCCAGGTCGCTGCTTTGCCCTTCCTCGCGGCCGAGTCTTCTTCTTCCTCACGTCGCCACCCACAGCACCGGCCGCCGCCTTCCCAGTGCTCTGGCCGTCGGTCCTTACCTCTGAGTCGTCGTCCTCGCCTTCACGGTCGCTCGCTCCCGGATCGACCATCACGCTAGCCCTTCTTCCTCCGACGCCACCCATCGGTAGTTTGTCCTCTCGCAAGCTCCGAATCGCTTGCCTTTCACGCCGTGAGGTGGAGCTTGTGTAAATACCTAGATTTCCTCTGGTTTTCTTGCTGTACAAGGATTCTATGGGTGTGGTGGGGGGCAGTGATTAGGGCAGCAAGGAAGTGCCGGCTGTGAGAGGCTGTGAGGGTTTTGTTTGGAGGGTGTCGTGTGGTTTGGGTTGGAAGTGGTCGTGCAAGGTCGGATGTTAGTGGGCTGTATATGGAATTCCTAGGGCGGGTGAGCTTGATTGGTCGATTGGGTTGATTACGGTGTTATCCGTTTGATGGGCATGTTAGTGAGCGAGGAATGGTTCAAAAATGTGTTACTCGGAGGATATGGGATTTGGGCTAAATTAATTGTATGGATTGTTTGTGGACAAGGAAAATTGGAAATAGTTTGGGTTAATTGGGATATAAAGGAAATCGATTAATTATTCGATTTGTCGTTGAATTGTATTTTTGTGCTTGACTATAGTCATGCTTTATGCAGGTTTCGGTCACGAGGCAGGTCCCCAATCGTGACGATTTGGTTCATTCTTGCGGGTATATATTCAGGCGGGTATTTTGACTTAACTTTTAGATTAAGTCAAGTTGATATGCTAGTTAGGATAGCTTACAATAACTTTTCATGTTTATATGTCTGGTATGCTTTTGGTGTCTACTAGATACATGCATGTGATAGGATATGCTTATATCTTCCCTGTTATATTTGGATCATGGTTACTTGGATCAGTTTTATGCACTTATTGATTTTGCATATTATTCGGATAGATATTTGTGGTTGGATTTACATGCTTTAGTATCATGCACCATCTTGCATGTTTGCATCTTTGGCCGGAGGTTCCATTATTGTTGAGCCCACTAGTTACATGGCTCGCACACACTACCACTCATGGGTTAGTGGTACATTAGGAGGTGTGTGCGATTGCTCTCGACTCATTGAGTCCGCTCATGGGTAGCGGCAGCGCGTGGTAGCGGCGAGGATCCCTCCTCTATGACATGACAGGAGATGAGAGCTTAGCTCCCCCACTATGTTTGGGGCGGGGAGGATAGGTGTACTCAAGACATCCCTGTCCACTCGGTCACTCGGGAAGCGATGATGGCGAGTGCACGATTGTCAGACCCTACCCACTCGGCTTCACCATTGCGTGTGAGGCGGTGGTAGCGTCGAGGTGACCATGTCATTAGACGTCATATGCACTTTGCGGATTGCATTTGTATTGTGTTTCTTGCATTTGTATTGATGCCTTGGATGTGCATATGATTGTCATGCATACTGAGGATACATGTTTATATATGGAGCGAGGACTTTATTACTTCTAGTCGAGCACATGCTCCTATATCGGTAGGAGATTGAAGTACTGATCATTTTGTATTTCTTGCATACCCTATTTATGTGAGACTGTACTGGCATGATATTTTTATTGTTAGCTATATCTTACTTTGCATATCTACTATACCCGCAGAGTTCTTTGAACTCACCCCGTTGATTATATCTATTTCAGGATGAAGCTGTCAGGAGAGTCCAGCTGCCAAACCCCCTCGTCGTGGAAGTGTATTTTGTTATTTGTGTTTACGGTTTTTGGGTATTTGGATTAGAATATATGTTTAGGACTGGAGTTGGATATTTGTACCTGTGGATGTTTTGGTATGTCCTTAGGGACCTTTGATCGGATTTTTATTTCGATTGGATTTCGGTTGAGTATTCATGCCCAGATGGCAGAAGGGGTAAGTCTAGTTAGAGTAGACTTTTGTTTACCTAGATTTGTTGGCCTGAGGCCTTATTATTATCTGCGTGTGATGTGGTATGATTCCGGTCGTGTTGACCGATGTATAGTGGCCGTGTAGGCCTTGTATAAAAATTGGTATTGTCACCCGTACAGGGGAGATGCTGTCGGATTTTCGTCTGGCGGGGACTCCCTCGGGGCGTGACAAGAATGGTGTAAGGTTGACTTTGGTTGACTAAACTCATAACTATAGTTAGATGAGTTGTTTTGGAACAATTGCAATCTGACGTGGATAACTTAAGGATAGAACTAGTTTAATGACTGTCTGTGGGTCAAAATTGATTGATCAATGGGTCAATTGATAATAGCCTAAAATTCAAGGAGTTTAATTCTTCTTGAAATATGTGTATTTGTTCTGTGCCTTGATTAAATTGGAATATACCGGTATTTGTACTGGTTTTGTCGGTTATGTACTGACATGATTTATTTCAATTTTACAGATGGTGCGGATGTATACCACTATGACCCGGCGCGATGTGTTGCGCAATCGGTATAGGGAGGCTATCGAAGACTTGGACTATGACCCTTACCATGGAGTCGTTGGACACATAGGGAAGCTGGACAGATTGGTCTGGAAGCTCGAGATGCAGGAGTTTCCAGTATTAGACAACTACAGGATTTGGGCGTTGATTCGTTCATTGCCCGATAATCTTGCTGACGCGGCACGACAATTTTGGGGGTTACATGAAGGACGCATTTCATATATCAGGTGATTAACTATGCTGACTGTGAAGAGGATCCTGAAGAAGACCCAGTGGAGGATTTTGGTTCTCGATTTGTGGGGTCTTTAAAGGACTCTGTATCAGGGCAGCATGTGTTGCCTGTGAGTGTCCCAGCAGAGAGTACTGTGGTTGAGTCCAGACGGAGCGGACATGTCATGATTACTGTTGCGCTAGGGCTTATCCTAGTGGGAGCAGTAATCGCTTATCTAGTCTATTAGGAGTTATTTTTAGTTTATGAGTAGGAAGAATGTAATCTGTTACATTCTTAGTAGACTTTGTTATTTGTTAACATTGTACAGCATGTTTATTTTAATGATATGTTCATTTAATGATTAGTTCATTTGATGCTGTTAATTCTACATGATGCATGATTACTAAGTATGCCCTTGATTAGTTCAAATGTGTATATAATGATATGTTCATGTGTAATATCATGCTGTAATAATGATTAAAATCATTAAGTGGGATGTATGTAATAAAATATGTCAATATAAGTCTGATTGGCACATACAAATGATGAGTGATAACGTAGTTGTCACTTGATTTTGTAAACCAAATCAGATTTATCTTGAGTTTATTTTTGAGATTACATACATAAAAGCATACACTGAGTAACTAAATAATGTGTTTATTTATGTTAGGTTATGACAACTAAAAACATCATAGCTGAACTGAACAAAGGTGAAAAACTGAATGGGGATAACTATAAGATATGACACCTCAAGATTCAATATGTTCTTGAGGAACAGGAAGTTCTAGAGGCTGTTAATCAGGTTTTGTTGGAACCTGTTGAGAGTAATACAGCACAGTACAGACGCGACCTCGATACCTATAAGGTATGGAAAAGGAAGGATTCCACTGCTAAGGGAATATTGATAAGTTCAATGGTGGATGACCTAGTATTAGAGTATGAGCCATATCCTTCGGCTCATGCTGTCTGGGTAGCCCTTAGAGAGATCTGATGGAATAAGTCGGCTTGGCGGTGACGATCGGGTTAACGGCTATAAGAAGCGTCCGAATGCAACGATGGTTCAACATCTCAGGGAGATGTCGAATATGATCCGGGAGCTGAAAACTGTCGGTCATGAGTTAACCGATGAACAACAGGTTCAGGCGGTTATTCGTTCTCTTCCCGATTCTTGGGAGACCATGAAGCAGACTTTAACTCACAGTGAGAGTATTAAGACTTTCGCTGATGTCTCACGGCATGTTGAGCTGGAGGCTGAGAGAGTAGAATCCGCGAGGATTTCTGGCCAAGCCTATTTGGCTGTAGGCTCTGCTGGATCATCTGGATCCAAGAAGAAATGGTACAAGAAGGGAAAGGGAAAGAATAAAACCGTTGCTGCTGCTGCTGGGAAGAATCAAATCAAGAAGAAGAAGACAGGGAAGAAACCTAAAAGCAAGTTATCTTGCTTTAATTGTGGCAAGAAGGGCCATTTTGCTCGGGAATGTACTGAGCCTAAGAAGGTAACTTCTAGTCTGTCTTCTGAGCATTTTGTTGCTAGTACTGTGTTGATGTCTGATTCTTATCCTTTGTGGATTATAGATTCGAGAGCAACCAACCATGTAGCTCGAGAGCGGGTTACATATGTGGAGTATCGCCGGGTACCTGCAGGCAACAAATGGATTTATGTAGGAAACAATGCAAGAGTCGAAGTCAAAGGAGTCGGCACTTGTAAACTCAACCTTCGTGGTGGAAGTACTTTGTTTCTTCATAATGTCCTGTATGCTCCGGAGATTCGAAGGAATCTAGTATTTGTTACTAGTCTTCTTGATTTGGGTTACTCTGTAAATTTTTTCAGTCGTTGTGTAGAACTTAAGATTGACTCTGTGTCAATCGGATATGGTTATTTATCTAATGGTTTTATGGTACTAGATGTGGTGCACGATGTGAATTGTCACGATTCATAGTTGTTTTTCAAACATTGCTCTTACTAGTAATGCAGATATATCTGATGAGGTTTGGCATGCTAGATTGGGACATATAGGACAAGATCGCATGAATCGATTAGCTAGAGAGGGTTTATTGGGCTCTCGTGCTAAGATTAGCTTGTCTGTATGTGAGCATTGTCTTGCTGGAAAAGCAACTAGGAAACCATTTGGAAAGGCTATTAGAGCAGACTTGCCATTGCAATTGATTCATTCGGATATTTGTGGTCCAATGAGTGTGAAGGCTAGGCATGGAGCTTCCTACTTCATTACATTTATTGATGATTTCACTAGGTATGGTCATGTGTATTTGATTTCTCAAAAATCTGAAGCGTTGGATTATTTCATTCGTTATTTGAACGAAGTTGAGAATCAAATAGAACGTAAGGTTAAGGCCTTGCGCACTGACCGTGGGGGTGAATATCTGTCTGATTTGTTCAAGACGACATGTAATGATAAGGGGATTATTAGACAGCTAACGATCCCAGGAACTCCACAGCAAAATGGGGTTGCTGAAAGAAGAAATAGGACTCTTCTTGAAATGGTTAGGTCTATGATGGCGCAGGCTAATTTGCCGGTCTCCTATTGGGGAGATGCATTACTAGCTGCGGCATATATACTTAACAAAGTGCCTTCAAAGTCAGTTCCATCAACCCCATATGAACGTTGGGCCAGGCGTAAAACCATTTGAGCAATCACGAGACCACGGTCACCTACGTTCATAATAGTTCTCACAAATATGGAAAACTAGGACCTAGAGGTAAGAAGTGTATCTTTATAAGATATTCTGATACTTCAAAAGGTTATGTTTTTATAGGTGAGCAACAAGATGGGACAATCTCTGAGATTGAGTCGAGAGATGTCACTTTTCTCGAAACTGAGTTCCCAACAAAGGGTGAAGTTGATAAGACAGTTCCTCTTTTTGAGGAGGATGAGTCGTTATCAACAAGTCAGATGTCCAGTGGGATACCTGAACCTAGTCAACTGAGTGGGAGTAATGTGCCTAATCACGGGGTGACTTCTCAACAGCCCAACTTACGGAAAAGTGTTCGTAAGATCATACCTAAAAGGAGGTTTGATATTGAGAATGAGGCAATGATGACACTCCCAGTTGACGAAGATGAACCTCAATCCCGAGGAAGCGGATGTAGAGTTAGAGATAAGTGGAAAAGTGCAATGGAAGAAGAGATGGAGTCAATGATTCGGAATCAAGTTTGGGAGTTAGTCGATCTTCCTCCTGGCCGAAGGGTCATTGGGAATAAGTGGATTCTCAAAATAAAGAGGAAGTCTGATGGATCGATTAACCGATACAAGGCTCGTTTGGTTGCAAAAGGATTTACCCAAAGAGAGGGTATTGACTTTGAAGAGACATTTTCTCCCGTAGTGAAGTTTGTGTCAATCCGAGTTATTTTGGCCTTTGTGGCACATTATGACTTGGAATTACATCAAATGGATGTCAAAACCGCTTTCCTTAACGGTGAGCTTGACGAGGAAATCTATATGGTTCAGCCAGAAGGTTTCGTTGCTTTAGGCCAAGAGGATAAAGTATGTAGATTGAAGAAATCTATATATGGGCTGAAGCAAGCGTCAAGACAATGGAACATAAGATTTAACAAAGTGGTTTTATCTTATGGTTTCGAAATGATCAATGAGGATCATTGCGTTTTCCTAAAGAAGGAAAAAGGAAAGTATGTCATTTTATCATTATATGTTGATGATATGCTGATAGCAGGAAATGACATAGGTTTTATTGTAGAAGTCAAAAAGTGGTTGTCTCACAATTTGACACAATAGATATGGGAGAAGTGAATACATATTAGAGGTTAAGATCAACCGGGATCGATCAAAGAGACTTTTGGGTTTGTCACAAGAGTCTTATATTACTAAGATGTTACAACATTTCAACATGTCTGAATGCAACAGTGAACAAACACCTGTTACGAAAGGTACTGTTTTGAGCAAAAGTATGAGTCCCAAGACTCCAGCTGAAATAGCCGACATGAATAAAAAACCATATGCCAGTGCCATAGGTAGTTTAATGTATACTATGTTGTGTACTCGTCCCGATATATCGGCTATGCGATGGGCTTAGTCGGTAGGTTCGGCCAAACCAGGATCGAGACCTGGAAGGCAAAGTGAAAAGGATTTTCGGATATCTGAAGGCGGCGATTATTGTCTCTCGTTATCAAGGATCGGATATAAGCCTTAGAGGCTATTCGGATGCAGATTGAGGACTGGATGATAGAAAATCAACATCGGCTATGTGTTCTTGTTGAATGGTGGCGCCATCTCCTGAATGACAAGAAAGCAGCTGTGTGGCCTTATCTACAATGGAAGCTGAATATGTGGCATGTTCAGCAGCTGTACAAGAAGCAGTCTGGTTGAGGAGGTTCCTAAAGCATTTGAAGATTCTTGAGAATAAATGGAGTCCAAAGGATCGCTTTTCCAAGGATCCCAAATATCACAGCAAGGGCAAGCATATTGCTATAAAATACAACTTTATCAGGGATATTGTTGCTAAAAAGAAGGTGATTCTTGAGTATATCCCTACACGAGCTATGCTTGCAGATCCTTTTACTAAGCCAATGACTAGAGAGTCATTTAATGAGCATGTAAAGTCCATGGGACTTCGTAGAATGTAATAGTCTTGTAATGACAATTGAATATAATGATTTGATTGTTTTGAAATGCCAGCCATAATCTGTTCAGTGTATGTTATGTTACATTCTAGTGATAAGATCTCGATAAGCATGTTGGCAGGTAATGATTGGTCCTCTCACATGGACAATCATCTTTATTTGTTGCGTATGAATAGAGGTAAGACCGATGCTTATAGGTCAACCTATGTGGTTGTTAGCTTTGGAAGCTGTAAAATTTGTTACATTCCTATAAGTTAGGGTCGTCTTGATATTTGTATCAAGATAAGATCATTTTGTGATAAATGATCGAAGTAAATGAACCCACCATTTACTCTACCTGTTTTTGAGCCAGATTAGAATTCATATGTTGAATTCTGGATTCATGTGTTGAATTCTGGATTAGACATTGGGAATGTCTAGATCGAAATCTGTACGATGTTATTTTGAGGAAAACATGCGCTCTTTATTGGTAAAGAGGACGACATCGTAGCATGTGAATGATATCACATGTGCTAAGACGACAATAAGGGTAGTAGGAGAATGGATCCCTGCTTCTCTACTATGTGAGCCCTTTGAGATTATATGTTGATCTCAAAATTTGCCCTTTGTGACTATTTAGGTGTCTACTTGAAGTTTTAATCAAGGTTTGCTACTTTAGCATGTCTACCTATGACTATGGATGATTCGGTCTATGGAACATGTCTAGGAAAGCTATTGATTAAAATGAATAGATTCACACTAAAAAGGAAGATTAAATAAGTTTACATCTAATGGGTATTATTCACTAGTCGACTCTTTTCTGTTGTGTACAGAAATGTTTGTGAATATTTGGAATATGAGACATGCTCTTGACATGATGGTCAATTTAAGGGATTAGAGATGTTCATATTGATGTAAATAAAATTATTTAATCTGGGTAAAAGCAAGACATGGATATTTCAGGTAAATGGTTATGTACCACCAGAAATATGATTTTGTATCATCTGGAAAACGACTGTGTGTCACCTGGAAAATGGCTGTGTGCCATAAGATAAATGGTTTTGTACCACCTGGAGATGACTCTGTGTCATCGGGAGAATGATTATGTATCATATGGAGAGTGGCTAAGTTAGGCGTAACAACTTCTCTTAGCATGTATCACTCTATGAGCAGCTATGTAAGGTGTAACAACTTTCTTAGCATTTGAACGCTCAATGTGCTTGCTGTCGCACGAACCATTTTCTAATTTGATGTTTCATTTAGTCTTTGTGACTATTAATCTCTGTTCTATTAGTCTTTTGGGACAATAGATGTTGCTTCGATTTAGTCTATGTGACTAGACTTCTCTTTTGAAATGGTCTGTGTGATCATTTAGTCTATGTGACTAAACACCCCTTCTAAAATGGTCTGTGTGATCATTTTTGTCTGTGTGACATACCTTGGACGAGTGGGAGATGTTAGTTCGTGGCAGTTCCACGAACTGCACAGGCAGTTCGTGGAACCGCCTCGAGCACGCCCGTGCGTGCGTCTCCTTCCCTTAAAAGGGAAGGAGTGCGTCCAAGGCGAGTTTTTTTCCCCCCGGAGAAAAGAAAAAGGAGAGGAAACATCCAGCGATTTGGTTTGTGGAAGCGAGAGGAATCTTCCGGCTGTGATCATTTCCTCCGACGCAAGTCCAAAATCCTCCAACCGGGTAAATTCAA
This sequence comes from Wurfbainia villosa, assembly GCA_025175895.1. NCBI lineage: Eukaryota > Viridiplantae > Streptophyta > Magnoliopsida > Zingiberales > Zingiberaceae > Wurfbainia > Wurfbainia villosa. The sequence continues at coordinate 120,940,510 of CM045991.1, read as the reverse complement.
CCAAGAACAGGTATATATTTAGATCTACACATGGAACACCATAGCTGGCCCTAAAGTGGTCAAGGTGGAGCCATTGCACAAGCCCAGCCCGGTGTGCTCCACTCCTTTTAGCTAACCAAAACTTATGCTAGGAATAATGATTTATTCCTTAATATTATTTTCATTATTTTTTTTCTTGTTTTTTACCCTGATTTAGTATTTCTATCTATCCACTTTTATAATTGTTTAAATGTTTTAATCTAATAATCTGTATTTTGTATGTATTTTTATTTAAAAATAATTCAATGGATGGATCTCCTTCCATTTAAAGTTTAAAATTTTTTTATAAAGGCTAATAAAACTCTAAAATCAATATAGTCTTGAAAGGATCAACTCGTTAAACTCTTTTGACAAGACATAGTTATGGATCGAGATCTCCATCATCTTTCGAAGGATTAACTCGTTAAGCTATTCTGACTCAAATATATTCTTGGATCAATCTCTTTATTCTCTCTTGAAGGGTTGACTCGTTAAATTCTCATGACTCGGATATAATCGCAGATCGAACTCTCAATCGCCTATCGGAGGATCGATTCATTAAGTTCTCTTGATAAGGACATTGTCATGAATCGAGATCTACCTCCTTTTTTAGAAGGTCGATTTGTTAAGCTCTTTCGATTCAAACATAATTCCGGATTGAACTATCCAACTCTTATATGAGGGTCGATTCATTATACTCTCAACTCGCCATCCTCTCTTAGAGGATCAACTCGCTAAACTCTGTGAGCTTGAAAATAGTTGGGATTTAGCCCTCCCTAGACCCATGCTCGAAGAGGAAGACGGATCAGTTACCCAACAAGTCGTTGAACTTAGGAGAGTCCAAAAAGACATTCTTTTTCTTAGCCCAACGCTTTTTTTCCTTAGCAGAATAGTCATCCAACTCTTCCTTGTAGCACTCCAGCTCAATGACTAGGTGAGAGTTTTTATCTTTATCCACAGCCACCAGTATCTCTGCCTCTTGGCAATTGTGCTCCAAGGCTCTCAACTTGGCTTGAAATTTAAGGAGTTACTCCGAGTCGGTTAGTCTCGGGCCTCCTCTAACTCTTTAAGTGTTGAGAGTATAAAAAATATAATTAAAATTTTATATTGATAAGATATAAAAAAGATCATGTGCTTCTAAGATAAAAAGATATATCTATTAATATAAGACCTTTTGGATAAAGTTTAAAAACAAAATCATGAGTGCTTAAATACAAAGTGAACAATATCATATCATTATGGATATATATATATATATATATATATATATATATATATATATATATATATATATATATATATATATATATATATATATATATATATATATATATATATATATATATATATATATATATATATGATTCTTATAGGTACTAACAATTTGTATCGGTCATAATCCATGTCAAACCATGAACCTCGAACGAAGGAAGTGGAGCTTTCATGTCTGGATCAAGAGAATCAGACATCAAATAGAAATTCCAATTAGGTCAGGAGGTTCGAACAACTAACAGAAAGCCTAATTGGACGGAAAGGAATTTGACTAGCGGGAAGTTGATTAGGCGGGAGGACTAGACGTGAAAGTTACGATGGAGGATCGAACATCAAATAGAGAAGTCCTTCGAGGATGGATTGATATGTTTAAGGGGGCTCAATGCAGTTCTTCGTTTGAGGGCGGATTATTGGAAGTATGAGAAATACAATCAAAGTCTCACATTGATAAGACATGAGAAAAATCATATGTTTATAAGATAAAAAGATATCTTCATTTGTTTGAGACCTTTTAGATAAAGTCAAAAAATAAAATCATGAGGGCTTAGACCTAAAATGGATAATATCATACTATTATAGAGATATATGATTCTTATAGACACTAATACTAGGTTCACCGCTCTAGCTGAGCTTGATTTTCTGCTCCTTAAGTCTGTAGATGGTGATAACTCTTGGACAATCGGGAGAGGTGAGTTAGATTTTTGAGAGTTTTATCGTCTTGTGTTATCAATCGATTCCCTTCTTTATACTTGTCAATTAGAATTCTGATTTATCTCCTCTATCGATAAAGGTAGTCGAGACTACTAATGCAACTATTTTTATTTTTATTTATTTTTTGGGAGAGGTGAGTCAGGAGTTTTCGCTGCCAAAGCTGTGAGATAGACTAAATTTGACTTTGGAAATTCAGATAAACATTGGAAGTGGAACGTAGCTTCACCTTGATGCCAGTGGAGGCCATCTGGTCTGCTAATGCCACTGGGTTAGATGTTTGATGGCCTCCAACTTAGCCTTGGAAATGCTCCCCAGTGTAGCTCCAAGAGCTATCTCCGACGAGAATCGACAGGTAAGGTCATACCTAGGATCAAAGCTAGGTAGAGAGGATGCATGAGCCTAGACTAGAAGATTGGGCTGTGAAATAGCAACCTCTGACTTTATTTTTTTTCGGAGTAAAAAGGAGTTGAGGCTTGTTGGGGATCGATTGGCCGGCTAGAGGGGGGTGAATAGCCCTCTTACGATGGATGTCGGAATTCTCTCGTCTACAAAGCGTTAACGCAAGCGGAATATACAAATACAAATAAAGACAACACAAAAGATAGACAAGCAATACAAACACGAGATGTAACGTGGTTCACGGCTACGCCGCTAATCCACGGTCCGATTCGTCCAAGGTGAATCACTCCTCCAAATCTATCCACTAGATCTCTCCTTTGTACAAAGCTAGGTGGAGGTAACCCCTTTTACACAAGGATCACTCTTCTACAATAGAATAGAAATTAGAACAAGTAGAAGAGTAGGGAATCGTGTATGGCACTTTGAGAGAAGTTTAGAGCTCAAGCATTAGCCTCCCAAAGCCCCACCCCCTTTCTTTTTATAGAGGAAGAGGGTTTCTTCCCATTGACACAGGATCAGTCGACTGATGCCCTCGATCAATCGACTGATCCCGTAGCCGTTGCCCAATAACGACCGCTTTCCACGTTGGATTCCATCCAACGGTATTGGCATCAGTCGACTGATCCTACCATCAGTCGACTGATGCTCGATCAGTCGAGTGCTCAATGGAGTCGACTCCATTCTGTGCCCGTGCACAGTGCCATCAGTCGACTGCCAAGCACTAAACTAGTCTTATACCAGTCGATCGAACCATCGACTTAGAGCAGTCGACTGTCATGACATGGCAGTCGACTGGTGTCGGGAAAACTCATCCGACACTTGGCCAAATGGCCAAGTTTCACCTAAGAGTTACCCTTCCCGGGTTACAATCGCTCACTCTCATCCCTCGGAGTCCCTCGCCTTCGAAGTTCTCTTCGTTCGCGGCCACGTCCCTCGGCAGCATCAGGCGCACGACTCTGCAATGCTCCTTCGCGTCTCTTGCCTTGAAGTCTACTTCCTCTGGCTTCACTCCAAGCTCCTCGTCCGGCGGTCCCTCGGATGCTCCAAGTGCACGGCTTCCGCAAAGCTATCCTTCACCGAGTCAAGGCACGAGTCATGAGATGTGAAACTCGCCACGGCTCCATGTGCGAATTACTAAGTCCTGCACGACTTCAACGCACATATCAAATCAACATAACACACTAACTTAAACCCTTTGCCACACACATCAAAACCTTATCATGGCAAGAGATTGCCTTAACAATTTCCCCCTTTTTGATGTGTGTCAATCCGTTTAAGTTAGGTAAACACATTTGATATAAATTTTAAGGTAAGAAAGCATGTAAACATAAACATGATATAGCAACATGCAACTCCCCCTTAATCCATGAAACTCCTCATTCAAACTTTCTCCCCCTATCAAAATTTACTTAAACATAATTATTTCTCCCCCTTTGACACCATCACAAAGATTAACACTAAGTTATAAACTCATGGCATTAAGTCTAATAGAAGAAAAATACCAAAAATTAGTTTAAAAACTGAATTCGTCCATTACTGTTCTGATTTACAGGCCACCAGTCGACTGGTTCAGACTACTAGTCGACTGGCACGCAGTTTTCAGAAAATTCTGATTTTCGAACCGAATTTCAGAAATGCGTTAAAAATTCCAGAAAATTCGAAAAATCATGAAATTTTGGGAACATATTTTTTGTAAGGTTCTTTATCAGTGAAAAATAATTTTTCATGAAAAATCATCATATTTTCACGTTTTTGCCAAAAATCCAAAAAGGTTTAAAAACCACTAGGTTTTTGACCATTCTAGTATCAAGTTTAACACCTAGTTTTGGTTCCAATTGTTTCAAAACATGAATACATAGATTTTAGATTAAGAAATTATTTTAAAAACATATGAAATATCCAACCATGATCTTTGGGCAATATGTCTATGAATTAAACATAAGCCTTCCCCATGATTGGTCTATTATTGCTATTTTGTTACTTTAAATGACCATCTAAATGCCATAGACATTAGTGAACATTTGTATCATCCTAACATCTCACCCATGCTAAGTTTTCAATCAAAGTAGCCTATGGTGAGTGTGAGATGCATCCTAGGGTATTTGTATATACTTAACCATTATATTCATACAATTCTATCAAGGTTAAGTATCAACCTAATAATCCTCATGATCATAAAGGCATATATGAATGAATTCTACATTATGATCATGAAATACATGTATTCATCAAATTATAATCATGCATATGATTATAAGCAAGATATCACCTAAGGCATGATTTACACCTATTTCTCATGATTATGTGCCAAATATCAAAATCATAAATCATGATTACAAGCATACATAACAATTAATCATCATGATTTAAGCATTATTAACTATTTATGGGCACGTTATCATCACCCAACACTAATTCAAAAATATTGTCCCGCCATCCTAAGTCAACCAAAATATGATATAGGTCAATTGCATATGGTTGACTACCCTAGGGTTATCCTAACCTTTAAGGATGGATTTTGGAATCCAAAATAAGTTCTTTCCTATTGGGTTCACTAGATACTCCTTGGGGATCCATTTCCTAGTTATTACTTTCTTCTTATCTTGTCCCCTAGCAATTAGGCATTTATAGGCCTTTTCATTTTTCTTTTCTTTATATCCTAGGCCCTTTTTGTTAAAGCTTGCCCTTTGGCTCCCTATGATCATGTTCAAGGTGTTGGAGCTAATAGTGAATTTTTCTAGGGCTTTTGTTAAATAATCTACCTTTTCCCTTAATGCCCTATTTTCTTCTATGCATGCATCACTAACATCTAATGACACATAATTATCGTGTGAGCATGCATCATTTAACCTAGAAGAGATATTATCATTTTCATTTAAGCATGCATTTTCTAGCTTATTTTCTAATGTCATAATTTGATCTAGCATGTTTTGTTCTTCTTCTTAGCTCTAAATAAGTCCTTAGTGAGGCTAGAAATCATAGACATAATTTGCTTTGGGGGTAGATTCTGCGTCCTCTTCTTCGGATGAGGATGTAGAGGAGGCTCCCCCTTCACTTGAGCTCTCTCCACTTGAGCTTGATTCTTCATTTAAGGAGGAGGAGCAATCCGAGTCGTGAAGAGCCATTAGTGCTAAATTTGAGTAGACATGCTCTTCTTCTTCGGATGAGGATGAGGAAGCAAGGTCATCCCATGTCTTTGCTTTGAGTGTCATGACCTTTCCCTTTTCCTTGGCCTTCTTCTCCTCTTCCTTCTTTTTACTCCCCTTTTTCTTCTTCTTTTCTTCTTTCTTCTTTCTTTCTTCCTTGCTCTTGTTTAGGAGGGGACAATTATCCCTTATATGTCCCTCTCCTTGGCAATTGTAACAAATTACCTTTCCTCTTGGTCTTCTCCTCCTATCATTAGATTTATTAAAATGAAAACCTTTTAAAGCACGCCTTACCCTCCTTACCATATATGCTTCTTCTGTGCTATCCATGGAAGAGGAGGAAGATGCTTCATCATCATCGGAGGAGGAGGGTATCTCTATCTTCTTCTTCCCCTTATTTGCCATCAATGCTACTCCCCTTGAAGGTTGGATTCTAAGCTCTTCTTGTATTCCTTCAAGCCTCGTTTCGTGGAGCTCCATGGTTGAGAAGAATTCCTCCAAGGTGCTCACTTCTAGGTTCTTGGAGATGTAAAATGAGTCCACCATGGAACTCCATCTTGAGGATCGGGGAAAGACATCTATGACCTTCATTACCATATCCCGATTGGAGAGCCTTTCGCCTACACTTGTTAGCCCAATCAAAATCTCTTTAAACCTAGAATGCAATGAAGTTACCTTTTCTCCCTTTTCTAATTTGATGTTTGATAGTTGGGAGCGGAGGAGGTCTCTTCTTGCTAGCTTAGCCTCCGAGGTACCTTCATGAAGCTCTACTAGCTTCTCCCATATCTCCTTAGCACTAGAACATTCCCCTATCCTATTGACTTCTTGTTGGGGGAGTACATTATAGAGGTGGTGCTTGACCTTTGAATTTGCCAAATACTCCTCTCTTTGTCTTTTGCTCCATCTCGATTTCTCTAATGGCTCCCCATCTTCGTTCCTAGGCAACTCGAAACCGTTTTCCATAATTAACAATATTTCAAAGTCGGTTTCGAAGAATACCTCCATTCTCTTTTTCTACCAAGAGAATTCACCGTCGAACTTCGGTGGGTGGATGTTTGAGCCGGCCATTTTTGATGTAGAGCTTGTTGCGGCGGTTAGTCCGGTGACAAGCAACCTTGCTCTGATACCACTTGTTGGGGATCGATTGGCCGGCTAGAGGGGGGTGAATAGCCCTCTTACGATGGATGTCGGAATTCTCTCGTCTACAAAGCGTTAGCGCAAGCGGAATATACAAATACAAATAAAGACAACACAAAAGATAGACAAGCAATACAAACACGAGATGTAACGTGGTTCACGGCTACGCCGCTAATCCACGGTCCGATTCGTCCAAGGTGAATCACTCCTCCAAATCTATCCACTAGATCTCTCCTTTGTACAAAGCTAGGTGGAGGTAACCTCTTTTACACAAGGATCACTCTTCTACAATAGAATAGAGATTAGAACAAGTAGAAGAGTAGGGAATCGTGTATGGCACTTTGGGAGAAGTTTAGAGCTCAAGCATTAGCCTCCCAAAGCCCCACCCCCTTCCTTTTTATAGAGGAAGAGGGTTTCTTCCGTTGACGACACAGGATCGATCGGTGATGCCCTCGATCGACCGGACTGATCCCGTAGCCGTTGCCCAATAACGGCCGCTTTCCACGTTGGATTCCATCCAACGGTATTGGCATCAGTCGACTGATCCTACCATCAGTCGACTGATGCTCGATCAGTCGAGTGCTCAATGGAGTCGACTCCATTCTGTGCCCGCGGTGCCATCAATCGTCATTCTCGGCGCTCGACATCGATCATTGCCGATCCACCCATGGCGATCGCCAAGCACTAAATCGGTCTTATACCGATCGATCGAACCATCGACTTAGACGATCCGCCATGACATGGCGATGACCGTGTCGGAAAACTCATCCGACACTTGGCCAAATGACCAAGTTTCACCTAAGAGCTACCCTTCCCCCAGTTACAATCGCTCACTCTCATCTCTCAGAGTCCTCGCCTTCGAAGTTCTCTTCGTTCTCGGCCACGTCCCTCGGCAGCATCAGGCGCACGGCTCTGCAATGCTCCTTCGCGTCTCTTGCCTTGAAGTCTACTTCCTCCGGCTTCACTCCAAGCTCCTCATCCGGCGGTCCCTCGGATGCTCCAAGCGCACGGCTTCCGCAAAGCTATCCTTCACCGACTCAAGGCACGAGTCATGAGATGTGAAACTCGCCACGACTCCATGTGCGAATTACTAAGTCCTGCACGACTTCAACGCACATATCAAATCAACATAACACACTAACTTAAACCCTTTGCCACACACATCAAAACCTTATCATGGCAAGAGATTGCCCTAACAAGGCTCAGTTGATAAGTCTAACAGGTTAGGTAGACTTATATGCTTAGTTGTTTACTTATTTATCTTGCAGGGTTTGGAATCAGGGTAACTGAAATAGTTCTAGGCAATCTGATAGGTTTCAGGCGATTGGATTGGCTTCAAAAGATTGTAGCTGGATTCAGACGAAGTCCAAATCCAATCCAAGTTCAACGTTAGATCAAAGTCAAAAGGATCAGCGTTCTCTGGAAGAGTGTCACGTTAGCTTCGAGCTACTTGAAATAGAATAAAGCTCGCCTGATGCAAATTTGGTAATGATCGAGTAGAGGCGTTGGAAGTCTTCCAGGGTCTGGATAAGTTCTATAAAAATGTGCTTGAACAAAAGTCTCATATAATTAATCACAACTTTCTAACTTCTATATTGAGTATCAAAAGTTTTGTTCGTGCGATTGGAGAAACACCAAGAGGAGTGCGAGATGCTCAGTATTGTTAGTAATATATGAGAGGTGTTCTAAGGCAATTACTTTATGATTGTACCATTTATTTGATAAATAAAGATTCACTATTTGAGTATACATATTTTCATGTATTTGATTGGATCTTAAACTCATTTACTAAATATCCGCATTACAATTCACAGCATAAGAGAATTTGTGATTGGATCACTAGTGAGTATCTCTACATATGTAATTGTGATGTATTAAAATTATCCCTAGTCGATGAATTTATGTATTTTGACGCCATCGATTCTGTTGAGACTAACACGAGGTCTCTTTGGTTTATCCAAGTAGTTGTTTCTCACTGGTCGGTGACATTGGGATGTCCGGAGTTGATCATGGATGCTAGTTATGGTAACTAGTTCATTAGAGTGGCCAGCTATAAGACTTCATATGGTTATCTACATATATGGATATGTCGATGAAGTTCTTACAACAGCTTAAATGCGATGTTCCTTCGACTTGCGGTATTCAAGTCATCTTGGTCATGAAGACTTGAGCTTTGACATCTTAAGCAAGCATCTCTAAGGAGATGTAGACCCTGAATGATTGGGTATAAGTCGAAGTCGTTGAAGGTGTTTGAATAACCTAAAGAGGATTCACTGCTCTTTGCGAGGAGATGTATACCCTATGGCCTCTCATCGGATTGTTACTAAAGTCTTTGGCCAAACCATTACATGTTTAGAGTATGATACTCTTAGATACATGTGCAGTAACTAGAATCCGGAGGACGAGAAAGTAATACTTGGGCTAAGTGTGACATAGTCAACCTAGTGGGAACTGACACAGTAGACCATGTCCTGAACCAAGTAAGTATAAGATGAGTGAAGGGAATGGGGCACGATTCATTGTAGCTGTTGAAGGGTTTCAGAAAAAGTTCTGGGATTAACCGTTGATTTTTCGATTAATTGGGGATCATGGTGTACTACTAGGTTCCACTCATGATTATTCTATAATTAATGGTTAATTATAGACGGTCAACATAAATCGGAAACCTATTTGGTCACACGCATAACGAGCGTAATCCGAATAATTTAAATCGAGTTTGAGAATAGGATTCTCAAATGGAGAGAGATTAGGTTTGATTGGACCAAACAAAGAGCGAGTATGAAATGATTTCAATCGCATCGAAAGCATAGATGGGTCGAGTCTTATGAAGACATGATGGATGAATCAAATTGGTTTGGTTCTAATCCAATTGTGGAAAATAAACTAAAGTGGTTTGGTTTGTTTTAAACGAATGAACCAAAGTTGGTTCGGTTCATTTTAACTTAAAATAGACCAATGTGGTTTGGTTTATTTTAACTTAAGTTATTGGAGCGGGTCAACGGATTTTAATTATGAACCAATAACTATTAGAAGAATGTGTTCTCTATAAAAACACGGCTTAAGGGTTTTTTCGTGGATGACTTGAGAAGTTCGAACCCTAGCCACCCACCTCCTCTCCTCTTCCTCTCCTTGCTGCCCAAGGAGTTGTCGCCCAACCTTGGACGTCGCCCATTGGAGTTGCTGCTCCTCCTTGCCACCGGCCACCCACCAGCCGTCGACAACTCCTCCGACCATCCTCTCTTGGCCGCCGACAACCAAGGAGTAGTCGACCACTGATTGGTCGACCATATCTTCCACCGCAAAGCTTGTTGTTCTCCGCATGGAGAGGTCGTTTGGTCAGCGTTTTGTGCTCCGACCACGACTTACTTGCCGGAGATTGGATCTCCGACAATCCTCATAGGTGGAGGATCAAGGTTTCGTCAATTAGTTGACGAAAATCGCTTCCGAGAAGCGAGTTCGTGGAGCTCATTTTTTAGATCCGAATTTTGATTCAAATTGTGATCGTCTCTCGGATCACGTCTTCGACACGAGGCTAGTAACTCTTGCGAAGACGGGGCTCGTGGCTGTGTGAAGCTATTCGATGATACTTGGTGTGGATACGGATAGAGGCAAAACTTGCAAGTGTCGCTCGGTTGATGTCATTCCCACTACACGTGATCCGTCAGATATACCTAGTATAAATTTTTTTTTATTGTAAAATTTTAAATAGCGATTATGTCTACACATGTTGTATTTTGTATGCGTATGATGTATGTGTTGTAATAAAATTAGTTTATTACTTATTTTTGCTTCCGCTGTGTGCATATTTACGAAACGTGTTCGAACACACACACTCGCCGCGGTGTCGGAAAAATCCAACGATGGTATCAGAGCCACGTTGTGTTCCGACATAATCGTAAAATTATTTTGCGATAGTCATAATTGTATATATGAAAAATTTTGTACTTTTAGAAAGTTTAAAAGTATTTATGAAAATTTTCTATTTTTGAAAAGTTTAGAAGTATTTATGAAAATTCTAGGATCACCTGAATATATTTTTATCTAAATTCGTCATCAAATAATGTCGTTACAGAAGATCAAATTGTGTGCTTCTTAGAATGCCTCCCTGTTTTTGTCGCCGTTGCACTGTGCCTCTGGAGGCCAACAAGATTAACTGTTGATCCATCATAAGCTAACTCGATAAGAAAGTGATCAGTATTTGGCCTATCTACAGTAGTCTACTCAAAACTCTTGAAAATTTGAGCCATCCACAAATCTGAGACCAGATTAGTAAGCTTAGTTAGTTACTTGTGAATGCATCCAAATTAATGAAGTGGTTGTACATACAAGAAAAAAAGACTCAATATTGATTGGGTTTGCATATAATTAGAGAGAAAGTAAGTTGATATATTCGAGAAAAACAAATTGATGCGGCACGGAATTATTTTGCTCCTCGATCTGATGCCACCGAGGAAGGGATTCTCTCCGACCGTATCAGTAAATTTGAAATATGTCCTGAAAAAATTAACACGAGTTAAACCGTCGCCGACCTACCCGGCGACGGCACTCCGAAGATTAAATTAGGTCGGATATTAATAAAAGAGAATATATTGAATACAATAAAAAGAGGAAGGAAACTTATCTCGTTACATAGCTAGAAGCATTCGAGAAGAAAAGAAAAAGCCTGCCTTTCCTCCGTCAGTCATCATTCAAATTAACATCGATGTTAAATATACCTCCGAGTCCCTTTCTCCAATACAGATGAGGTCATAATATATGCCCTTCAGTGTCACTCGAGCAATTGGTTAGAAACTCCTTAAAGCTGGGTGAAAACCCATAAGAAATCAAGGGTGCACTACTAAAGAGCATTAAATGTTGTAATAACTCCAGCTCTTTCTTGTCATCAGAACCTAGAATTCCCTCATCATTCATTGGCATTAACTTTTCAATACTGAAGGCCAGCCAAGACAACTATTTCAGATTGGGAGGAAATATCACATTCATGAGGAGCACCATCCATCATTTGTAAAGACCACCCTGCTACCTCTAACTGGGCATTGAGGAACACATGACACGGGTAGCCAGGAGAAGATGAAATTTGTAACATAGTGTTCCTCAAGAGCGCCTGCTAATGCTGAAACGGTGACGGAAAACACTGAACCGGAGTGCAGATTTGACTTGTGTACAAGGAGGGTGGTTAAGGACTTCGAGGAGATCCATGTTCCATTGAAACGTCCCCGGCCCTTCGGAAGGTACCGGAGACCGACTGGAGGGGCAGACCGCGGAAGATTGAAGAAGCGCGATAACTCCATCTCCCATTGAATTCACTACAGCGTCGTCGGCTCCTCCGCCTCCATGACCGCCGAAGGAGATATCAGCAATCCCTCAATAAAAGGCATCTGCATCAAATGTAGGAACGACCAAAATGCGTGAAAGCTTCCATGATGATGGCTGCCTCCCATAGATCCTCTGAAAACCACAAACTCCCATTCCCTGTCTCATATATATCTTTCATGCTATTAAGGTAGCTCTGATGTAGTAGTACCCATCAGGGTCATAAGAAGCAAGTTCCTTGAACATTCCCGTCTTCACAATATCTGTCCATCCAGGAAGTTCCATGGTGTCGACTCTTCTCAAATGGGCAGAGTACGCCTTGATGAATTTGTGGGGAGAGACATCCTTCACCATCTTTGACATGCTATCCTCCACCTTTTTTCCCACCAGATCCCCCAGGCCGAGCCCAAAAGACCTCCTCCTTTTCCTCAGTCGAAGAAGAAGAATCTCCCCTTTTCCAATGGTTGTCAGTGAAGATGTTGAAGTTGGCCGGCGGCGACAACAAGAGAAGGGAGAGAGCTGGCCCCGATGATCGCCTTCTGCCCCTTCTTTTATATGCGTCAAGAAGCTCCTTCCAAGGAGACGAGTGGCTCCCCTAGATCCTCCTTGGGAGAAGAGAAGATCCTTTTCTTTAAACCCTAGCCACTTCTTTTATATCCCTTCTCATGGGCCGGGCCTCTGTTTCATTTTATGGACCGATATTTATCCCATATCACAAATAAAGAAATTGGTGGATATTTCAAATATGTTGCTTAATGATGACGTGATTTATATAATTAATGCATATCCAACATAATATATAAAACTTAAGGAGCGTTTGGTTCGTAGAGATTTTCTGTTTTCTATTTTCATTCTCTTTTTTTTCAGAAAACAGAAAACGAATTTTTTTTATTTTCTAATTTTCCAGAATGTACCTGAGGGTACGAGTGATATCCAAACCTTCAATATTATGAAGGCATAGAATCACTCGAAGTTTCCGTGTAAAAATTACATCCTCAGCCAGATAGCATAGCATGAAGAGATAAATAACTACTCGTTATGCCAATTTGCTGGACTTATTCAAAGAGCTAAAATGGATGTAGCACGTCCGATTTCTACTCCCATTACGATAAATAACTACTGTATATCCTCTCTTGTTATGTCTGATCCTTAGATTTATCAAAGTATTGTTGAAGCCCTACAATATGTTACAATCATATGATCGAATATTACGTTTACTATAAATCGTACTTGTCAGTTTATGCAGGTTACCACTGAACAAAATTCGAAATGTGTGAAAAGAATCATACGCTATCTCAAAGGAACTATCCTACATGGTCTTCTAATATATCGTCATTCGTCACGAGACTTACACACCTTCAGTGATGCAGATTGTCTGAAGATAGACGTTCTATCAGTTGATATGCAATATTTCTTGCACGAAATCTTATCTCATGGAATTCGAAAAAGAAATCCACAATTTCACGCTCAAAATCTGAGACTGAATATAAAGTTATAACTAACACAACATCTAAAATTATTTGACTTTAATCTCTTTTTTTTGAATTACATTTTGAGTCAAAGATAACACCAAAAATTTAGTGTGATAATATTTGAGCAACATATCTTACAACAAATCTAGTCTTTCATGCTCGTACAAAACATGTGGAAATTGATTTTCATTTTTTTCGAGAATGAGTTTCAACTAAACAATTAACTGTCTTTTGTATCTCTGCGAAAGATCAAATTGTTGATATCTTTACTAAGTCATTATCCAAACAATGCTTTTATAAACTGACAATCAAACTGAACATGAGAAATCTCCCACTGAGTTTGTCGAGGGATAAAAGAGGATCAATCAATTAAGACTTAGTAAATCAGAAGAGAAATTATTAATATGACTTGCTCGTTATTAGAACAAATTAATCTCTTCTTTATAAATTTTTGTATTATACTTTCTTGATTTAGTGTTGTATTATATGTATAAATATGCCCTGCCAACAAGAGATAATAAGAATCCTTTATTATTTCTATAATATCTTCTTTATTAAATTTAACACATCCAACATTTCTGACTAATGCTGCAGCTCGGCGCATGGCGTGGGCGTCACATTGGACGAGCTCCCCTCCACGTACGTGCAATTCCAAACCGGATTCTTCGTCGGTATTATCTCCGCCTTCACGTTGGCCACCGTAATGTTCGTGAACGGCGCCTCCCACAGCCCCTCCAGCTTTCCGGCGATCCGCACGTTCGTCGCTACAACGTCACGGAAGTGGATCCCGGTCACCATAGGAATCGCTTCCAGGTCGTACGCGTCGTTGGGGTGCTCCCCGTAGTTGCCCGTCATCCACAGCAAGTACTTCATGTTGGTCAGCGTCAACGTTGTCACGGTCACGTCACTCACGAAGGCGCCCCGCCCGATCGTCGTCTTGATCCGCAACGCTGACGCAGTGTTGACGCCGACGATGCCGGACGCGTGGACGTCGGTGATACCGCCGGACATCTCGCTCCCGAGCGCGATGATGGCGCTGGTGGGGGAGACGCAGGAGAATTCGGTAATGTAGATGTGCTGGCTCGGCATGCCCCAGATGATGCCGTACTGGTCCCACCCGCTCTTGATGGCGATGCAGTCGCTGCCGGAGACGACGCTCGAGTTCATCACCCAAACGTATTCGCTAGAGTCTGCACAACAACCATTTATTAAATAAATAAATAGGATTGTCCGTGAATAAATTTGATATTCGATTTGATAAGAATTTATTTATATTTATTCGATGGTATTGAAATCAATTAAATAGTCTCTACGTAGACGACGTGATGACTAAGACACGTCTGAAGTCTTTTTTCGGATTTAAATGACTTTCACATATTTTAACTATCACATTAAAGTTCATAAAATCTTCGTGATTTATCTCTCTCATAATAGCCATGAAATAAATCGGTGAAAGCTGCTAGGTTGATGGTTCCAATATTTTTGTAGCAATCAATTAAATAAATAAATTTGAATAGTTTCATAAATTAAATAAATAAGTTTGAATATATATGTATTCGATTTATTAATATTCGTGAACGGTATATTCGTGACCTATATTCGTAAACAGTATTTGAAAAGAATTTAAAAAATATGTTCATAAATATAACTTTCAAAATAAATAAACACAAAATGAAAATTTAATATCAATTAAACAAGTTAAATCCAAACTCGTACCCGGAATGATCCCGTCGGTGTTGGGAGAGTCGGTCGGTGCAATAATTGTGACGCCTACAACGGCGACATTGCTGCGGAGAATCAAAGTTCCGCAAAAGTCAACTAAGAACGAGGAGAGAAGTCAAACTAACAGACCGATCCAAATTTCTCACTTACTTGCTATAAACAGGATGAATATGCCACGACGGAGAGTTGACCAAAACGACATTAGAGATGACGACGTAACTGCAGTCCATGAACTCGACCAAGTAACCTCTCGTGTGATCGAGATAGCCCTCGCTGAACTGATGCCACCATGTTTGGCCTTGCCCGTCGATGGTTCCATTGTTCCCTGAAGATCAAATTAAAACGAGGATCGATCATATTAATTAATTAATTCAGTTAATGCATGTTTTAAATCTCCATTGAAGAAGTTTTTTTGCACCGATCGAATAAATTAATACCTGTAATTTTGACATCATAGAGATCGTATCCCATAATGAAGTTGGTATATCTTGGTCCAGGTAAATCCCTTCCTCTGCCATAAGAAGGCAATGGTGCAATCGTAGACCACTCATTCAAATTCTGCAGCAATATTAATTTAATTTTTCATGGATTATTAACCTTTTATTTATTAGCTAAGTTTTTGAGATATGTATAAAGAGAATTGATCTCCAGCGCACTTCATCCGTTCGCTCTCATGCACGATGCTATCTCGGCCGTCGATTTAACGTGATTGAGAAATATATAGTTCTTCGCACGCGCACGCATCTCTTCTCGCCCGACCACCGTAGTCCGAAATCCGTCGACGAACCGAATCGCCGTATCAAATCGCCATCGATTTCCTGAAAGACGGCGCTTGAGATCCGATCGATTTCCGGTCGGAATAAGGTGTCATTGTGGCCGCCAGTGCCGCGGCTAGTGGCACCCGCGATGACACCTGATTCTGATCGAGAATCAGTCGGATTCCGACCACAATTAGTGGGAATTTGGTGACGGTCTGACAGCGATCGGATTTCGATCGGATTTCGGAATCCGGCCGCATCGTAGTCATCAGTGCCATGGCCACTAGTGGCCACCGGATTCCGGTCGTCGGCTTAACGGCGGCGAATTCCGGCTGGGATCCAGTCATCCACCGGCGATTCCGGACTGCACTGGTCAACCGAGAAGAGATGCAGAGATCACGTCGTGCACGCGCGCGAACGGATGAAGCACATATATATACCTGAGTGGCGAGGATGACGGCGTCGCGCTCGAGGAACAGAGTGAAGTTGCTGGTGAGATTGAAGGGTCCGGTGACCCACCTCCCCGCCGGGACAACCAGCATGGCTCCTCCGTCGGCCGCAAATTGGCTGAGGCTGGCGACGGCCGCCGCGAAGGCCGCGGTGTTCGACGTCAAGCCGTCGCCGACGCCGCCGAAGTCCGTCAGCTTCGCCACGTGCTTGCGGTTGGGGCTCCACCAGCTAAAGTCGCCGGCCGCCGGAGGCGCTGCGATCGAAAGCGTAAGCGCCGCCGCCCACAAAAGCAACTTCCAATGCGCCTGCGCCATGATATATGAGCAAGTCGATCGAAATAAATAAAAGAAAAAGAGGCGAAATTAGTTAAATAATTACGTGAACTCTTTTCAACTCCATGCTTATAAAGAAAAGAGAGAGAGAGAGAGAGAAGGATAAAAATTGACTTATGGTGGAAGTTCTTAACTCATAATTCTCAATATGGTCATGAACTTAACAAAGACTCATTTAATTCAAATATATGTGTAAATTATTTAAACTTTTAGAAAGTTAGATGACTACATTCCGGCTTAATTTTTTTTTTTTCATAAATGCCATCTTATATCTAAAATTTTAATTTAATGTATAAGGGAAAAAATAAATTGGATGAGTAATATAGAATAATATAAAATGAAAACAAATACCAAATGGTTAATTTAGTCTAATATCAAATGAAATTTTTAAATTTTAAATAAATATTTTAAAGGTTGAGTTTAAAGAATGCCGTTTAACTTTATGATCAGCCTGGCAAATATTAGGCACAATGATAAAACTTAATAGTGCACACGATTTTAATATTTTTTTTTGAATTTTTTTTTTACCTCCATTGAATTGGAGAAACATTAAATAAAGATATATAAAATATGTGAATTTAGGAAAAATTCATTCGGATGATTAGGAGTTTGTTCGAACAAAATATGACTTCCGTATTAAACCGTCATTCAGAAATAGCACGACTGCAGAGTTCGAACTAAACTGTGAGAAAGCTACGAGCGTTTTTCTGATTTATTCTTGATGGCCGATAGAGATCACTTGAGCTCTAATCTTATCCGACTTAATTATTGATGAAGCGTCCCGAAGATCTGTGAGGTAGAGTAGAGATGACCTTCGGTATTTCACGGTTTTGAGCGAAGTAAAAAAAAAAAAATCCATATAAAAAAATTTATTTTTCAATAAAATAGAGCTCTTTTCCTATTCAATTATAAAAAAAAAATTCTTTGGCCTGAGCGAGGCCAGCTGTTCCTACCCAGGGTCAGAGCTCTCGGGTAGAATTGATTAGTGAGATCAAAGATTATCAATAAAAAAATATAAAATATAGTAAAAACGCATTAAAAATAAAAGAAACAATTATATTCTGTTGGACACTCTGCAGTTGGTGCGTGTCTCTCCGTTGTCGCCGGTCAGCACGCCGATGCTGCCCATCCTCACCATCGCCGCCGCAAAACTGCTGGTGAAGACGCCCGAATTGTGCGCGAACTGCTTCACCAGTGCCGCCGGCGCCGCCGGTCCCCTAAGAATGGTCGCCGCAATTGTCGCGAATTTTTCCGTTCCAATTTCAATGTTATTTCGTAGAACAATTGCGATGCGGATTTATAATAAATAAAAATTTTAAATATAAATTATATTATTAATAAAAAAAATAAACTATAGGAAGCTATTAGAATTTAAAATTACAAAGAAAAAAAAAACCTATCAAATATTTGTTTATTTGAATACAAATAAAATATTAAAAATTAAAGCAAAATTAAATCTATGCAAATAAAAAGTGTTGGATCGAAAAGCGTCGCTAGAGGGGGGTGAATAGCGATCGTAAATCTTTTCGACGTTTCGTTCGAGTAGATAATTAAATGAGTAAGAGCAGCGGAAAATAAAGAGACACGTTTATTTTTACTTGGTTCACAACCCAGCGGTTGCTACTCCAAGGCTCTATCAGTTCTAGACCACGTACGGAGGGCAAAGCAATATAACGTCTCCTCCTCGTTGGAGGTAGGAGACAACGATCACAAAACCGAAAGTACGAGGATGAGGCAACAAACCTACCTCACCTCGTTACGATTAAAACAAAGAATACAATAAAAACAATTACTTGCTACTGCTGTCGACGAAGGAGATTTGAACTTATCGTCGCATCGGCGTTGTAGGAGCACTTGAGAATAAACTTGATGTTATTTGGAGTTGGAATCCTCCCCTCCTTTTATAGATTTTGGTCTCTGAATTTGTCTCCTCATATTTCGGAACAGATCACGAAATTGTATAAATTTTATCGCGAAGTGGCCTCGTCAAATCTTATCCGTTTTGACCTAGCACAAGGGCTGATTCGTCGCCATCAGTCGACTGATGCCTCCCATCAGTCGACTGATGAGCATCAGTCGACTGTCCAATGTCTAGCAGTCGATTGTCAGCCTGGCTACTTCCCTGCAATAAGAGGTTAGCTCGGAAAATGATAAATACGACGATTTCTAACTGTCCGATCTCGACCTAGACCTTCCACAAGAAGTCTTAGTCGGATCGCCGCCTACGGTCGTCCCCGTATAGAGGACACGACCTTACCATCTCTCACTCATACGAGCTTACCTCGATACTTACTGTATCGTTTTCGCTTCCGGCCTTCCACTCGATTCCTTCGACTCCCTCCGAAGTCACTCGAGTGTCGCCCGACCACCGCGGCTTCCTCCGGGTGTCACTAGCCTTCAGCTCTAGCTTTAGTACTTTTCTGCACACTCGATTTAGCTCGTGAGATAACGATGTAAACTTAACTTTGTGTCTTTGCCATAATCAAAATACAGGTTCGATTATCTGGTGCCCCTGCACCAACAAATAGTGGTCTCAAAATTCACTATGGTCACTGCCGCAGGGAGAACAACCGCTTTCACATACTCCTCCATCCTTCTTTTTCATAGAATATTATTTATCAGAAATTTAACACGGCATAAGGCATTTCTGTATCGAAATATCAGTTCAAATCATTTTCTATTCATTCTGACGAACCACCACCTGGTCCAACGCGAACAATCTCTTGTTCCTTGGGATACCCTGGTAGTCGCTAGTTGTCATCGAACTCGAGCATGCTCGGTGGGTCCATGACAACAAGCTGACGTCAGGCACTGTCGCCGCACTCACATTGCGGTCAACGTCAAGTCAATTCTCGGGATCACATTGAAATTGCAGATCCGATCGTTGAAGGGAGGGCAAGGTTCATCGGACCAGTTACAGAATGGTCGGAACAGGTGTTCCGGCATGGGAACGCCTCACACCACGTTAATTTTCCGATGAAGAACGATGATCGTCATAGAACACCATAGCTAGCCCTAAAGTGGTCAAGGTGGGGCCATTGCACAAGCCCAGCCCGGTGTGCTCCACTCCTTTTAGCTAACCAAAACTTATACTAGGAATAAAGATTTATTCCTTAATATTATTTTCATTATTTTTGTTGTTGTTTTTTACCCTGATTTAGTATTTCTCTCTATTCCCTTTTATAATTGTTTAAATATCTTAGTCTAATAATCTATATTTTGTATGTATTTTTATTTAAAAATAATTCAATGGATGGATCTCCTTCCATTTAAAGTTAAAAATATTTGTATAAAAGCTAATAAAACTCTAAAATCAATATAGTCTTAAATTGAACTCTTTTATCTCTTCTAATTTAAATATAGTCATGGATCAAATTCTCCATTCTCTTTCAAAGAATCAACTCATTAAACTCTTCTGATCAGACATAATTGCGAATTGAGATCTCCATCGTCTTTCGAATGATTAACTCGTTAAGCTATTCTAATTCAAATATAATCTTGGATCAATCTCTTTATTCTCTCTTGAAGGGTTGACTCGTTAAATTCTCATGACTCGGATATAATCACAGTTCGAACTCTCAATCGCCTATCGGAGGATCGATTCATTAAGTTCTCTTGATAAGGACATTGCCATGAATCGAGATCTACATCCTTTTTTAGAAGGTCGACTTGTTAAATTCTTTCGATTTAAACATAGTTCCGGATTGAACTATCCATCTCTTATATGAGGGTCGATTCATTATACTCTCCATTCTCTCTTAGAGGATCAACTCGTTAAACTCTGTGAGCTTGAAAATAGTTGGGATTGAGCCCTTCCTAGACCCATGCTCGAAGAGGAAAATGGATCAGTTATTCAATAAGTCGTTGAACTCAGGAGAGTCCAAAAAGACATTCATTTTCTTAGCCCAACGCTCTTTTTCCTTAGCAGAATAGTCATCCAACTATTCCTTGTAGCACTCCAGCTCAGTGACTAGGTGAGAGTTTTTATCTTTATCCACAGCCACCAGTATCTCTGCCTCTTGGCAATTGTGCTCCAAGGCTCTCAACTTGGCTTGAAATTTAAGGAGTTACTCCAAGTCGGTTAGTCTCTGGTCTCATCTAACTCTTTAAATGTTGGGAGTATAAAAAATACAATCAAAATTTTATATGGATAAGATATAGATAATATCATATGCTTTTAAGATAAAAAGATATCTCTATTAGTATGAGACATTTTAGATAAAATTCAAAAATAAAATCATGAGTATTTAAATACAAAGTGAACAATATCATGTCAATATGGAGATATATATATGATTTTTATAGGTACTAACAATTGATATCAAAGTCATAATCCATGTCAAACCATGAACCTCGAACGAAGGAAGTGGAGCTTCTATGCCCGGATCAAGAGAATCAAATATCAAATAGAAAATCCAATTAGATCAGGAGGATCGAACAACTGATAGAAAGTCCAGTTGGACTAGAAAGACTAGACAACTAGTAGGAAGTCCAGTTGGGCCAGGAGAACTAGATAGTTGGCAGAAAGTTCTGATGAATTGAGAATCAGACATTAAATAGAGAAGTCCTTCGAGGACGGATCGATATGTTTAAGGGGGCTCAATATAGTTCTTCATTTGAGGGTGGATTATTAGAAGTATGAGGAATACAATTAAAGTCCTACATTAATAAGACATGAAAAAGATCATATGTTTATAAGATAAAAAAATATCTCCATTTGTATGAGACCTTTTAGATAAAGTCAAAAAATAAAATAATGAGGACTTAGACCTAAAATGGATAATATCATACTATTATAGAGATATATGATTGTCATAAACATTAATACTAGGTTCACCGCTCTAGCTGAGCTTGATTTTCTGCTCCTTAAGTATGTAGACGGTGATAACTCTCGGACAATCGGGAGAGGTGAGTTAGGTTTCTGAGAGTTTTATCGTCTCGTGTTATCAATCGATTCTCGTTTTTATATTTGTCATTTAGAATTCTGATTTATCTCCTCTATCGATAAAGATAGTCGGGACTGCTAATTAGGAAACCGTTTTATTTTATTTTATTTTATTTGGGGAGAGGTGAGTCAGGAGTTTTCGCTGCCAAAGCTGCGAGATAGACTAAATTTGACTTTGGAAATTCAAGTAAACATTGGAAGTGGAACGTAGCTTCACCTTGATGCCAGTGGAGGCCATCTCGTCTGCTAATGCCACTGGGTTAGACGTTTGATGGCCTCCAACTTAGCCTTGGAAATGCTCTCCAGTGTAGCTTCAAGAGCTATCTCCTACAAGAGAGGATGAGCCTAGACTAGAAGGTCGGACGATGAAATAGAAGCCTCTGACTTTATTATTTTTTTTTTCGGAGTAAAAGAAATAATGGAAGATGATGGAGGAGAAAGGGATATGGTAGATAGAGAAAATAATAATGACTTCGTAGAGAAGTCAAAGGGAGTTGAGGCTCAGCTGGTAAGTCAAACAGGTTAGATAGACTTGTATGTTTAGTTGTTTACTTATTTATCTTGTAGGATTTGTGATATGAGTTGTGCAAATCAAGATCTTATGAAAGACATTTCATTGATTGAAAGTCCATATTTCGTAACATTGCTTAGCTGGAATGAAGACCAAGAGCCTTGCAATTAATTCAAGACGAAGAAAGGAGGATGACTCTTTGCCGCTCCTAGTCAAAAATAAAATGCAACCTTTCATTCATTTCCCTAGTTGTATGTATTTATTTAATGGTACTTAAATGCGTACTTGTTTAATTGAACTTTGCTATTAGAAAATTTATCTATTTAAGGAGATGTAATGAATGAAAAAAGGGAATGAAAAAAGAATGAGTTCTGTTTTCTCTTCCTAAAGACTGAGAGATCTTTTACCCAAGAAACTATAGAGTTTGATGGTGCTTGTGTTGTATTCGATCATTAGTTTTCTTGCCATCAATTGTGAATCGGTGGTGTTGTTGTATCCGATTCAGGATTGGTAATCGCAGATTGACATCAGTTTGGAATCAGAGTGACTGAAATAGTTCCAAGCAATCTGATAGGTTTCAGGCGATTGGATTGACTTCAAAAGATTGTAGCTGGATTCAGGTGAAGTCCAAATCCAATCCAAGTTCAACTTCAAATCCAAGTCGGAAGAATCAGCGTTCTCTGGAAGAGTGTCATGTCGGTTTCGAGCTGCTTGAAATAGAATAAAGCTCGCCTGATGCAAATTTGGTCATGATCGAGTAGAGGCGTTGGTAGGCTTCTAGGCGTCTGGATAAGTTCTATAAAAATGTGCTTGAACAAAAGTCTCATATAATTAATCGCAACATTCTAACTTCTATATTGAGTATCAAAAGTTTTGTCTGTGCGATTGGAGAAATGTCAGGAGGAGTGCGAGATGCTTAGTACTTCTAGATCGATCACTATAAATGTTTGTATTCATTTATATATATTTATGTTATATTTATTTGTAATTTAATATAAATATTATAAAAAATTTCTCTATCTTCAGAAACATTTTGGAAAGGAGAAGAATTATTTGACAGATGCCTATGCATATGTCTTAGATGTACTGACCATGAGGGGGTTGAAAACCAAACTAAAAATAATGTCCTTTTTATTATTGTTTTATTATTTTTACTGTCGGAGAGGTTTTGCTAAGGTTTTTCTTTGACTCTCTCTTAATTGTCTTCATGGTTTGCTATAACTCTCTCCCTTTTCGTCAGTCGAATCGAAATACGACTAACATAATTAATTATTTTTTTTTATTGGCATCAAGATATCTGAACTTTTGATCCGACTAATCTCAGAGAGACAGTTCCTATTCCATGAACATTTGAGATGTCTCATCAACAGTTAAGTCAGATAAGGTTGAAGTCCAAGTAACCTCCATCGGCCACTAAAGGTAAATCAGAAAAGTATTCGTAGTTTTTTCACGGTTCAATTCTGACTCTGTAGTCGTATCATTCCTGAACAACGATCTAATACTGAAGTCGTACTCCTTCCACTGAACAAACTATTGGATCCTAGAATCATCTGAATAAATTTTTACCTAAATTCGTCGTAGGCCAACATGATTAACTGTTGATCCATCATAAGCTAACTCGATAAGAAAGTTATCAGTATTTGGCCTATCTACAGTAGTCTACTCAAAACTCTTGAAAATTTGAGCCATCCACAAATCTGAGACCAGATTAGTAAGCTTAGTTAGTTACTTGTGAATGCATCCAAATTAATGAAGTGGTTGTACATACAAGAAAAAAAGACTCAATATTGATTGGGTTTGCATATAATTAGAGAGAAAGTAAGTTGATATATTCGAGAAAAACAAATAAAGAAATTGGTGGATATATATATATATATATATATATATATATATAATATTTAACTTCATTTGGATGTACTTAATTTTTTTTCTTTACTTAATGATGAAGTGATTTATATAATTAATGCATATCTAACACAATATATAAAACCTAACTTTTTCACACCAAAAAAAGTGGCCACTTTAATTTTTTTTTTCTGACTTGAGACATAGCATGTTAAAATTTGTGTTAATTGAAGATAGAGATGTCAATCAGGTCAAACCTAAACATGAACAAATTGAATTGAAGAGTCGAATTGAGAGAGTTCGACCGATAAGTTTTAGGCAACTCATTGTGTCCGGATCAACAATCTAACATATAACCTAGCCGTCGGAGTATTCTTCCTTACTCAAACTACAATGTAATGGTAGGATATTCATACAGTTTCTCAAATATATATTTTTGATTCAATTTTTAGCATATTATGTCAATCGAGCCAAGCCTAAATATGAACAAATTAAATTGAAGACTCGAATTGAGAGTGTTCGACCCATAAGTTCTAGGCAACTCATTGTATCCAGATCAACATGAAATGAAACCTACTATATAACTTAGCAATCGGAGTATCCTTCCTCCCTCGAATTACAATATAGCGGTAGGATATTCATACAGTTTCTCAAGTATTAAATTGAAGAGTTGAATTGAGAGAGTTTGACCCATGAGTTCTAGCTAGGCAACTCAATGTGTCTGGATCAACAAGAAATGAAACCAAACATATAACCTAGGAGTAGGAGTATCTATCCTCCTTGAGCTATAATGTAGTGGTAGAATGTTCATATAATTTTTTAGATATTTTCGATTCAATTTTTAGCGAACTATAAAATATTTTCCTTTAATAAATTAAAAAAATGAATTACTGAGTCGTCCTTCGTGAACACTTTTGAATTTATCAAAATAGTTAGTGGAAAATTTCTACGTAGGGTCCAAAAAGTTGAATATCTAATGCTATTTCTTTTTAAAAATAAAAATAGGAATCAATCCATTATTATTTTTATAAATATAAAAAAATATAGATTAAATGCTTGGGTATCCTCGGGCAAAGATTGGAATTCATCAACCTAACGGCTCTTGTCAATCTGTTCTTGGACCATCATAAGAAAGATAAATCACGGAGAGTCTTTGGTCCAAAATCTATTGGTAAATCACATGGATAGCCGGTACTCCGCAGAAACAGGGAATCGACCCTTGTTTCCTTTATTGTGCAAAAGATTGAAACCATCAACTTAATGGCTCTCTCGCTCCGACCCTTTAGGATTCGAGAGAGAATAAATCATGAGAGGGATATGCCCGTGGATGCGATTGACAAGACAATGAGTGATCATGTAAGTCCGAGACAGAGTTTTAAATGACCTTCAGAATCACTCCTTGTCCATTGTGCAAGTTTACTCATTGACTTATCAATGTGCTGCACCCATAGGGGCGTTAACTCTTGTTTCCTTAGACAAATTCTATATGTGTTTATCATCCGAGCTAACTTGCGGGATAATGCTCAGGCATCCTCGTATGTGCCTAACTTGACATTAGTGGCTATGCTATGAGGGTTCTACGTTTAAAATCTTAGGCTGTGTTTGGTTTCGCGCGTTTTCCATTTCCATTTTCTATTTTCCGTATTTTCTCATTTTTTGGAAAACAACTTTTCCACATTTTTCAATTTTTCAAAAAATGCTCTCTCATTTTCTAGAAAATGCAGCTGAAAAATACAAACCAAACGTATTTTCTTATTTTTCAGAAAATAAAAATGAAAAATGCTCCATTTTCTAACTTACCAAACACCTTAATTTTCTTATGTTTCTTAAAAAGGTGAACTTGAACAATCATGAATCATCTTATTTTGATTAATAAAGACCCAACATTTCTGATTAATGCTGCAGCTCGGCGCATGGCGTGGGCGTCACATTGGACGAGCTTCCCTCCACAAACGTGCAATTCCAAACCGGCTTCTTCGTCACGAATATCTCCGCCGTCACGTCGGTCACCGAGATGTTCGTGAACGGCGCCTGCGGCAGCCCCTCCAGCTTTCCGGCGATCGACACGTTCGTCGCCAGAACGTTACTGAAGTGGATCCCCGTCACCACCGGAATTGCATTTGGGTCGTACCCCTCGTCGGGGTGCTGCCCGTAGTTGGCCGTCATCCACAGCAAGTACTTCATGTTGGTCAGCCTCATCTCCTCCACGTACACGTCCTTCACGTAGGCGCCCCGCCCGATCCCCGTCTTCACCCGCAACGCCGACTCGGTGTCGACGGCGACGATGCCCTCCGCGTGGACGTCGCGAATTCCGCCGGACATCTCGCTGCCGAGCGCGATGGTGGCGCTGGTGGGGGAGACGCAGGAGAAGTTGGAAATGTAGATGTGCTGGCTCGGCATGTTGAATGCGATGCCGTACTCATCCCACCCGCTCTTGATGGCGATGCAGTCGTCGCCGGAGACGACGTTCGAGTTCACGATCCAAACGTATTCGCAAGAATCTGCACGACAACAAAATCAATCCAATAAATAAATAAGCAAATTAAACAACAATTAAAATACTCGTACCCGGATTGATTCCGTCGGTGTTGGGAGAGTGGGTCGGTGCAATAACTGTGACGCCTACAACGGCGACATGGCTGCGGAGAATCA
This sequence comes from Wurfbainia villosa, assembly GCA_025175895.1. Taxonomy (NCBI): domain Eukaryota; kingdom Viridiplantae; phylum Streptophyta; class Magnoliopsida; order Zingiberales; family Zingiberaceae; genus Wurfbainia; species Wurfbainia villosa. The sequence continues at coordinate 120,913,827 of CM045991.1, read as the reverse complement.
AAGCTCGCAGAGTGATCAACAATGAGCAGAGAACTCAAACAGACAGATCCAAATTTCTTACTCACTTGCTATAAACAGGATGAACATTCCACGAAGGAGAGTCGACCAAAACGACATTGGAGATGACGACGTAGCTGCAGAACATGCACTCGACCAGGTAACCTCTCGTGTAACTGAGATCTTCCCCGTGAAACTTATCCCACCAGACTTGGCCTTGTCCATTGATGCTTCCATTGTTCCCTGAAATCAAAACAAGGATCATATTCCATTGTTTTAAATCTCAATTTTAAATTGTTTTTTAATTTGCACCAAATACCTGTAATTTGGACATCATAGAGATGATCTCCCATAATGAAGTTGGTATATCTTGGTCCAGGTAAATCCCTTCCTCTTCCATAAGAAGGCAATGGTGCAATCGTAGACCACTCATTCAAATTCTGCAGCAATATTAATTTTTCATGGATTCAACTTTTATTTATTAGCTAAGATTTTGAGATAAAATATATATATATAGATATACCTGAGTGGCGAGGATGACGGCGTCGCGCTCGAGGAAGAGAGTGAAGTTGCTGGTGAGATTGAAGGGTCCGGTGAGCCACTTCCCCGCCGGGACAACCAGCATGGCTCCGCCGTCGCCCGCCAACTGGCTGAGGTTGGCCACGGCCGCCGCGAAGGCTGCGGTGTTCGACGTCACGCCGTCACCGACGCCGCCGAAGTCCGTCAGTTTCGCCACGTGCTTGCGGGTGGGGCTCCACCAGGCCTCGTCGCCGGCCGCCGTAGACGCTGCGATCGAAAGGGTAAGCGCCGCCGCCCACACAAACAACTTCCCTTGCGCCTGCGCCATGATACGAGCAAGTCGATCGATCAAAATAAATAAAAGAAAAAGAGGCGAAATTAATTAGATAATTACATGAACTCTTTTCCACTCCATGGTGAAAAAAGAAGAAGAAGATAGGTTGAGAGGGAAGAGGTGAAGAAATTAGGGCAAATCGTAGCACTTTTAAGGATGAAAAATGACTTAAATGGAAGTGATTAACTCATAATTCTCAATATGGCCATCAAATTAACAAAAACTCGTTTAATTCAACTATATATATGTGTAAATAATTTAAACTTTTAGAAAGTTAGGTAACTACATTCCCAATTTATTTATTTTTTTCATAAATGTTATCTTATTTAAAATTTTAATGTTATATATAAAGAAAAATAATATTGGATGACTAATATAGAATAATATAAAAGGAAAAAAAAATACTAGATGATTAATTTAATATAATATCAAAGGAAATTTTTAAATTTGAAATGAATATTTGGGAGGTTGACTTTAATTGAACGGCGTTTAATTAACTTTGTGATTAGTCCGGAGAAATAATTGACACACAGTGATAAAATTCCTTAAGTGTGGTTCGATCCAATTTAATAGATTGAATAAGACTTATCCATATCCACTTTCTTCAAGAGACATGTACAAATGCCCTTGTTGTGGGTCTGCTGTGGGTCTCTGGTTCAAGTTATAATATATAATCTATATATAATCTTGGTAATGTAATTATTAGATAATCATATTATAAAGGTTATGGGGAATAAAATATTATCAAATATTATTTGGTTCAATCCTAAGTAATGCAACCAAAATTATTTGTTTGGAGATTTTAAAGTATAACATAATTTAACATTTTACTATATTATTCATTTGATGATTTGACGGCGCCCGATCGGCCGTCGATCGTCAGTCGTCGGTCGGTCGTCGATCGACGATCGACCGCCGACCACAAGTGGATTGTCGGCCGTCGATTGCCAATCGTCGACAATCAGCCATCGGTCAACCGCATCGGCAACGGTGGGCGACGACGGGCGACCGACGATCGACGATTGGCGATTGGGGGCGACGTTTGATCGATGACAGACGGGCGATGATCGACAGCGACGGTGATGGTTGGTCGGCGACGGTCGACCGGTGGCGGTGACGGTCGACGATGGCGACGGCAGCGGCGACGGTCGATGGCCGATGGTGGCAGCGAAGACGGTCGACAACGACGGGCGGCGACGACGGTCAACCGGCGACGGCGACGACCCGACGACAACGGTCGACAGTGGTGGTCGGCCAATGACCAGCGATCATGGCTGGTCGATGACTAACGGTGGCCGACCGATAATCGGCTAGATTGTTATTTGATAAATTGATAAAGATAATTTTTTCATAAATGGTAAAAATTAAAGGATATTTTTGAAGAAAAAAAATTCATAACCAAGGGAATCAATAAAAACTAAACTTGTTGAAGGTTTTTTAATTCCCTTCGTGCATAACCCTTTTGCTAACGTGACATGATGTGTTGGGCATCCATCATAACTTGATAATCGTTCAAATCTTAAATCAAACAAGGTTTTTATTGATAATCTTAGATGGATAATCAAGGTTATAGAGAATAACTCCAAATCAAATGCACTCTTAGGGTGCGTTTGGTTAGGGTTTTTGTTGATAACATTGTTAGGTTATCAACAAAAATCTTGTTTGGTTTAGATTATGAACATTTACCTGGTAATTGTTCATTACCTGGTTATGAACAAAAATCTTTTTTGGGGGAATCGAAAAACCTTGGAGAACCAAGATTTTTGTTGATTCCTGAGATTAAAGAATTTTTTTTCCAATATTACCTCTAGCAATATATTAAATATCAATTTGTGAAAACTCAATCGCCGCTGCCGCCCGTTGCCCTCACGCCGCTCACGCTTCGCGTCGATCGGTCGCGGCCGCCGCCACTCGCCGCTAACCAACGGCCGCTGCCGTCTGCCGCCACCGCTATCGCCGCCGATCGAGCCACCCATCGCCGCCATCCGCCGTCGGTTGATCGATCGTCGTTGTCGTCGTTGATCGATCGGCCACTGTCGTCGCCGCCAACCGATCGACCGTCACCGCCGTCGATCAGTCACCGCCGCCGCCAACCGACCGCGCATTGTCGTCGGTCGATCGTTGCCATCGTCATTAGTATTTCTGTTATCGTCGTTGAATTGATTGAGCAAAAGACAAAGGATAATTTAGTAAAATGTTAAACTAAGTATATATTAAAACCTCCAACCAAATAAGATTTTATATAATCAATAAAATATATAATCACATAATCAAGATTATATATAATTACTTGAACTAAACAGATGCAGTAGTAGAATATCTAATTCTACTTTCAAATATCTACTGTTAGATCTTTAATTTTGATGTATTTATAGAATTTTTTTTCAAATGAAATAATAAATTAAGAATGTTATAATCGTTGAAGTTGTACACATAAATACTTTTTAATTTAGTCAGATAATCGATAAAATATATATCTCATGTGGAGATTACTTAATTTTCTATTAGAGATTCACGAGAGAATTGCTTTGGATACCATGTGATGATAAAAAAAAACATGTACACACGCTTTTAAGATTTTTTTTCTTTGATTTTTTTTTTGACATTTTTATTCGCATAGAGTTACAAATTCATATATATTTTTCAGAACATATTAATAGAGATTAACATTTAACGAACTGCAGAAACAATTAAATAAAGATATATAAAATATAGTAAAACACATTAAAAATAAAGGCACGAGGAGGACGATTTCAGTTGGGCACTCGGCAGTTGGTGCGTATCTCTCCGTTGCCCCCGGTCAGCACGCCGATGCTGCCCATCTTCACCATCGCCGCCGCAAAGCTGCTGGTGAAGACGCCCGAGTTGTGCGCGTACAGTTTCACCTGCGCAGCCGCTGCCGGCGTCGACACCAGCGTCTGGTCCGACGTGAACAACCCCCTGTTATTCAGGATGCTCTGGTAGTAGTTGTTGTCGAACCCGAGCTCGCTCGACGGGTCCATCGGCACCTCGCTGTTGCTCCTCCGCGTCGGGCACTTCCGCCGCAGTTGCGCTGCGTACGCCGCGTCCATCGTCGGGTCGGCTCCCGAGCCCGATTTGCGGATCCGGTCGGAGAAGGAAGGGCAGTGCGCGACGCCGATGGTGTGCGCTCCTGATCGATCAAACACACACGCACAAACATTATCAAACCATCAACGATTAATTACACCTTCAAATTATTCTTCGAAACAAATCGATTTACCGGAGAGGGTGATCATGTCGGCTTGGGTCAACCCTTTCCGGGCGAAGAGTTCAGTGAGTTGACCGAGTCGGAAATCAGAAGTAGGGAGAATCGACGTGCTCTCGCTTGCCATCGAAATCCTCCCATCTCTTCTTCCAGCAGGAACATCGTAGAAACCTCCTCCATACTGCAATCGCACATTTAATCATCTATCAAGACATTGTTCGAGCTAGCAATTAATGCTTTAATTATCCTTACGTGTGCGACGCTGTCTCGGGCGACGAAGGCGAGAATGTCGGCGCAGGAGACGACGCCGGGGCAGGCAGCTTCCAGCTTGGCCTTAGCGTCGTCGATGACTCGGAATGCTTCTTCTTCGATTTCCTGGTTGATCTTTGCGTCCTTCTCTGCCTTGTTCCCCTTCGTCGACGCGATCAACACTGACCCATCGCAGCCCTATACATCGAATCGATCGATCGATCAATCCAATTGCAATATTGCGATCATCATCGACTTAATTAATTATACATATATAATATATACTGACTCTGACAAAGCAGTCGTGGAAGTGCATCCGTAGAAGGTCAGCGCCGATGTCGTCAGTTCGCCGGACAGCGTCCTTGAAGGCTTCCCTGACGAGGGTTTCGGCGTTGGGGCAGGTGTGGGAGTAGAAGCCAACTCGGAGCTGATGAGGCATGGCAGCAGCACTCATCAAGCAGCAGAGAGCTGCCATGCAAGAAAAAACTACAAAAGTGGCGGCGGTGGATCTCCCAAAAGCCATTTTCGTCTCTATCGCAATCTGATCGAAGCTCTCGCCCTGCACGTGTTAATTTGGCGTTTGCCTGTTTGGGATGGCTGGAAAATGAGTCTCTATTTATAGTAATATAACGTGTCGATGGGGGATGAACAACTGCCCCCACCTGCTACATTAGATCGAGTCAACCCTCGAGCTTGATATGTGCATGCATGGGGAGAATGGATCCACTCGTCCGCAAAGGTTATAATGGTCAACCTAGGAATCTCTATAGGTTCATTCTAAGAGATCATTATAAAAGAGATAAATCATTAGGATTCTTTGGACTTTAACACTGTTTCAATTGAGACACCAAGATGAGAGATGAATCGACAAAGGATGATGATTCAGTAACTTCTGTGAGCTGGTTTGGCTAGATCAACTGTACCCGGAGCTTCATCTTGTACTGTGACCGAGATGGAGAGGGTCACTGGAGTTGTCACGGCGATGACCTGAAGAGAGTCACAAACGAATGAGAAAAGGGGGTCGAGGGAGACCTCGGTCAAATCCCTCATCCAATGCCCAAGTCAGAATATAGAAAAAGTTGTCTAAAGAAGCGAAGTTGAAGATTAAAGATTTTTTCTTACCGAAGCCTCCTCTCGTTACCTTTATATAAGCAATGAAGTAAGAGAAATCTGATGACGTGACTCCTGATGGAAATGTGACTTCACAGGGGAGATATTGAGAAACATGATCTAATTATAACGAATATGTGATGGTACATAGAGGATTTTGAGAGGCATGACTTCATTACGATGAAGACGTGATTGTTCGGAGGGGATCTTTTTGGAGGCATGAACTCATTATGATGGAAACATAACTTAATAGCGAAGACTGTGGAGAGAAATCTTTCGATCAGAGACACAAACATCTAACTGACGAGCTGAGCTGAATCATCAAATTGAGATACGAAGCTGAATCATCAGACTGAGTAATGAGGTTATGATCGAGCTAGGCTGAGATATGAATTGTGACTGAGCTACGCCAAGATATAAATTGTTGTCAAGCTACGTCAAGATATAAGTTGTGGCTGAGATACGTTTATGGTCGAGGTAAGTTTATTGTCGAGAAAAGCTTATGACCGAGGTGAACTTATAATGGTCTTCTGGTTGACTTAAATTAATTTATCGCTCTTGATCGGGTTCTTCTTGGGCTCCAATTCAACTTGTCCATCGATTTAACTCGGTTATTTGGACAAAAATATTTATATCCACATTAGACACGATTGATAAAATTGTGAAGAATCGTTCTAAATTTGAAAAGAATTTTACATCTTCTTTCGAAATTTGATTCATATCTTCTCGATAAATTGTCACACTACTGATACGTCATCCGAAACAAGAATGGATCCACTTTTAGTTTACAGAGTCGATGGTCAACTAGTCAATAAATGCAGGCTTGAGTTAGTTGGCCGTTGATGAATCAAAATTTTAATGTTATATATAAAGAAAAAAAATATTGGATGACTAATATAGAATAATATAAAAGGAAAAAAAAATAGATGATTAATTTAATATAATATCAATGGAAAATTTTAAATTTGAAATAAAATATTTGGGAGGTTGACTTTAATTGAACGCCGTTTAATTAACTTTGTGATTAGTCTGGAGAAATAATTGACACAATGAAAAAATTCCTTAAGTGTGGTGGATCCAATTTAATAGATTGAATAAGACTTATCCATATCCACTTTTTTCAAAAGACATGTGTTCTTCAAAAGACGGTCGGTCGGTGGCGACGAATGGCCGGCGATGATGATGGACAATCGGCGACGACGAGAGATCGACGATCGGCGGCGACGACGACGACGACCGATCGACAACGACGATCGACAGCGATAGGCGGCCAGTGACCGATGACCATGGTTGGTCGGTGATCGACGGTGGCCGACCGACAACCGACTAGATTGTTATTTGATAAATTGATAAGGATCGTTTTTTCCTAAATGGTAAAAATCAGATGGTATTTTTGGAAAAAAAAATCTATAACCAAGGGAATCAAGAAAAACTAAACTTCTTGGAGGTTTTTCAATTCTCTCATACATAACCCTTTTGCTGACGTGACATGATATGTCGGGCATCCATCATGATTTGGTAATCGTTCAAATTTTAAACTAAACAAGATTTTTATTGATAACTTTGAATGGATAATCAAGGTTATGGAGAATAACCCTAAATCAAACTCACTCTTAGAGATATCACTACAAAAATACATCAATTTAGCAACGAAATTTAGCGACGAAAATAATTTGTTGCAAATCTGCAATAAATTTTGCGACAAATTCTAAAATTCGTCGCAAATTTGCAACAAAAATTTTTTTATTGCAAACTTATTTACATTTCCAACAAATTTATTTTCGTCGCAAATATCGTCGCAAATTTCCGACGAAAATGATATTTCGTCGCAAATTTGCGACGAAATATCAAATTCATTGGAAAAGTTTTCAACGAATCCAGGATTCGTTGCAAAATTTACAACGAATAAAAAATTTGTGATAAATTTGGCAACGAAAGATTTTCATCGGACAATTTCAATTATTTGGAAAAAACAACGGCGGGATAACTTTGCGACGAATTTTATATTCATCGCTAATTTGGCAACGATTTTTATTTTCGTCGCTAATTTTGCGACGAAAAATAAAATTCGTCACAGAATATTGCGACAAAATATGAATTCGTCGCTGAATCTGCAACGATTTAATAATTCGTTGTAAATTTTTACAACGAATATTAAATTAGTCGCAAAATTAGCGACGAATATTTGATTCGTCGCAAAATTTCTAATTATCAATATCCTTCACTTTCCCTTTCTCATTTCCGCCGATCCGATCGATCCTTCCGAAATCCCTTTCGGTACGCATCTCCCCCCTTTCCCCGCTCTTCCGGCCGGAGAAGATCCGACGTCCGCGCTTGTCCGGCAAGCCTCTCCCTCTCCCTCGCTCCTGCCTGCCGCGGCGAGCGGTCGCGAGCTCGCGGCGGGCCCGCGTAGTGCTCTCGACGGGCCCGCATTGTGCTCGCGGCGGGCCCGTGTCGTGCTCACGGTAGCCCGACGCATGCTGCCGCGAGCACGCGATGCGTGCTCTCTACCGGCAGTCGGCCTTGCTGTGCATCGGTGGCGCGACAGTCACCCGCGCGATAGGGACGTCGTCCCTGCCGTAGGCGTCGGTGCACGCCACATCTACGGCGGTGCACGGCGTCGGTGGCACGTGGCACGGCGGCGGCACGGTGCAACGGCAGCGGTGGCACGCGGTGGCACGGCGATCCACACGCAGCGGCGAGCGCCGCACGACATGGACTTCCTTGCCTCGTCCTTTGTGCGGCAGGGGTGATGCTCCTGCCGCGCTGGTGCCCTCTACCGCGTCATTCGCCTGGCTCTGTCACGTCGATCCTTCTGCATCATTCGCGCAGTTAGGATCGACGGTTTTATCGTACTGAAGACCTGCCTAGGTCGTTCACCCAGCTAGGACATTGTTCCAAGCGCGTGGGTAGTTCATCGTCGTCCCTGGATTGACACAACTATTGTGTTGACTTTAGATCGCACATAAAACATCAACATGTTATCCAATTAAATTATGTAATATAAATAAAAAAATTTATATTTTATTTTCCATAGGTTTATCGTACTTCTATTTTTCAGGTGATCCGTGAGTTTGTAAAGTCTTCTGCTGGCAGCTCATCCGTTCCTTCCATAGAGCAAGTATATTATATATTCTAAAATTTATAATATTATTATTTTATACTATATATAATTAATGTTTAATTTTATAATTTCTTGTCCGAAAATTTTATTATTATTTTTTTTCTTTTACATTACTTTTTGTAGGTTTCAAATTTTATGATATATACTTATGTTGATTCATATATTTACAGGATATCATCAGTCTTTGAGAAGATGACCAGAAGTTTCTTATAACTTACAATTTTTTTCTTCGTTTGATTTGTATCGCTATCTATATGGTAGGCTTTAACTTTCCTCTCTCGATTTTGGAATCATATCTAGTAACATGACAAGAAGAAGATCTGTCAAAATTGTTCTAACTTCTTATGTCGTTCAGGACATAAGAGTCACTTTACGACTACACAAAGAAGTTAGAACAATTTTGGTAGATTCTTTTCGTGTCATGTTACTAGATATGATTCCGAGTCTAAGCCAGAGGAAAGTTGAAGGTGAGATTTTGACCGAAGAAGTTAAGATATCACATATAGATATCTAGGGATGCAAATCGAGCGTCAGAGAATTTTTTTGATATATTGGTAGATTATTTCGGCGTCTAGTATTGCAGATAAAATATGGTAAGTTTTTTCATATTATTCATTATACAGTCGATGAATATGTGAATCTTTTTTACTTTATTATTTTAATATATGTGAATCTTTTTTACTTTATTATTTTAATAATTATGATTGATAGTTTTGGCGTGACAGTTATAGATGGAATAATGATGGAAGAATACTTTCTTCCTCTGCTTCAACTCTTGTATCGGCAGGACATGTGTCTTCGGGCTCTTCCCCAGTTGCAGGATCTCTCCAGTTGTAGAATTTTCTGGTTCTCCAACTACAAGACCTCCTTCTCCAGTTACAGCAAGATCTTTGGTTCTCTAGCTGCAGGATTTTTTCTCCAGTAAAAATCAATTGTTGAGAGGAAATATACACGAGAGTTGAGCATAGTTATGTTTCAATTTTATATCTAAATATTTCTTGACTGGTACAGTTACATTTGATAATTTTGTATTATAAATTTCATACGATTAATAGTTTATTATTTGTATTGATGAATTATTTTGAATGATTAGATGTATTTATCAAATTTGATATGTGAATTTTTATATATTGTTATATGTGTTTGGAATACAAATTGTATAAATTGGTAAAAATAATAAATTATATAATAGTATTTTTTTCATATTTTTTTAAATTAATTTGGCGACGAAAATATAATTTGGAAAATCCACCCGATCGTGATGATATCGATCGTGATTCTTGTAGCACCTTACTGAGAATCTTTGTAATAATGACGATCAGTAGTCACATATCGATCGTGATGGTTTTGATCAACTGGGAATAAATATTTTGCAACGAATTTTTTATTTTCGTTGCAGATTTGGCGACGAAAACAAATTCGTCGCCAAATTTATTTTTATTCATGAAAATTTATTTATTAGTCTTTTGCGACGAACTGTATTTTCGTCGCCGATTTGGTGACAAATATAAATATTCTTCGCTAAATTTTGCGACGAATAGTTATTTTCGTCGCCAAATTTTTCCGACGACCTTTTTTTTCATCGCAGATTTGGCAACGAACTATGTTTGGTCGCCAAATTTGGCGACGAATAATATTTTTTGTCGCCAAATTTGGAGACAAATAGTTATTTTCGTCGCTAAATTTTTGCGACGAATTAATTTTTCGTCGCAGATTTGGCGACGAATTATTTTTTCGTCGCATATTTGGCGACGAACTATTTTTTTATCGCAGATTTAGCAACGAACTTTGTTTCGTCGCCAAATTTGATGACAAATAATTATTTTCGTTGCCAATTTTTGCGATGAATTTTGCAACGAAAATTTTATTCGTTGCAATTTTTGCGACGAATTTTTTGTTTTCTTTGCTAAATTTAGCGGCGAATTATTTCCAACGAAAAAAAATTCGTTGCAAACAAATTTTGCAACGAATTTTTATTCAAAATTCATTGTAAAATTTATCGTCAAATATTGAAATTTTTGTAATATATGGTGCAGTAGTAGAACGTCTAATTCTGTTTAGATTTTTAACCTCGATCATTTTACGGGATTTATCTTCAAATGGAATAATAAATTAATAACATTATTGCAGTTGAAGTTGTACATATAAATATTTTTTAATTTATTTTGATAATCGATGAAATACATATCTAGCTTAGAGATTACTTAATTTTCTATTAGAGATTCGGTGGAGAAGGCTTTTAGATACCAGGGGATGATAAAAAAAAAACATGTACACACGCTTTTAACATTTTTTTTTCTTTGATTTTTTTTTTTTTTGACATTTTTATTCGCATAGAGTTACAAATTCATATATATTTTTCAGAACATATTAATAGAGATTAACATTTAACGAACTGCAGAAACAATTAAATAAAGATATATAAAATATAGTAAAACACATTAAAAATAAAGGCACGAGGAGGACGATTTCAGTTGGGCACTCGGCAGTTGGTGCGTATCTCTCCGTTGCCCCCGGTCAGCACGCCGATGCTGCCCATCTTCACCATCGCCGCCGCAAAGCTGCTGGTGAAGACGCCCGAGTTGTGCGCGTACAGTTTCACCTGCGCAGCCGCTGCCGGCGTCGACACCAGCGTCTGGTCCGACGTGAACAACCCCCTGTTATTCAGGATGCTCTGGTAGTAGTTGTTGTCGAACCCGAGCTCGCTCGACGGGTCCATCGGCACCTCGTTGTTGCTCCTCCGCGTCGGGCACTTCCGCCGCAGTTGCGCTGCGTACGCCGCGTCCATCGTCGGGTCGGCTCCCGAGCCCGATTTGCGGATCCGGTCGGAGAAGGAAGGGCAGTGCGCGACGCCGATGGTGTGCGCTCCTGATCGATCAAACACACACGCACAAACATTATCAAACCATCAACGATTAATTACACCTTCAAATGATTCTTCGAAACAAATCGATTTACCGGAGAGGGTGATCATGTCGGCTTGGGTCAACCCTTTCCGGGCGAAGAGTTCAGTGAGTTGACCGAGTCGGAAATCAGAAGTAGGGAGAATCGACGTGCTCTCGCTTGCCATCGAAATCCTCCCATCTCTTCTTCCAGCAGGAACATCGTAGAAACCTCCTCCATACTGCAATCGCACATTTAATCATCGATCAAGACATTGTTCGAGCTAGCAATTAATGCTTTAATTATCCTTACGTGTGCGACGCTGTCTCGGGCGACGAAGGCGAGAATGTCGGCGCAGGAGACGACGCCGGGGCAGGCAGCTTCCAGCTTGGCCTTAGCGTCGTCGATGACTCGGAATGCTTCTTCTTCGATTTCCTGGTTGATCTTTGCGTCCTTCTCTGCCTTGTTCCCCTTCGTCGACGCGATCAACACTGACCCATCGCAGCCCTATACATCGAATCGATAGATCGATCAATCCAATTGCAATATTGCGATCATCATCGACTTAATTAATTATACATATATAATATATACTGACTCTGACAAAGCAGTCGTGGAAGTGCATCCGTAGAAGGTCAGCGCCGATGTCGTCAGTTCGCCGGACAGCGTCCTTGAAGGCTTCCCTGACGAGGGTTTCGGCGTTGGGGCAGGTGTGGGAGTAGAAGCCAACTCGGAGCTGATGAGGCATGGCAGCAGCACTCATCAAGCAGCAGAGAGCTGCCATGCAAGAAAAAACTACAAAAGTGGCGGCGGTGGATCTCCCAAAAGCCATTTTCGTCTCTATCGCAATCTGATCGAAGCTCTCGCCCTGCACGTGTTAATTTGGCGTTTGCCTGTTTGGGATGGCTGGAAAACGAGTCTCTATTTATAGTAATATAACGTGTCGATGTGGAATGAACAACTGCCCCCACCTGCTACATTAGATCGAGTCAACCCTCGAGCTTGATATGTGCATGCATGGGGAGAATGGATCCACTCGTCCGCAAAAGTTATAATGGTCAACCTAGGAATCTCTATAGGTCCATTCTAAGAGATCATTATAAAAGAGATAAATCATGAGGATTCTTTGGACTTTAACCCTGTTTCAATTGAGACACCAAGATGAGAGATGAATCAACAAAGGATGATGATTCAGTAACTTCTGTGAGCTGGTTTGGCTAGATCAACTGTCTCCGGAGCTTCATCTTGTACTGTGACCGAGATGGAGAGGGTCATTGGAGTTGTCACGGCGATGACCTGAAGAGACTCACAAACGAATGAGAAAAGGGGGTCGAGGGAGACCTCGGTCAAACCCCTCCAATGCCCAAGTCAGAATATAGAAAAAGTTGTCTAAAGAAGCGAAGTTGAAGATTAAAGATTTTTTCTTACCGAAGTCTCCTCTCGTTACCTTTATATAAGCAATGAAGTAAGAGAAATCTGATGACGTGACTCCTGATGGGAATGTGACTTCACAGGGGAGATATTGAGAAACATGATCTAATTATAACGGATATGTGATGGTACATAGAGGATTTTGTAAGACATGACTTCATTACGATGAAGACGTGACTGTTCGGAGGGGATCTTTTTAGAGGCATGAATTCATTATGATGGAAACATAACTTAATAGCGAAGACTGTGGAGAGAAGTCTTTCGATCAGAGACACAAACATCTAACTGACGAGCTGAGCTGAATCATCAAATTGAGACACGAAGCTGAATCATCAGACTGAGTAATGAGGTTATGATCGAGTTAGGCTGAGATATGAATTGTGACTGAGCTACGCCCAGATATAAATTGTTGTCAAGCTACGTCGAGATATAAGTTGTGGCTGAGATACGTTTATGGTCGAGGTAAGTTTATTGTCGAGAAAAGCTTATGACCGAGGTGAACTTATAATGGTCTTCTGGTTGACTTAAATTAATTTATCGATCTTGATCGGGTTCTTCTTGGGCTCCAATTCAACTTGTCCATCGATTTAACTCGGTTATTTGGACAAAAATATTTATATCCACATTAGACACAATTGATAAAATTGTGAAGAATCATTCTAAATTTAAAAAGAATTTTAGATCTTCTTTCGAAATTTGATTCATATCTTCTTGATAAATTGTCACACTGCTGATACGTCATCCGAAACAGGAATGGATCCACTTTTCCAAAAGTTGGGAATCTGCCCAACTAGCAGCCCCCTGCCACCCGTCCCAGGGCTGCGGCGAGAGGGAGGTAAATCGCGGGGATGTCGTCCTCGAGTGGCAAGGTAGTGAAGTCATCGAGCGGGGGGATTTTAGACCCTAGAAATCGACCACTCGTGATCCAAAGCAACCACACTATCTTACCACCGCACCATCCCCGTGGAGACGAATGGATCCACTTTTCGTTTACAGAGTCGATGGTCAACTAGTCAATAAATGCAGGCTTGAGTTAGTTGGCCGTTGATGAATCAAAATTTTAATGTTATATATAAAGAAAAAAATATTGGATGACTAATATAGAATAATATAAAAGGAAAAAAAAAGATGATTAATTTAATATAATATCAATGGAAATTTTTAAATTTGAAATAAAATATTTGGGAGGTTGACTTTAATTGAACGCCGTTTAATTAACTTTGTGATTAGTCTGGAGAAATAATTGACACAATGAAAAAATTCCTTAAGTGTGGTGGATCCAATTTAATAGATTGAATAAGACTTATCCATATCCACTTTTTTCAAAAGACATGTGGTTCTTCAAAAGACGGTCGGTCGGTGGCGACGAATGGCCGGCGATGACGATGGACGATCGGCGACGACGGGAGATCAATGATCGGCGGCGACGACGATGACCGATCGACAACGACGATCGACAGCGATAGGCGGCCAGTGACCGATGACCACGGTTGGTCGGTGACCGACGGTGGCCGACCGACAACCGACTAGATTGTTATTTGATAAATTGATAAGGATCGTTTTTTCCTAAATGGTAAAAATCATATGGTATTTTTGGGAAAAAAAAAAACTCTATAACCAAGGGAATCAAGAAAAACTAAACTTCTTGGAGGTTTTTCAATTCCCTCATACATAACCCTTTTGCTGACGTGGCATGATATGTCGGGCATCCATCATGATTTGGTAATCGTTCAAATTTTAAACAAAACAAGATTTTTATTGATAACTTTGGATGAATAATCAAGGTTATGGAGAATAACCCTAAACCAAACTCACTCTTAGAGATATCGCTACAAAAATACATCAATTTAGCAACGAAATTTAGCGACGAAAATAATTTGTTGTAAATCTGCAATAAATTTTGCGACTAATTCCAAAATTCGTCGCAAATTTGTAACGAAATTTGCAACAAAAATTTTTTTATTGCAAACTTGTTTACATTTCCAACAAATTTATTTTCGTCGCAAATTTACGACGAAAATGATATTTCGTCGCAAATTTACGACGAAATATCAAATTCGTTGGAAAAGTTTTCAACGAATCCAGGATTCGTTGCAAAATTTGCAACGAATCAAAATTTTGTGATAAATTTTGCAACGAAAGATTTTCATCGGACAATTTCAATTATTTGGAAAAAACAACGGCGGGATAACTTTGCAACGAATTTTATATTCATCGCTAATTTGGCAACGATTTTTATTTTCGTCGCTAATTTTGCGACGAAAAATAAAATTCGTCACAGAATATTGCGACAAAATATGAATTCGTCGCTGAATCTGGAACGATTTAATAATTCGTTGTAAATTTTTACAACGAATATTAAATTAGTCGCAAAATTAGCGACGAATATTTGATTCGTCGCAAAATTTCTAATTATCAATATCCCTCACTTTCCCTTTCTCATTTCCGCCGATCCGATCGATCCTTCCGAAATCCCTTTCGGTACGCATCTCGCCCCTTTCCTCGCTCTTCCGGCCGGAGAAGATCCGACGTCCGCGCTTGTCCGGCAAGCCTCTCCCTCTCCCTCGCTCTGCTGCCGCGCGGCGATACGAGCTCGCGCGCCCGCGTCGTGCTCTCGGCGCGCATTGTGCTCGCGGCGGGCGCGTCGTGCTCGCGGCTCACTGTGAGTCTAATGCGATCGGCTCGCGAGCACGCGTCGGCCTTGCCGCGCGGCAGCGGCCACAGATCGGCGCGCCGATAGCCAGCGATAGGACGTCGCCCGCCTGCGTGCGTTGGTGGCACGCTAATCACCGCGCGGGCATACGGGCTGGCCGCCTGGCGGTAGCGCGGTGGGGTGGCACGGCCAGCGGGCACGACGCGGCAGCACGATCCACACGCGCAGGGGCGACCGCGCGACATGGACTTCTCTGCCTTGTCCTTTGTGCGACAGGGGTGATGCTCCTACCGCGTTGGTGCCCTCTACCGCGTCATTCGCCTGGCTCTGTCACGTCAATCCTTCTGCATCATTCGCGCAGTTAGGATCGACGGTTTTATCGTACTGAAGACCTGGCTAGGTCGTTCACCCAGCTAGGACATTGTTCCAGGCGCGTGGGTAGTTCATCGTCGTCCCTGGATTGACACAACTATTGTGTTGACTTTAGATCGCACATAAAACATCAACATGTTATCCAATTAAATTATGTAATATAAATAAAAAAAATTAATGTTTTATTTTCCATAGGTTTATCGTACTTCTATTTTTCAGGTGATCCGTGAGTTTGTAAAGTCTTCTGCTGGCAGCTCATCCGTTCCTTCCATAGAGCAAGTATATTATATATTCTAAAATTTATAACATTATTATTTGATACTATATATAATTAATGTTTAATTTTATAATTTCTTGTCCGAAGATTTTATTATTATTTTTTTTCTTTTAGTTTCAAATTTTATGATATATACTTTTATTATTCATATATTTACAGGATATCATCAGTCTTTGAGAAGATGACCAGAAGTTTCTTATAACTTACAATTTTTTTCTTCGTTTGATTTGTATCGCTATCTATATGCGGTATCTTAATTTCTCCGATCGAATTCTCGGCTTCAACTTTCCTCTGACTTAGGCTTGAAATCATATCTAGTAACATAACAAGAAGAGGATCTGTCAAAATTGTTCTAACTTCTTATGTCGTCCAGGACATAAGAGTCACTTTAGGACTACACAAAAAGTTTGAACAATTTTGGTAGATTCTTTTCGTGTCATGTTACTAGATATGATTCCGAGTCTAAGGCAGAGGAAAGTTGAAGCTGAAATTTCGACCGAAAAAGTTAAGATATCACATATAGATATCTAGGGATGCAAATCGAGCGAAGAAAAAAATTGTAAGTTATAAGACGTCAGAGAATTTTTTTGATATATTGGTAGATTATTTCGGCGTCTAGTATTGCAGATAAAATATGATAAGTTTTTTCATATTATTCATTATACAGTCGATGAATATGTGAATCTTTTTTACTTTATTATTTTAATAATTATGATTGATAGTTTTGGCGTGACAGTTATAGATGGAATAATGATGGAAGAATACTTTCTTCCTCTGCTTCAACCCTTGTATCGGCAGGATATGTGTCTTCGGGCTCTTCCCCAGTTGCAGGATCTCTCCAGTTGTAGAATTTTCTGGTTCTCCAACTACAAGACCTCCTCGCCAGTTACAGCAAGATCTTTGGTTCTCTAGCTGCAGGATCTTTTTCTCCAGTAAAAATCAATTGTTGAGAGAAAATATACACGAGAGTTGAGCATAGTTATGTTTCAATTTTATACCTAAATGTTTCTTGACTGGTACAGTTACATTGGATAATTTTGTATTATAAATTTCATACGATTAATAGTTTATTATTTGTATTGATGAATTATTTTGAATGATTAGATGTGTTTATCAAATTTGATATGTGAATTTTTATATATTGTTATATGTGTTTGGAATACAAATTGTATAAATTGGTAAAAATAATAAATTATATAATAGTATTTTTTTCATATTTTTTTAAATTAATTTGGCGACGAAAATATAATTTTGTTGCAAAATCTGTAACGCTAGTCGACTGATGAAATATTATCGATCGATTTATCGTAGCACCTTCTATGTAATCTTTGGTAGCCAATCACTACCGAATCGTCACATGTCACGATCGATGATTTTTCAATGATCGAATGAATATTTTGCAACGAATTTTTTGTTTTCGTTGCAGATTTGGCGACGAAAACAAATTCGTCGCCAAATTTATTTTTATTCATGAAAATTTATTTATTAGTCTTTTGCGACGAACTGTATTTTCGTCGCCGATTTGGTGACAAATATAAATATTCTTCGCTAAATTTTGCGACGAATAGTTATTTTCGTCGCCAAATTTTTGTGATGACCTTTTTTTTCATCGCAGATTTGGCAACGAACTATGTTTGGTCGCCAAATTTGGTGACGAATAATTATTTTTGTCGCCAAATTTGGAGACGAATAGTTATTTTTGTCGCCAAATTTTTGCGACGAATTAATTTTTCGTCGCAGATTTGGCGACGAATTATTTTTTCGTCGCATATTTGGCGACGAACTATTTTTTTATCGCAGATTTAGCAACGAACTTTGTTTCGTCGCCAAATTTGATGACAAATAATTATTTTCGTCGCCAATTTTTACGATGAATTTTGCAACGAAAATTTTATTCGTTGCAATTTTTGCGACGAATTTTTTGTTTTCTTTGCCAAATTTAGCGGCGAATTATTTCCAACGAAAAAAAATTCGTTGCAAACAAATTTTGCAACGAATTTTTATTCAAAATTCATTGTAAAATTTATCGTCAAATACTGAAATTTTTGTAGTGTATGGTGCAATAGTAGAATGTCTAATTCTGTTTAGATTTTTAACCTCGATCATTTTATAGGATTTATCTTCAAATGGAATAATAAATTAATAACATTATTGCAGTTGAAGTTGTACACATAAATATTTTTTAATTTATTTTATTTTGATAATCGATGAAATACAGATTACTTAATTTTCTATTAGAGATTCACGAGAGAAGGCTTTGGATACCACGTGATGATAAAAAAAACATGTACACACGCTTTTAACATTTTTTTTCTTTGATTTTTTTTTTGACATTTTTATTCGCATAGAGTTACAAATTCATATATATTTTTCAGAACATATTAATAGAGATTAACATTTAACGAACTGCAGAAACAATTAAATAAAGATATATAAAATATAGTAAAACACATTAAAAATAAAGGCACGAGGAGGACGATTTCAGTTGGGCACTCGGCAGTTGGTGCGTATCTCTCCGTTGCCCCCGGTCAGCACGCCGATGCTGCCCATCTTCACCATCGCCGCCGCAAAGCTGCTGGTGAAGACGCCCGAGTTGTGCGCGTACAGTTTCACCTGCGCAGCCGCCGCCGGCGTCGACACCAGCGTCTGGTCCGACGTGAACAACCCCCTGTTATTCAGGATGCTCTGGTAGTAGTTGTTGTCGAACCCGAGCTCGCTCGACGGGTCCATCGGCACCTCGCTGTTGCTCCTCCGCGTCGGGCACTTCCGCCGCAGTTGCGCTGCGTACGCCGCGTCCATCGTCGGGTCGGCTCCCGAGCCCGATTTGCGGATCCGGTCGGAGAAGGAAGGGCAGTGCGCGACGCCGATGGTGTGCGCTCCTGATCGATCAAACACACACGCACAAACATTATCAAACCATCAACGATTAATTACACCTTCAAATGATTCTTCGAAACAAATCGATTTACCGGAGAGGGTGATCATGTCGGCTTGGGTCAACCCTTTCCGGGCGAAGAGTTCAGTGAGTTGACCGAGTCGGAAATCAGAAGTAGGGAGAATCGACGTGCTCTCGCTTGCCATCGAAATCTTCCCATCTCTTCTTCCAGCAGGAACATCGTAGAAACCTCCTCCATACTGCAATCGCACATTTAATCATCGATCAAGACATTGTTCGAGCTAGCAATTAATGCTTTAATTATCCTTACGTGTGCGACGCTGTCTCGGGCGACGAAGGCGAGAATGTCGGCGCAGGAGACGACGCCGGGGCAGGCAGCTTCCAGCTTGGCCTTAGCGTCGTCGATGACTCGGAATGCTTCTTCTTCGATTTCCTGGTTGATCTTTGCGTCCTTCTCTGCCTTGTTCCCCTTCGTCGACGCGATCAACACTGACCCATCGCAGCCCTATACATCGAATCGATCGATCGATCAATCCAATTGCAATATTGCGATCATCATCGACTTAATTAATTATACATATATAATATATACTGACTCTGACAAAGCAGTCGTGGAAGTGCATCCGTAGAAGGTCAGCGCCGATGTCGTCAGTTCGCCGGACAGCGTCCTTGAAGGCTTCCCTGACGAGGGTTTCGGCGTTGGGGCAGGTGTGGGAGTAGAAGCCAACTCGGAGCTGATGAGGCATGGCAGCAGCACTCATCAAGCAGCAGAGAGCTGCCATGCAAGAAAAAACTACAAAAGTGGCGGCGGTGGATCTCCCAAAAGCCATTTTCGTCTCTATCGCAATCTGATCGAAGCTCTCGCCCTGCACGTGTTAATTTGGCGTTTGCCTGTTTGGGATGGCTGGAAAACGAGTCTCTATTTATAGTAATATAACGTGTCGATGTGGAATGAACAACTGCCCCCACCTGCTACATTAGATCGAGTCAACCCTCGAGCTTGATATGTGCATGCATGGGGAGAATGGATCCACTCGTCCGCAAAGGTTATAATCGTCAACATGAGAATCTCTATCGGTCCATTCAAAGAGATCATTATAAGAGAGATAAATCACAAGGATTCTTTAGACTTTGACACTGTTTCAATTGAGACACCAAAATGAGAGATGAATCGACAAAGGATGATGATTCAGTAACTTCCGTGAGTTGACTTGACTGGATCAACTGTCTCCGGAGCTTCATCTTGTATTGTGACTGAGATGGAGAGGGTCGTTGGAGCTGTCGCGATGATAACCTGAGGAGACTCACAAACGGGTGAGAAATGAGGGGCGAGGGGAACCTCGACCAAAACCCTCCGACACTCAAGTCAAAATATAGAGAAAGTTATCTAAAGAGGCGAAGCTGAAGATTAGAGATTTTTTCTTACCGGAGCCTCCTCTCCTTACCTTTATATAAGCAATGAAGCAAAAGAAATCTGGTGACGTGATTTCTGATGAGAATGTGACTTCACAAAGCAGATCTTGGGAGACATGATCTAATTACAACGGAGATGTGATGGTACAAAGAGGATTTTGGGAGGCATGACTTCATTATGATGGAGACATAACTGTTCGGAGGGGATTCTTTTGGAGGCATGATCTCATTATGATGGAGAAGTGACTTAATAGCGAAGATCGTGGAGAGGAGTCTTTTGGTCAGAGACACAAATATCTAGCTGATGAGTTGAGTTGATGTGATAGACTGAGCTGAATCATCAAACTGAGACATGAAGCTGAATCATCAGGCTGAGACATGAAACTGAATCATCAGGCTGAGTCATGAGGTTATGATCGAGCTAGGCCGAGATATAAATTGTCACTGAGCTATGCCAAGATATAAGTTGTAACCGAGCTAGGTCGAGATATAAATTGTGATTGGGATATCCTTATGGTCGATGTAAGCTTATTGTCGAGAAAAAATTATGACCGAGGTAAACTTATAATGGTCTTATGGCTAACTTAAATTAATTTATCACTCTTGATCGGGTCCTTTTTAGGCTCCAATTCAGCTTGACTATCGATTTAATTCGGCTACTTGGACAAAAATATTTGTATCCATAATAAACGTGATTGATAAAATTACGAAAAAGAATTTTAAATCTTCTTTCGAAATTTAATTCGTATCTCGATAAATTATCACGCGATCTTACTGATATTTCATCCGAAACAAGAATGGAATGGATCCACTTTTCGTTTACAGAGTCGATGGTCAACTAGTCAATAAATGCAGGCTTGAGTTAGTTGGCCGTTAATGAATCAAAATTAATGGCGTGGGGGTACATACAAGAAAAATGATTGATTGATGGGGGAAGCAGGTTTAGATATTCGCGAAAAAACTAAAGAAATTGGTAGATATTTCAAATATATTGCTAACATATATAATATTTAACTTCATTTTGCGGCAATTAATTCCTTTCTTTACTTAATGATGAAGTGATTTATATAATTAATACATATCTAACCCAATAAAACCTTCACTGTTTTCGCACCAAAAAAAGTGGCCACTTTAAATTTTGTCTGACTTGAGACATAATAGCAGTTGAAGATAGAGATGTCAAATGTGCCGAGTTCAAGGGCAGAGCCAAGTGGAAGGTTATTAATTTGGCAAAAAACAAAAAAAAAAAAAATCACTGTAGCATAATGTGATTTTTTTTTTTCATATTTAGTTCGGATTTAATTTGGGATAAAAAAATTAATCGATGATTAATTCGGAGATTAGCCCAGGGCTGATTCCGCCCTAATTGGCCAAGTCATCTTTGACCGATTCAGCATATGACGTACGCGGTTATCGGTTTAGGTTATTTCCGGTTCAACATATAAACTTGAACAGGTCAACCTGACAAGTTTGATTGAGAGAGTTCCACCCTCATAGCTCCAACGGAATTAAATTTTCATCGTTAATTAATAATTGATTAAATTTTTGATAATTTTGTCATTAATTTCTTATTTAATTATCACCGTTAGCAATGAAAATTTAAATTCATCGTTAATTAATGATAAAAATTTAATTCTGTTGCTAAATTAATCATGATCAAATTTAAATCAATTGCTAATTTAACGACTAATATCAATCATTAATTTAATAATCGATTTGTAAGAATCGTAAATTGCTAAATTAGCAACTGATATATTACATTCAGTCACTAAAAATTAGTAATGAAAGAATTAAAAATCACGCTGAGCAGTACACAATGAGTTACCTAGAGTTTATGCATTAAGCATTGAAGATGTCTCGCTAGGATAATTCCCTACACACTCGCATATATTAATTTATGTAAGTCCTAAGGCAACAGTGCGTTGGTTAATCACAAGACTCTTTTTTGTATTTTCAATGGTCGATTATATTCTCTAACAATGTGCATGGTACAGATGGTGATGCTCAATGCCTTCCATCTTAGCGTGATTGATTTTTTGGTGACGCATGAGTTTTCAATGTGCACTGATTACGCGTCATCTTGATTTACCCATATTGACCGTCGAAAAACTTCCGTGGAGCTAAGACGGTCGGTCTTGAGGACTAATAGAGGAAGAAAAATCGTACCATGATATCTCATGTTAATCAAAAAAAAAAAATTATGCAAATTACGTATTTCTTAATTGCGTTATGAGTATGTTATTTATCAAAAAAAAAAAAAATTATGCAAATTCAACATCTTGGGAGAAAAGTTAGTATGTTAAACGAGCACTATAAGAAAATGATAATTTTTCGTCTGAAGATTCCGGTCGTTAAATCATTTAGCGATCGACTTAGTCGGTCTTTAATTTTTTCAATATAATTTTTTAGCGATCGAATGTAATAGATCGATCGCTAATTTAACAATTGATTTCAATTCAATTGATAAAATTAGCGGTCAAATATAATAGATCGATCGAATTTAAATTTATCATAAAATTTGGCAACTGAATGTAATAGGTCGATCGATATATAATTTAATGATTGATTAATTATTACACATCGATCGTTAAATTAATGATCGATATTAGTCGCTAAATTAGCAATTGATTTGAATTTGATTAATAAATTAGTGACTATTTAAATTTGATGGCTACTTTTTTTTACTGTTTCAATATATATAACTAAATTAATGATCACTTTTAAAATATCGATTACAAAATTAACGATCGAATTTTTACAACTGTCATTAATTTGCAATGGAAATTTAACCAACTGTAATTTAATATTTATAGAACTCGTGTACATTTATAATATTAACATCAATCAAAATAATATTTATCAACAACATTCAAATCATCAATATCAAAATACAAATATTTATAATATAAATCCTATAACAGTTAATTATCACGTTACAAAGTTTAAATAATTCCTAAACACATCACACATTTTTAAAAGTTTAATCCCACAACATAATTTCAAAATATTTAAAATATTTTTACAATTAAATGTAACCTAATTGTCAATAAGCCGAGTTTTCTGAGAATCAAAAACATGTATAATTAAAAAAGTAAAGAAAAGCAAAACCAGTTTAATTGTTGAAACAATATCATATGAGACATAAAATTTTACATCGACTACTCTAATATCGTAAGCCCTTGATTCTTCATTTTTTACCGGTAACTCTTCCACTTCAATAGATAGATGAACAATTTGGATGACCACTAAACCTAAAAGTACGCAACATACAATCAAATACAATCGTTACCAAGGAGTGTAGCAGCTCTTCTTCATTCACTAACAAGCTTATAATATATATCATGTAATATTGTCCTATGTAAAATAAAATATTCCTAATATCTAATATACAAATAATAAAACCAGTTGTTGTTAAATTTGAGAAATAATAAAATTTTGATACGAAACCCTTTGATCGAGCATCGACAAAAGTGTTATTCTTTCGTCAATGTATATTACGAAATAACTTCTAGCAATAAACAAATTTGTTTATAAATTAAAATAAGTTCATTAGTATTTTAAAGAAATATGAATTTATTCTAAACTCACCAATTGTATTGTAAACTCTACGATAGAGTGTGATTCAACTTTGTTCTATTGTTTCGAGTTGTCTCTGATTTTTTTTTTCATTTTTTCTCGCTCCAAATCTTTTATCAAGCATCCTAAACTTTTTCATGTACATCTGATGATTGTGTCCTTTTTTTTCTTTTATAATAATTTCTTGTATTATTTTTGACAATATAAGTTTTATGTTTTCTTGACCTTAAAGCTTTCACATATATATTTCTTCTACAATAATATCGAAAAAATTAATATAATTGTTATTATACAATATTAATAATATTAAAATTCTTACAAAAAAATTCTCTATAGTAAAAATCTTTAGTTTCTTGGTATATATGCCCCCACACATATTAAAAAAGTGTATTGAAGTTCTTTAAACTTTGATGTGATACATGTGAATATATATATAACCATGCAGAATAAACCTGCATCAAGAAAGATTATTTAATATTTCAAAAAAAAAAAGACTATATAAATATGAATTGGCAATAATATTATTTAAAAATAAAATAAATATACTTATTTATCACCAATTATTTTTAGCATAGTCTAATAATCTTATTCTTGTGTAAGATCTATCAAGACGATATAACATTATACAAGTTGCTAATATCATTCAAAATACCAATTCATCAGTACAAGCTATATCTTATATGTTTGAACTAGTCAGGTATACATGTAAGTTGGATTTGCTAATATATATTATAATTTGTATATGTTCAATTTTAACATCATATATTTTGAGTTTTAACTATTACTTCCACACATAATATCGAAAATTGCTCCCAGAGTGAAGGCGTGTTGGTTAATCACGAGACTCTCCTCTGCACTTTCAGGGGTCGATTTTGCTCTTCAGCAGTGCATGCTGTGCGGGTGGTGGTACTCGATGCCCACCGACTCGGCGTGGTCAGTCCTTCCTGATGTGATATGGGTTTCCAACGTACGTTGACCACGCGTCACCCTGATTCAACCTCGTCAACTGGTGGCGCTAGTCGTGGGGTCGGGTCGATTGGCCATTAGGACTAATAGGAAAGAGAAATCATACTTAATACCTGATATAAATAAAAAAATATTGATAGCAAATAAAAAAAATCACAAAAGAAAATATATAAGTCATTCAACACAAAATTAATTAAAAAATAAAATATTATAGTTTTCAATTCTATAATTTAATCGTCATCACAAAATCGTAGACATTAAGAATTTCTAAGTCATCATCGCCAAACTCCATTAGTATATCATGTTAGTGGTGGACTTACATGTGATTATCGTAACCGTCCGTTTGTGGGTTTTGATTATTTGATGTGAGATTTAATGTATAGAATCCATTATAGCACAGATCCGTTATTCATGATGGATTGATAACGGATCCAATCCTTTTTCTATATATATGACATGGTTCCCATAGGAGCTGACATTATGACAGAACCCTAATATCCTATCGGTTAGGGTTTACGGCTCTGTCTACGGAAGACCTGCTCCTTGCTTCTTCGCAGGAACGACAGCTTGGCTGATCTTAAGGAAGAGGAACGATAGTCGCTCCACTCCAATTAGGTCCTTTTGTTTATGCTATCGTTTCGTTTTATTGTATTTGTTACCATAGAATTTGATAAGATTAGATCTACTCTACGAATCTTGTTATATATATTCGATTTTTGCATACATGCTTAGATTCGTGAATTTCTATCAATTGGTATCAGAGCTATGGTCGTTTTATCGATTTCTTTGGCGTTAGGTTATAGTTTTCGTCGATTTTGCATAAGATTTGGATCTTTTGCCGTAAAATGATGGTTATTTCACGAAAATGTAAGTAGGAAACCTAGTTTTTGGCGCTAGATCTTAGGTTTCACATTTTTCCATGAAGAACACGAAGAATGACGGCGTAACCGTTGCCGTTCATGGAGAAACCGTCATGTTTACTCTAGAAAAATCACGTTGAGTCGCCGATCAGTCGATTGATGCCTTGCACCAATCGACTGAATGGTCTAACAGTCGACTGATGTCAAGCATCAGTCGACTGCTACACCTAAAATTTAGCTTGACTGCACATACCAATCGACTGCCCTTTAGGTCAGTCGACTGATATGCTCAAACTCGGGCACAAAATCTTTTTTAGTCAACTGGGAAGTCGACTGATGTCATAAGGTCTCAATTGACTGATGTGGCCGAGGTTACACACAGAAGGTATTTTAGTCGACTGGAGCAATGAAACAATTGACTAATTTGGCCAGTCGACTATTGTAAAGCACTAGTCGACTGGTGCTCTTGAAATCGTTCATAGAAGGTATTCTAGTCGACTGATGTATGTCAGTTGACTGTCATAACTGACAATGAGTAGATGAGTTCTAACATATTTTTGACGTAGAAAACTTCCGGAGGCCATAACTTTTCACTTAGGATGAGATTTGAGGCATTCTCGGTTGCATTTCAAAGATCATTTAGAGCTCTATATCTATTATGGTGGGGTAAACCCTCATAACAACTTGTTTCAGGCTTTAAAAATATCATTTAGTGCATTTTCAGAGGCTCCAATATTTTTAGCCTGATGTTATGGTTGTTTTCTACATCATTAGGCTACTAAAGTATAGTTGAGTTTACTAGGTTTTCTAAAGTATCCATTTACACATATGATTATATTTCAAACTAATAATTATCACCAAAGTGAGAAGTATTAGGGAGGTTTAGGACATACTGTGTAGATAGATGTATGTTTATGCTAAATATAATTGGTCTAAAGGAAAGTTATATTTATGACATACATATGTCAGGAATAGTTTACATATAAAGAACATATTTTATTGATCATGCCCACAAAATGTTGGCCCAAAGGAAGATATTTTGTGTGACAGATCAATAGCTTAATAAATTATTATTGATTATGCACACAAGACGTCAATCCAAAGGAAGATATTTTGTGTGGCAGATCATTAGCTTAATAAATTATGTTGATCATGTGCATAAGGTGTCGACCCAAAGGAAGACACTTTGTGTGACAAATTAATAGTTTGATAAATTCTGTTATAGATTATGCGCATAAGGTGTCGACTCAACAGAAAGCATCTTATGTGGTAGATCAAGGATTTTTAAACCATAGACTCAGATATATATAGCTCATATAAAGGATAATTTGGTTATGCATATCATGTGTCGACCCAAAAGAAGGCACATGATGTGACCCACAAAAATTATCATGAGCTATGATTTAGAGAGTATCATTGATAAGTTACACTGCAGTCTAAAAACTAAGTATAATGTTATACTTGGTATCTCACTTAGCTCATACATATTTAGACATGTGTATTATACACATTATTTATTATTATCTCTTTAAGTTCTTGGCAATAAAGTAAGGTTATATGTTGGTATACTCTCTTTTATATTTAGTGCACATAACGTATCTGATTGTAACATCAATATTCTAATAACTTAAGATTTTTAAAACCACTGAATATCAAAGGACCATCAATATGAGTAAGGGTATTAAAATTGAAGTATCTGGTATTAAACTTCTCAGTTAGATTAGTTTAAAAGTCAATTTTATTATTGTACCTATCGACCCTTAGTGGATAGACATTGGAGCTATCACATACAGTGGGTATTAAACCATTGATTTTCAAAGATGAAGTTGAAAACAACTAAGCAAGAAGATCAAAGCTGTCAGATCCAACCTTGGAGGTAAACATTACGGTCATTATGATGAATCCGAAGAATAGTGTCCAGGACCTTTTGCTAATTGTTTTGTTTTTTGAGTGTGGGATTGTGGCTCAAAATACCATGTTTGGTATTTTTCAATAGAATAGTTAGCTGAGTGAAGGAACCTGACCCTAAAGGACATGGTGAGAAGTATGATATTTTTCACTTCTTTACTGGAATCCTTATAGGGTGAAACACTCAAGCCTGCAATTTACTTACTCAATAGAGTACCCAATTAGACAGTGAGTCAAACCTCATATGGTATTAAACATGTACATATTTGAGGTTGTACAGATGAGGCTAGGCATTATAGGCCTAATAAAAGGAAACTTAACTTAAGAATTATTAACTGTCATTTTTGAAGTATTCTGAAAGGTTAAGGGGATTTAAATGTTATAACCCCCTAAAATAGGTTCTTTTAAAAATAAGAAATGTCAAGTTCATTGAAGAAAATAGGAGCACTAAACTCAGGGACATCTTTTGAGGAGGATAACACTTGTTATCCTACCTGTGTTACTATAGGTGTAACCAGTAGTGGTATGGTTACCATACCCTATGTTATTGAGGTTGTAGATTCGGTAAGAGTAATTCTTCATGATGTCCCTGTGTCCTCCCATATGCAAGTAGAGGAACCATCTGCTCAGGTTGAGGTACACCCTCCTATAGTTGAACAGATTCCTCAAGCACCTCAAATGTCTCAAGTATAAGTGTCACTAAGTCGATCCACTAGGGAATGGAGATCCACGTTTTCGCATGATCAAGTTTATCTCCAAGAATATGTATATGAGTTTGACATTGGGTTGAAAGATGATTCTTTATCTTTTCAGAAAGTCAAACAATATTCTAACCCTGCAAAATGTACTAAAGTTATGATGGATGAGATAAAGTCCATGACAGACAATGGTGTATGAGAGCTTGTTGAATTGTCTGAAAGAGTGAAACCTGTTGGTTGTAAATGGATATTTAAAATCAAATGGGATTCATTGAGCAATATCAAAAAGTATAAGACGCGCCTTGTAGCTAAGAGATTCACTTGGAAAATAGATATAGATTACAAAGGAGACTTTCTCACCTGTATGACAAAAAACTCACTAAGGATAATCATGACACTTGTAGCTCATTATGATTTGGAGCTACATTAAATGGACGTTAAGATTGTATTCCTTAATGGAGATATTGAGGAATCGATATACATGGTGCAACCAGAGAACTTTGAACCTGATGATTAAAAGCACCTAGTATGTAAATTAAGAAGTCCATTTATGGCTTATAGCTGGCATCCCATTAGTGGTACAAGAAATATGATCAAATGGTTACTCCATTTGATTTTAAAGAGAATTCAATTGATCAATACATATATATCAAGTTCAGTGGGAGCAAGTCTATAATACTTGCCCTATATGTGGAAGACATCTTATTGGCAAGTGAGAGATTGCTAAATGAGATCAAATCATTTCTATCAGGTAAATTTGAAATGATAGATCTTGGGTGACAAATTTAGCTTGTAACAATATCTACAACGTGAATTTGAAATTAATGAGATGAAGAAACTTCCTTATGCATGAGCAGTAGGAAGTCTCATATATACATAGGTATGTATACGATTGTTATAGTGTATATAATAAGAATGTTAGGCAGATACATAAAGAAATGCACTATAAAGAGAGTCTTGCAATATTTGTAATAAATTATTTAAATACTCACATAGCGAATATTTGATTGTCTTGAGGTGATTAGATATTAAAACTTCGCATTTTGATGGATGTTTGGACGATGAGAGGTTTACATTAGGTCATTTCTTCATATTGTTAGGAAGAGCTATCATTTGGCAAAGCATCAAACAGACGCTGATAGCCACTTCAATGATGAAGAATAAATAAGTAAACTGCTACAAAACATCCAATATAATTATAAAATTTATCATAGGGTTAAAGATCATTTGGGGTCTTGATGGCCATTTGGGATTAACAGTGATAATAATTACAGAATTTATCACATAATTAAAGATCATTTGGAGCCTTAATGACTATATGAGATCAATTGTGATAAGAAAGCTATGAAAACTTAGGCCAAGAACAACCGTGACATGTCAACTTCATTGTGCATCGACCTAAAATGTCAAACGGTTAAAAGAAAGAGTTCAGAGTGGTCAAAGCTTTGATAGAGCATATTATGATAGACTTTATATTCATTATCAACGTGGATTAAAAATTAGGGTTCTTCATATGGATGAAGTACCCATTAAGTGGGAGTCTATATTACTTTGTTATCTAGGATGCTCTATAATCAATACACATGTATATTTTATTTCTAATGTGCACACTAAGCTAGGAAAATGCATGTGTAATTTATCTTTGACACTCTATATAAAGACATCACGATTTACTAATGCGGTTAACATATGATGATTATAAATGAGATGTAAGACTTTATTTTGAGTCATGAGGTTCAAATCATGGTTTGCTAATGTGGTTTAGCATATGGTGTTTGCGGTTTAGCATAAGGTGCTTGCAAACATGATCAAGACCCTATTCTGGGTCATAAGGAGGATCATTTGGGAATTGACATGTGCAGATCACATTTTATGTAATTCTCATGCTACACATCCACATATGATCTATGTCATTGATGACATTGATGTTGTGATTACTGATAGATCCTACTAACGATTATATATATGAAGTAGCAATGATCACTTTAGTCCTATACCAATGAAGTTGATGGACCTGATTGATTTAGTTCAATACGGTATAGTGAGCTCAACTAAAAAATTTCAAACATATATTACATTTAGAATCTCATGTAGCCCAAGTGAGAGATTGTTGGTGGTGGACTTACATGTGATTATCATAACCGTCCGATTGTGCCATATTGATTCGAACCCAATTAAATGATCTACTTATTAGTTTGCAAGTTTCAGTTATTTGATGTTGGGTTTAATGTGTAGAACCAATTATAGCATGAATCTGTTATTGATGATGACCCGATAACGGATCCGACATATTTTCTATATATAGGGCATGCATGGTCCCCGTAGGGGTTGACATTCTAACAGAACCCTGGTATCCTATCGGCTAGGGTTTACGATGCTGTCACTCCAGAACCCTACGGAAGACCTGCTCCTTGCTTCTTCGCAGGAACGACGGCTTGGATCTTAAGGAAGAGGAACGATGGTCGCTCTGCTGCAATAAGGTCCTTTTGTTTATTCTAGCATTTCGTTTTATTGTACTTGTTGCCATAGAATTTGATAAGACTAGATCTACTCCATGATTCTTGTTGTATAAATTCGATTTTTGCCTACATGCTTAGATTCGTGGATTTCTATCTTCTCAAGCTCATCACCAATGGGATATCTCTCCATCATCTAATTTCTCATAAGTAATATTTACATCTACAATTAACTGGGATGTCATCTAAATTCATAAATCAACCGAATATCTCTCCACTTCCTCATTATGAAATGCATCATGGTTATAAGCCATGATAGAACTTGGTATTTTTTATGAACGATCAAGGCTTCATTCGATAAATTACTAATCATTCACTAGATTTTTTTCTCTTCATTTGATATTTAGCATAAAAAACTTGACCAATTTGTACTGTGAAAATGAAAGGTTCAAACTTGTTGAATCTTTTGTTTGCATTGACTTCGACTAAATTGTCGTTCAAATGTACTCTCATACCAATTCTTGGAGTCGAATCGTACCATGAGAATTTGAATAACACTAATATGTTTATGAGTAAACTAGAATATTCGACCTCAATGATTTCGTCAAGTTTGTCATAGTAATCAAATTTAGTAGTGATGCAGCTAATGCAAACAATTGAATTATTAGTTTGAGTGTCTGAATCACGTTGTGTCACATGTAATTTGAAATTATTAATATAGTAATAAGAGTAGACTTTTATGTTATGAAGAGGTTCTGGTGTAAGATCCTTTATCATTTAATCTTGCCTATTTGACCTTAGCTCCTTCACCTAGAAAAATAGTTATCCTATAAATTAATGATAACATAATACAAATGATGAAATATTCAATCTCTAACTTATGTGTCTTGCAAACTATGATATAAATTCTGTCTCTAATTTTTTGTCCACCTCACTTATCCCAATTGATGGATTTTGTAGTTGTAGTTCTTGTTCGTACAAGTTACCAAGGAAGCAAATTTTGAAAAGTAATAGTATATCAAACAAAAATAAGGGGATACATTTTTTAACATAGAATTTAACTCACTTTATTTAAGGTTTCACCTCGTTATAGTCAAGGAGTATATATGTTCTTCTTGTAAGGTATTCTTTTTTATTTAACCATCTACAAGTAAATGTACCAATTGGCTTACTGGGGTACTTAAAAATTAAAAGCATCCCTAGATTTATCGGTCAAACTTCATTGGAATTTCAAGGACACTTGTGTCGTCTAATTTTCACATTGTTAACAAAATTGTCACGCCCCGGGAGTATACTGTGCCGACAAGCAAACAGACGGCATCTCCCCTGTACGTGGCAACATATCGGGTTAATACAAGGCCCGTAGGCCCACAACAACAATATGATATACACAGATATCAACATATCAAACATACTAAATACAGCGGAAACAATACAAACAGATCAACAAGATACAAAAACCAACTGTGCACTCCGGAGTGACTTGACACGACAAGAATCATAACAGAAATCGAATCAAAGACCAAATACATACAATATGTCCGTATATCACAAATACGGAAACAATACAGGAAAAAACCCAAACCAACAATCCGTAAGGATACAACAACACGGAAACATATCCATTCGTCCGGTGTGAGATGGGATCAGCTGACGGAGCTCCGAACGTCCAAGGAATCTTCTACCTGTTATCTGGGCGACAGGAAGCCCAAGGTCCTGGGGTGGTGAGTATAAACTCAGGGGTAATATATAGAAAGTGCATGAACAATATATAAGGATAGATCTACAAGTATACATGTGAAGATCTACGGTTGAGTCCAATAGACATACAAATATCCATATCTAATAACAAGTAACTACAAGAAAGTCATACTCAATGTATATACTAAATCGATCAATCAACAGAAGTAATGTACCAACGTACGACGATCTCAACACCATAAGCTATATCATCCCGATGTATATACAATAACATAACCCATATAATGTATCAAGTCAATCCCATACCGACCCAATACTCCAACATATGAACAATATATGATCACCTGTAATAACAACCCTGGTTATACCACACAATGACATGATGCTAATCAAATGCATATAATGATCAATCAACGCATGAATCATGCTCAACACATAGCAAGAATAAAAATGCGTATGACATGTATCATGATGAACAACCATATACGCAGAATCATAGCTCAATCAAATGCAAGATCTCACAGGCATATGTAAAACATATATCAAATACATGCATACATATATATCAGCAGTGCATATGCATGGTCATGTTTGCAGACCCGTCCAACCACGACCCCAGTATGGCCCGGGTGGCACGGCATGACGACTAGCCCGACTCCAGCCGTCACTACTCTCGAGTGACCGAGTTGGTAGTATGAATGAGTAGCATATAAGCGTACAGAGCTAACTACTCCCGGGTCCTGCTGGCCGTCGCCCTACTACCATGAGTAAACGAGCTCGCCGACACAGACAACCGCACGCACACAACCACCGCCTATAGTGGGCGAGTGCTAACACCACTCGCCAAAGGGCCACGATCTCCAGCCTACCACCATCCCTAGTGGCCGAGCGCACATCCAATGCTCGCCTCAACCTCGTACTACCACTACCCCGAGTGGCCGGGAGGCGGGATGACGACCCGCCTCATCCACAAGGAGACCTATCGCCAAGATGCATGCAATGTAATGATGCATAGCTCCATACATGTATCCTCGCCTCACTCCCTATCCCATGGGGAGTCCTGGTCAAACAAAAGTCAACTATGCAAGGACTACAATCACAAGACTCTCTCTATCGCACAAAGAGTCATACTCATCTAACAGTCCACCACGCTAAGACCTCTAGTAGTAGCGATATACAATCGACCGTCCATATAACCATACACAGGCACACAATCCATAATGGATATACAATCACGCTAGGACCTCTAGTCCATGGTCACATACTGACAACCATACACTTATCTATGCACAGACAACTAGATCCACCATAAATGCACCCCTAATACGGTTATGATATAACGATCGACTCCATAATCCAATCCATCACCTAACTCTAGTTAGGTAACACAGTAACCCAATCTGAGGTCACAAAGATAACCCTAACTACACGTACTTACTGAACTTCTATCAGCTAATACATAATAGGGTTTATAGTTCCTATCCGTGCTAGATAATCAATGAGTAACAAAGTATATATCTCAAAAGTCAAGGCAGTACAAGCATATGATTAAATAAGAGTGGATTTAAGGTAAACAGGTATAAACATATATCCAAGATCATGCACAGGAATTTGATCAAAACTACCGGACCAGGTAGATATTACCCACCTGATACATAATCCATGTTATCCATCTCCACGTTCATGTATCTATCACCATCAAAGTCCTGTAACAATAGGATACAGTTAAGTATCATCATACATCTAATGACCGAATCAAATCCTACATCAACCTGGTATCTCGATCAACTAGATTGATCTATTTATCCAATTAACCTAAATACTAGTTAGATCCATATTAATGGCATTGAAGCATTACCATATGAAATAGAACACTTGGCTATTATCGAGGTCAGAAGCAAGCAATCACAGATCCAAGCCCCCACCTAGCACAATGATAGTTGCACTGAATTGTTTGCAATCCTGATCAACCCAAATTTGGAAACTATATCATGGATTGAAGATCATCGAAGAGAACTACAGCCTTACCAATTCAATTCAACGTGCAAACTCACCATAAACACAGAAATACAGATGAAACAATAAGCTTACCCAAAACTTACCGATCAGATCATCTCCGGCAGCCCTTTCTCATGTTCACCGGAGTAATCCAACGACGCCAATCCCCTCTTCCCCGATCGGTTCGTTCTGCTCAATGGCTGCTGCCCCTCTCCCCTCCACGATCGGTGCTAATGAAAGTGAAGGAAACATAGATAAGGGAAAGCTCTCGTTCAACCCAAGGAAAAAGATCAGCCACTCACTAGATTCCGACAAAATTTGTGAAGTCCCAGCTCATCTTCGATCACACACTGCCTCCCTTAGCTACTGACGAACCAAATCACTACCGGCATCCATCCCCTTCATCGTCCCCTAGCTACCACAGAGATCAGCCGGAGTACAGTCGTTGCCGATCCAAGCTTCCAAGAACCCACAGCTAAAATCCCAGCTTACATCTCACGGAAGGGAAGAAATCAACCCTTACCTAATTCCGACGACGATCGGTGGAGAATCCCTCTCCTCATGCTTTAGGGCCCCTCAACCAATCTCTTCCGATTCCACCGCTTGTCTTTCCTCCGACTGATCTCCCAACGATACAACAAAGAAGATCTCGCGGAGAAGAAGGAAGGTGGAGAGAAATCACGACAGCGGGTCGTTGCTTGTGGCGAAGAGGGCGGCGATCGAAAATGGGAAGAAGAAATCGGGGACAGAAATCGCGAAGGAACGAGGAAGAAGAAGAAGCGGATCGCGAGTGCAGTCGGTGAGGAATGAGCTCGCGATCGGTTCAGCCCCTTTAAAACTTTGTTCCTTTGGTTCGGTTCAAACCTAACCAAGCCCAATTCAATCCGTTTCAACCCAATACAATCCAACTTCAGTTCAAGCCAACCCAAGCTCAATCCAATTGATTCAGCCCAACCGATTCAACCAATTTCAAGCCCAACAATTTGGCCCAAGCCCAATTTCAGCCCAAGCCCAATGGACTCAATCCAACTAGCTAATCCACCTCATTAGCCCACTAATTAAGCTCAATTAATCCACTAATCAAACCCAATTAATTAAAGAGTTAATCCATATTAATTAAATTTTTTTTTCGTATTTTACATTCTCCCCCACTTATAAAAATTTGGTCCCCAAATTTTCGACTCATGTACAAGCGAGATGTCACAATAATCATCTCAAGTATCCGGAGCAAAGTCACACTTCAAGTGACTAAGTGGGGTACTAAGCTCGAATATTATATTTCCAGCTCTTATATATACGCTCTCAATCACCCTTTTAAAGTCTGAATAACACCTTCCTATTGACCATCTATCAAAAGATAGATAATCGTACCCGAGTGGAGCTCTATACCCATGACTTGTGGAAGACTTTGCTAGAATCGTAAGGTGAATCATGAATCACTATCAAAAATGATACTCAAAGATACTCCATGGATATCATTCCGTCAAACGATCCAACGAAATCCATCTTACGGCTCGGAAGAAAATGAGCGGACCTAGCTAATCGATCATCGACTACCCAAATCCTATCAAGTCCTTTCCGAATTCTAGATAATCTCCCAACACAGTCTAACGCACTAGGCTCCCACTTCCATCATGGTACGTAACCCTACTGGTCACTAATGTTCCGCCTTTAATTGTTGGCACACCCAACATCAAACTATGAAATCAACCATGTCCCATATATCGTTCCACCAACATGAACATCTCAATACTCACTATTTTCGGATACACTCCGAATAAATCATCACTCTCGAATGAAGAGTCTCCCGAAACAACACTTCCTAAAGCGAATGCAACTCTGAGAACCACTATCCTTCCCAGAGACGGAGATTTATTTTCACAAGAGAAATTAATCTAATGTCCAAAAATTCACTCTGTCACACAGAACTGAAAGTAACTGGAAGACTATAATGACTAATCTCGCTAGTTTCTCAACTAGCATACACATAATATACGTCTCATTCAACTGCATCGGGATCGCTCCTAATCCCTGAAACGATGCATCTGCGTACAATACTCTTCCATCCATATCGGACAGATTAACTAACACTGACCCAAAAGTCAGTCACCTTCTAGGCCTTGAAACCTAGCTTCCCAACTTCCGACCAGGTGATTTCCATCACCTTCTTGGTCCAACAAGTCGGCGGTATAGTATCGCTAGAACATCCTATCCTTATCTCTGGTAAGCACAAAATCACTCTAGGGAAACATAACTTCCCTTAAGATCGTGAATATATCCCAAAAATATATCATTCACAGATATGATGACAATCGATCTCAAATACTCCAAGAGTACTTGATTCCTCAAGTCCATGAACAACTAAATCGTCGATAAGTCTAACAACATTATCAACATCTCCTATAGTGTTTAGCAACACTGATACCCATAAAATCATCTCCCGGTATGAGGCCCCAATATCAGGACTATTCCTGAAATCACCTCAATCGCTTACTCTACTTGCCCATGCAGTGGCAAGCTCGAGAGTTTATCCAAAACTATATCCGAATACTCTCGAATTATACGTACATCCGAGAGTTCTAGCATACCAACGCTCCAACAATCTAACTATCCATAAGGATATGTCTATAGTAGAGGTATATCTAGCAAAGGCTAAGGGTATCCCTTGACTTTGATTGTTGATCAACATCTCAACTAACGGTAGAGAAAATCACCAACCCATAAGTCGATAGGAACCCTTCGAACCCTATCCAAGAATGTTCTAAACAAAGATACCTGTAAACTACCAGTATCTCTCGATATATCCGCAAACAGAATAACCTAAAGTAATACCCCGAAGGACCGATCCTTCGGTCTTCTATACTTCTTCTCGAGTAATTATGTAAACTTGTCCAACATCTGTTCTGGACGGCTGCGCTCATGTAGATGCAAAGACTATCATGGAGGAACTGAAATCAACTGCTGGAACAGAGGTACAACTGAAACAACTGCAAGGGAGATGGTAAACACTGTTGTACTGGCAAATGATACACATCCGGCTGTAAAATACTGAAGAACTGCCAACATCGTAGCACGCTCCATCTCTGTGAAAGGTATAGCTGCAACTGGAGAATACTGCATAGATACGACTATCGTCGTAAAATCTCTCTCCTCTGAACAAATAGTAATCCCGCCTGGGAAGGTAATGCTATTCGTCGTGCAGGGAAGGTAACAATTGTTGCAACGCTCGAAGTCTTCGAGATGTCTTGGTGATCTTCTTTGAGTAACTTACTTCTTCCGGATGAAAGTATCAAAGAACTCCAACTATATCTGGGGTAGTAGATCGCTGCTGATGTGATAACCTAATCTTCTGTAATAATCTCGGCTTTCGAGGTTGTGGATCGTCCGCTCGAAAGCATCATCCATAGTCTTCAACTGAGTCTTCAAAATACATACTCTCCTCGTAGATACCGGCTGCTTATAGTAGAAACAGATACAATGGTCCATCGAATAATCTGACCCTGTGTCTCGTCGTAACCCGCACTGCACACCTATAATCTCCCTTCGGAGTCTTTCCTCTGAGTTTACTGATAAACATGAGAAGCTGCTGACAATCTACAATCACTCTTCTATGATCGGAAAACTCTCCAATAGTCGCTCGTGACTTACGACTTTAATCTTGCTCCTTTTATCCAACATTTGGAGATTTCGAATTCCAATAATTTGACTCGCAATATCTGCTTATCAAATCTCCAACTCTTTAAAACACTTACTACGGAGTCATTTCTATACACATGACTCGGTCTATACACTTCCGGTAGGATCTAGTAGGAGATCCAAACATCCTGATCAAGATGTCAACCGATAATCCGTGGGTGGTCGAAACCAACCCAATCACATTCTCGAGCTATTAGGGGGTCGTAACCCTCACGAGTCTAATGACTCTGCATGGTACCTTCGTCACCAGACGATCATCCAACCTGAAGCTCAAGAATTCCCTGACGATGAGTCAAAAAAATGACATGGAAAAATACCCTCTCACAACATCACTACACTGTGGCCAAGTGATGTGTGATTTCCCGGAGGTTATTTCCTATCTCTTCCACCAAGTACCGGCTAGATCCGGATACTGGTATGCAACTAACTTAGCTTCCTCTGTATTATACGAGTTAAGTACTACAAAAGTACTCCCAATGTTATACAACCTAGAACGATCAACTCAGGGATTAAAATCCCTATGATACATCGCAACCTAATCTTCTACTATCTGCGACAATAGTATACTCGCTAGTCCATTACCCAGGTAATGATCGACTATATAATTAGTGAAAATCTTAGGACCGAAATCCTTAATCTCCACAATAGATGTGAGTACCTAATCTCGCTTCCGACTAAAATCAATAATTACCTTTTCGATAGTAGGTACATATCTAATAACCTCAACATATCATTCCCGTGGTCAACTCACCATGGTTACGAATAGTTATTAACATACTACAAGTCATGCACTGTTATAAGCAACTAAATGCATAGCCAACAGAAGGATATGTAATAACAGTTAACATACCTTAATCCTTGTAGCTCGGAGATGTCCTCAACAGCCAGATCCCAGAACTCACAAAACCAAGACCGAGTAAAGCAAAACTCGATGTCCGAACGAAATAAAATCCGAAAATGGACTTCGCAACCTAGGGCTCTGATACCAATAAAATTGTCACGCCCCGGGAGTATACCGTGTCGACAAGCAAACGGACAGCATCTCCCCTGTACGTGGCAACATATCGGGTTAATACAAGGTCCGTAGGCCCAATAAATAAATATACATCAAACATACTAAACACATGAAATAATACAAACAGATCAACAAGATACAAAGACCAAGCATGCACTCGGGTGACTTGACACGACAAGAATCATAACAGAAATCGAATCAAAGACCAAATACATACAATATGTCCGTATATCACAAATACGGAAACAATACAGGGAAAAACCCAAACCAACAATCCATAAGGATACAACAACACGGAAACATATCCATTCGTCCGGTGTGAGATGGGATCAGCTGACGGAGCTCCGAACGTCCAAGGAATCTTCTACCTGTTATCTGGGCGACAGGAAGCCTAGGGTCCCGGGGTGGTGAGTATAAACTCAGGGGTAATATATAGAAAGTGCATGAACAACATATAAGGATAGATCTACAAGTATACATGTGAAGACCTACAGGTATACATCATGAGTCCAATAGACATACAGTCATATTCATATCTAATAACAAGTAACTACAGTAAAGTCATACTCAATGTATATACTAAACTGATCAACTGAACAAGAAGTAATGTACCAACGTACCCGACGGTCTGCAACACCATAAGCTATATCATCCTGACAGATATACAATAACATAACCCATATAATGTATCAAGTCAATCCCATACCTGACCAATACTCCAACATATGAACAATATATGATCACCTGTAATAACAACCCGGTCCGTACCACACAATGACATGATGCTAATCAAATGCATATAACAGTCTGAATCAACACATGTATCATGCTCAACACATAGCAGTAAATAAAAATGCAGATGACATGTATCATGATGAACAACCATATGCAGCAATCATAGCTCAATCAAATGCAGCATCTCACAGGCATATGTAAAACATATATCAAATACATGCATACATATATATCAGCAGTGCATATGCATGGCCATGTCTGCGGACCCGTCAAACCACGACCCGGTATGGCGGGTGGCGCGGCATGACGACTAGCTCGACTGCCACTACTCTCGAGTGGCCGAGTTGGGTAGTATGAATGAGTAGCATATAAGCGTAAGAGCTAACTACTCCCGGGGTCCCTGCTGTCACCATCAGTCACTACCCATGAGTAGACACCGCGGAGACAGCGTCCACACACAACCACCGTCTATAGTGGGCGAGTGCTAACACCACTCTGCTCAGTGGCCAGGTGCGCATCTCCAGCTACCACCATCCCTAGTGGCCGAGCGCGGCACATCCAATGCTCTGCCCTCAACCCTGCTACCACTACCCCGAGTGGCCGGGGAGGCAGGATGACTGACGACCCGTCTCATCCACAAGGGAGACCCAGTCGTCAGCATGCATGCAATGTAATGATGCATAGCTCCATACATGTATCCTCGCCTCACTCCCTATCCCATGGGGAGTCCTGGTCAAACAAAAGTCAACTATGCAAGGACTACAATCACAAGACTCTCTCTATCGCACAAAGAGTCATACTCATCTAATAGTCCACCACGCTAAGACCTCTAGTAGTAGCGATATACAATCGACCGTCCATATAACCATACACAGGCACACAATCCATAATGGATATACAATCACGCTAGGACCTCTAGTCCATGGTCACATACTGACAACCATACACTTATCTATGCACAGACAACTAGATCCACCATAAATGCACCCCTAATACGGTTATGATATAACGATCGACTCCATAATCCAATCCATCACCTAACTCTAGTTAGGTAACACAGTAACCCAATCTGAGGTCACAAAGATAACCCTAACTACACGTACTTACTGAACTTCTATCAGCTAATACATAATAGGGTTTATAGTTCCTATCCGTGCTAGATAATCAATGAGTAACAAAGTATATATCTCAAAGGTCAAGGCAGTACAAGCATATGATTAAATAAGAGTGGATTTAAGGTAAACAGGTATAAACATATATCCAAGATCATGCACAGGAATTTGATCAAAACTACCGGACCAGGTAGATATTACCCACCTGATACATAATCCGTGTTATCCATCTCCACGTTCATGTATCCATCACCATCAAAGTCCTGTAACAATAGGATACAGTTAAGTATCATCATACATCTAATGACCGAATCAAATCCTACATCAACCTGGTATCTCGATCAACTAGATTGATCTATTTATCCAATTAACCTAAATACTAGTTAGATCCATATTAATGGTATTGAAGCATTACCATACGAAATAGAACACTTGGCTATTATCGAGGTCAGAAGCAAGCAATCACAGATCCAAGCCCCCACCTAGCACAATGATAGTTGCACTGAATTGTTTGCAATCCTGATCAACCCAAATTTGGAAACTATATCATGGATTGAAGATCATCGAAGAGAACTACAGCCTTACCAATTCAATTCAACGTGCAAACTCACCATAAACACAGAAATACAGATGAAACAATAAGCTTACCTAAAACTTACCGATCAGATCATCTCCGACAGCCCTTTCTCATGTTCACCGGAGTAATCCAACGACGCCAATCCCCTCTTCCCCGATCGGTTCGTTCTGCTCAATGGTCACGCCTCTCCCTCCATGATCTGTGCTAATGAAAGTGAAGGAAACATAGATAAGGGAAAGCTCTCGTTCAACCCAAGGAAAAAGATCAGCCACTCACTAGATTCCGACAAAATTTGTGAAGTCCCAGCTCATCTTCGATCACACACTGCCTCCCTTAGCTACTGACGAACCAAATCACTACCGGCATCCATCCCCTTCATCGTCCCCTAGCTACCACAGAGATCGTACCGAGTACATGACCGATCCAAGCTTCCAAGAACCCACGGCTAAAATCCCACTACATCTCACTAAGGAAGAAATCAACCCTTACCTAATTCCGACGACGATCGGTGGAGAATCCCCCCTCTCGGCAGCTCACTGCTTTAGCGTCCCAGCTCCTCAACCAATCTCTTCCCGATTCCAGCCTGCTCGGTGTCTTTCCTCCGACCAGATCTCCCACCGGCGATGCCAACAACAGCATCTCGCGGAGAAGAAGGAAGGTGGAGAGAAATCGCCGACAGCAGTGGGTCGTTGCTTGTGGCGAAGAGGGCGGCGATCGAAAATGGGAAGAAGAAATCGGGGACAGAAATCGCGAAGGAACGAGGAAGAAGAAGAAGCGGATCGCGAGTGCAGTCGGTGAGGAATGAGCTCGCGATCGGTTCAGCCCCTTTAAAACTTTGTTCCTTTGGTTCGGTTCAAACCTAACCAAGCCCAATTCAATCCGTTTCAACCCAATACAATCCAACTTCAGTTCAAGCCAACCCAAGCTCAATCCAATTGATTCAGCCTAACCCATTCAGCCAATTTCAAGCCCAACAATTTGGCCCAAGCCCAATTTCAGCCCAAGCCCAATGGACTCAATTCAACTAGCTAATCCACCTCATTAGCCCACTAATTAAGCTCAATTAATCCACTAATCAAACCCAATTAATTAAAGAGTTAATCCATATTAATTAATTTTTTTTTTTTCGTATTTTACAAAAATAATATGTGTGCATAGAGAAGATGATTCTTTAACCAAATAAACATTACATATTGACCCTTCAATTTTAATTTGCTTTGTTACGAATATTATTTTTTAATATCCTAAAAAATATTTAAATGGATACATCCATATGTACTATATAGGACCATTTAGTCGTGCCTCATAAGCTAAATGAATTGGTAGATGCGTCATTAAATAAAAAAAGTGGACCATCTAGTCATGCCTCATAAGCAAAATGAATTGATAGATGCATCATAAAATCAAAAAAGTTAGGTGAGAATATGAGCTCAAGTTTATAAAGTATAAGAGGTATCTGTACCTAGTCGAAGCATCTCAGTCTTTGTATTAATTCTTAATGACAAATCTATGAAAAACATGTTCAATTATGTGAGTGTTTGTCAAATATTATTGAAAAGTAGGTCATGAAAAGCTATTGAAATAAGTCTTTGTATGAATATGTGGCAGTCATGACTTTTCATTCTAAGCATTTTAAATTTATTCATATTCATGTATCGAACCATATTCATGGCATATCTATTAGGAGATTTGATTTCTTTCAATCAACTGCACATATGAATCACTTCAAAAGGTATATCCTAATAATATATTTGTTCAATTCATCAGAAGCCTAGTAATCTATTTGTTTAATTCATCAGAACCAATTTTAGTTATTGTTAAAATCTATAACTGTATATTTCCTTAATGATTTCTTCTCCTAATTTCATTATTGGTGAAAGTTTTGTAACTACTTGATTTTTTATGAAATCTTTCCTATTTCACTTAAAGAGTATTCAAAAGATAAAAATTTATAATGATTATCAAATCAATATATCTTTCCACAGTAAGGTAATGTATATATGTCAAATTTGTTCATGCAATATGAACTTATACTAACTTAGTGCTCCATCCTAATCACATTAAGTATGCTAAGAAATCATTAATTGTTCATAATTTTGTAGCATGCAAGATAACATTTATTTTACTTCCAATATAATAATTTTCCAACTCTATAGTCTAGGGGGATAAATTATATGGTGTTTCATGACTGCTCAAGATACATATTGTTATCCTAGTTGACCAAATGACTAAAATTCATCTACAGAAAGTTCTAGCTTGATATTATGTGGTTCAAATGCAAAAAAAGAAAATTTTTCATCTAAATGTTTTCATACAGGAGAGCCAGAAGGATAACGTATTATATCACCTTCGTGTACATGCTCATGATATCACCTCATGTGGCTTGTTGTTATGGCAAATGCATACAAGCATTGAAGTTTAAGGCTATATTTGATAGAATGTAATGTAATCACACTTGTAATGTAATTAAATTTATAATGTAAAGTAATGTAATCTTGATTACATTACTATATTTGGATAAAAATTGCATGTAATCTTGGATTAGAAAGTTAATTACATTCTTTTGTTTGATATTCATTATAAGGATGATAGAGACCGATTGACAGCGACGGTGAGCGATCGATCGATCGACCGCGGCGGCAGGGGCAATCGGTTGACGACGGCGGTGGCCGATCGACTGACGATGGCGGGGGCCCACCAGTCGGTCAGCGATGGCGAGGGCGCACCGGTCGGCCGATGACGGCGACGACAAGGGTCGATCGATGACAACGGGGGCCGATCAGCCGACCAGCGATGACGACGGCGATCGACCAACGACGACGACGGTCGATCAACGCCAACAATGGCCAGTCGGCAGCAGCGCCGATCGGTCGGTGGTGGCGGCGGTCGACC
Organism: Wurfbainia villosa; assembly: GCA_025175895.1. Classification (NCBI taxonomy): domain Eukaryota; kingdom Viridiplantae; phylum Streptophyta; class Magnoliopsida; order Zingiberales; family Zingiberaceae; genus Wurfbainia; species Wurfbainia villosa. The sequence goes on along the minus strand of CM045991.1, from coordinate 120,869,153 downwards.
GATGACGATCGGTCGGCGGTAGCGACGACGGTCGACTGATGGCCACAACGGTCGACCGTTGACAATGGCAATGGCAGCGACGACGGTCGATGACGATCGACTTTGATTGTTGAGCATCCAACACTTTTCATATTACGATTTGAAATGTAATCGGATTACATAGGTTTTACTTCGTAATCTAGATTACTAAACTTTAGTGTCTTTTGTAATTCGGATTACATTATATTATACCTTTAAAACAGTAACAAACAAAGTAATCAACCTTGTAATGTAATCTGGATTACATTACAAGGTAGATCACAACATACCAAAAGCAGCCTAAGGGTTAATGGGAAATTATACAAACTTTCCATAAGATTTTTTTTTTCTTCTTTCCTAGTTTGCAAGTGTGTTGTCTATAACGAGGGTGTTTACACATCCTAGATTTAGTAAGTTCCCTATCATCCTTCCAAATGTCATGCAATTATTTATACAACAATCAATCTTTTCTACGAACAAATCTAAATCTCTAACCAATTTCTTTATACCTAAAAAATATAAGTCATTATGTTATTAGTATGATGCAAACTCTAATATAAATTGACACATTGTGACATCGTTCTAAGAAATAATATTTTACCTTGATGTTCAATAGCCTTGCAACAACTAATAATTGGGAATAACCAAAAAGAATATCTTTCCTAACTTCTCTTTCACTAGCCTTTAAAATGTCATATAGTTTCTAAACACGATAGAAGTTTGTATCTCATCCATGTTCGAATGATCAAGTACAATTATTGCGTCATGAACCATCGATTGCATTGCATTGTCATTAGGTGATTTCTCTTAAGCAATGGGACAGATGATGGACCAATAAAATGTTCGATCAATTCGTACAAATAAGACTCTCTATAATTGTACAAATTATAATAATTTAGAACAAAAAAACATATTTGTTTGGATGTACTTTTACAATATTTTTATCATGAAATATTATATTTCTATATTTGTGATGAGAATATGAGCAATATAACTTGCTATCATTCAAACCGTTTGAATGACGCTTAACGAAATTCACAAACTCTTCGACTCTATTAAAAAATTCTTCATTTATAAGTTCATTCACTAATCTAGCTAGCATACATCAAGTTTTATATATATTCATTGTAACCTAAAGAGGAATAGAAATGCATGCACGAAGCGCAACATTATTAGAATTGTAAATATAAACATATATATATTATTAAAATTTAAGCTTAATAAATCATTAAAACATTATTAATTAATAAGAGTATACATATTAACTTAATTAACCCGAACGAGTTATACATATTAATTTTTTTTATGATATACATTAAAAAAAACTAAACAACTATATATAGGTCACATCTGTAAATATAAAAAAATAATTACAAGTCATTCGAAAGAAGACGTGTCACATGACTATAGACTATCATCGACGGATCAATAATTTAAAACTTTGCTATCTATGATAAGAGAGAAAGTAATGCGTTAAGAGCACATTAATTTAATATTAATTAACTAATGATATTTTCTCATGTGGACACAAACAGTAGCCTCACACGTAATAGACGGTCATGATCGATCATTAACTGTGCTAGAGGGAAGCGGGTGAACTTGTGTGCTAGGACCTAGCTAGGTGCAATAAATTTTAGGTCAATGTTGATGGCTAGAGATGCACGATGGCAACCACCTAGCCAGGTGCAATAAATTTCGGATCAATATTGATCAAATTCAAATGGAATTTAAATAATATTTTGATATTTGATAATAAATTTAATCATTATTTAACTATATAATTTGATAATATATTGACTATATGATTAGTGGATGATTAGAATATCCAAAGTCATATAGGAGAAATTATTTGGAAGAGATTGTAAAGCAATTAACCTCGAAAGTCTAAATTTGTATATTTAGCAAGGAAAGTCTAAATATAGATATTTGATAAGGGAAGTTCAAATGTATAGTCTTGACAGCATAAGTCCAAGTGTGTAGTCTTAGCGGCGTAAAGTCTAAATGAACTTTAGCAATTGAAAACTCCAATATGGAGTTGGCAAGGAAAGTCCAAGCATGGTTTTGACATGGAAAGTCTAAGCATGGTTTTGACAATTAGAAAATCCAAGTCATGAGTACTTGACAATTGAAAGTTAAAGTTATCGGTACTTGGCGATTGGAAAGTCTAAAGGTAGTTTTGACGACGTAAAGTCCAAGTATGAGTCTTGGTAGCGTAAGTTCAAATGAATCTTGGCAATGTGTAAGTCCAAGGGTGTAGGTTTGTCGGCGTAAAGTCCAAACATGAGTTTTGGCGGCATAAGTCCAAATAGATCTTGACAAGGAAGTCCAAGAGTGAGGTTTTGGCAATATAAAGTCCAAGCATGGAGTTTTGACGGCATAAGTTCAAATGAACCTTGGCATAAGACTCGGTTAGTATGATATAGCCGATGGAAACACCTGAAGACTAATGCGACGGATGAAGAGTCACTGACTCGAGGGATCCGAGAGGCGTAAGGTTGATGGAGGTGATTAAAAGGCTTAGGTATAAGCTAAGGGTAGTGATCTATCAAATATGAGGGGATCATACGTGGGTTAAATCTTATGTTTGAGGTTTACCAGTCGACTGGATTATGTACTAATCGACTGGTCGAATGTTTGACACTCAAGAGTCTACTTGACTCATATCAGTCGACTGAAATTATAACCAATCGACTGATTGGGTAGTCGACTAAGCTTCGACTGTTTAACTTATGTTCGGATAGCCGACTGCTAGTTGTTGACAGTCAACTGATCCATGACAATCGACTACCAATGATGGACAATCGACTGATGATGGTGGACATCGACACATAATGTCTCGTAGTTGACTGGTCAATCGACTATTGGATTGGCAGTCGACTGCTAGTAGGGACAATCGACTGCTAAGGTATCCATTGGCTAGAATGCCAACGTGGATTAGTCCGTTATGAGACAGTGGATAAAGGAGTAGATGACTGATGTCTTTTGGCAGTCGACTGCTAGGCAAAAATCCAGCTCAAGACATTCTTTAAAAGGAGCTCGATGGGAGAAGGAGAAGCTGTCGATTTTTGGTGATCTTGAAGGAGAATTGTTGTTGCATTCTAGACCTTCCAAGCTGATCCAAAATAACCAAAGTGCAAGCAATCAAAAACTCTCTTTATAAAGTGTTCTTTTACTTGTAATTGTTTGTATTTACTTTGTATTTCATTTTAGTTGTATTCTTATTGTTATAAGATCCTATAAGAGGTTTCTCCACCTCCGATGTCATACCGAGAATGAGAAGTTTGATAGTGGTGGTGTGCATCGCTAGAGATTGGCCCATGGAGTAGGAATCTTAGTTCATAACTGTTGGAAATGTGAATGGAAACAAGGAAATGAAAGGATGAGGAAACCCTCATGTGGAGGAGTTTAGTCCCACATTGGTAGTTGAGGGACAACTTGGTTGGTTTATAATGTATCACAAGCATTGTAATTGTGAACATATGCAAGGGAAAAGACTTTCTCTCACACGTGGGTGCGCAGGGGGGGTGCGAATCCAGGGCCTGAATTGCACTACCGCAAGGCGACTCGTGTGCGAGTGCGACTTGCGCACATCAAATGTACGACCGGTCGAGGCATAATTTCTCCAAGTAGATCCAACCAACTGGTTCTGCCACACCGGTTCTGCAGAACCAATTCTGCCGCATCGGTTCTGCGGTTCTGCGGTTCTGCGGTTCTGCTCTACGACTCTAGCGAACCAGCTCTGCAAAATTGGCTCTGCCGAACTAGCTCTGCAAAATCGGCTCTGCCGAACCGGCTCTGCAAAATCAACTCTGCAGAACCAGCTATGTCAAATCGGCTCTGCCGAACCAACTTTGTAAAATCGGCTCTGCCGAACTAGCTCTACAAAATCGGCTCTGCCGAACCAACTCTGCCTTCGACTCCGCCGAAGCTGAAAAGACTGTCCAAAGCCAATGCAGCAGATCTCCCCTCTGAAGGAGAGAAATTTGTACAACAAATCTTAAAACAGATTCGACTTTGTTGCGATGGCGGCGGACCAAGTTGCGATGCCGACGGACCAAGTTGAGATGACGGTAGCGCAACCTACTACTCAACAGGTGCAGGTAACTACTCCTAATGTAACGATTGGGACAGTCCCAATCAATCATACCGAGAAGCCAAAAAAATTCATTGGCTTGAATTTCAAGAGGTGGCAGCAGAAAATGCTTTTCTACCTGACCACTCTTAACCTGGCTAGGTTCTTGACAAAAGAACCGCCCAAGGTACCTGAGGGTACTTTGGATATCCAAAACTTCAATGCTGTGGAGGCTTGGAAACACTTAGAGTTTCTTTGTAGAAACTATATCCTCAACTGTTTGGCAGATGCGTTGTATAATGTATACTGCACAAAGAAGTCGGCTAAGGAATTATGGGAATCCTTAGACCGGAAGTACAGAACAGAGGATGCGGGGGCCAAGAAATTTGTTGTTGGCCGATTCCTGGACTTCAAAATGGTGGACTCCAAGATGGTGATCAACCAAGTCCAAGAGCTTCAGGTGATCCTGCATGAGATCCACTCGGAAGGCATGATGCTGAGTGAGACCTTCCAGGTGGCAACAATCATAGAGAAACTTCCTCCTGGCTGGAAAGACTTCAAGAACTACTTGAAGCATAAAAGAAAGGAGATGAATATCGAGGAGCTCATCGTCCGACTCAGGATTGAGGAAGACAATAGGAGCTCGAACAGACGATCATACACTCAGGCAGTGGTCAAAGCCAATGTGGTTGAACATGGCGAGGGCTCACGACGGAAGAAGTCAAAGGCTTCCAAACTGGAGCCTAAAGGAGGCATTAGCAAGAAGAAATTCACAGGAAAATTCTTCAATTGTGACCGTGTTGGTCATAAATCTTCGGACTATAGAAAGCCAAAGAAGAAGCAGAAGGCTAATATGAGCGAAGGGTCAGACATAGATCTGTGCGCCGTAATTTCTAAAGTGAACCTCATCGTTTCGAACCCGCGACAGTGGTGGATTGATACAGGAGCCACCAAACATGTGTGCTGCAACAAGGAGCTGCTCCATAACTTTGAAGAAGTTAAAGATGGAGACAAACTGTATATGGGGAATTCAGCAACCTCGGAGATCAAGGGCCGTGGAAAAGTGGTGCTGAAAATGACTTCAGGCAAGGATCTGACTCTGAACAATGTGTTGTATGTTCCGGAGATCCGAAAGAATCTGGTGTCCGGATCACTTTTAAGCAAGTATGACTTTCGCATTGTATTTGAGTCGGACATAGTAGTTCTGTCAAAGAGTGGAATGTTTGTAGGCAAGGGGTATGAGAATGGTGGGCTTTTTAAGCTCAGTGTAATGGTCATTATGCCTAAAATGAATAAAATTGAAAGTTCTTCCTCTTATATGCTTGAGTCATCTGTATTGTGGTATAGTAGACTAGGACATGTTAATTATAATTTATTGCGAAGATTAATTAATATGCAAAGCATTCCGACATTCTTCCTAGACCCGAAAAATAAGTGTAAAACTTGTGTCGAAGCAAAGATGACAAGGTCATCTTTCCAACATGTTGAAAGGAATACAGAACCACTCGGCCTAATCCACACGGACGTATGCGACCTAAAAGGGGTTCCGACGCGTGGTGGAAATAAATATTTCATTACTTTTATAGATGATAATACAAAATTTTGTTATGTGTATCTTCTAAAAAGTAAGGATGAGGCTATAGAGAAATTTATTCTCTATAAAAATGAGATTGAAAATCATCTTAATAAGAATATTAAGGTGATTCGAAGTGATCGAGGAGGTGAATATGTTTCACCGTACGCTGAATTGTGTGTTGAACATGGAATCAGACACGAAACAATAACTCCATATACTCCTCAGCAAAATGGTGTTGCTGAGAGGAAAAATCGTACTTTAAAAGAGATGATGAATGCTCTTTTATTAAGTTCTGGGCTACCAGAAAATTTATGGGAGAAATTTGTTTTGTGTGAATTACCTATTAAATAAGGTATCCCGAAAAGATATAGACAAGAGCCCTTATGAATTATGGAATGGTAGAAAGTCATCCTATAAATACTTACGAGTGTGGGGGTGTCTTGCTAAAGTATTGGTGTCTAATCCAAAAAGGATCAAGATATGACCAAAAATTGTTGATTGCATATTCCTAGGATATGCACAGAATAACAGTGCCTATCGATTTCTAGTGAATGAATCACTCATTCCAGAAATACATAAGAACTCGATAATTGAATCGAGAAATACCTCATTCTTCGAAGATGTGTTTCCGTATAAGTCGAGAGAGGAAGCAAATTCCTCAAAAAAGACCTTTGAAACACAAGAAGAAGAGCATAAGGGTGAACTAGTAGAGGTAGAGCCTAGACGGAGTAAAAGAGCTCGTACGAAAAAATCCTTTGGATCGGATTTTATCACTTTCATGTTGGAAAGTGAACCACAGAGCTATCCAGAAGCTCTAAGATCTTCTGAGGGACCTCACTGGAAAGAAGCGATTGCATCTGAGATCACTTCTATCTTACAAAATCATACTTGAGAGCTTGTGGATCTTCCTCCGGAAAGTAAGTCATTAGGTTGTAAGTGGATTTTTAAGAGAAAGAAAAAATCGGATGACACAATAGATAGATACAAGGCTAGATTGGTAATTAAGGGTTACCGACAGCGTGAAGGTCTTAACTATTTTGATACATATGCTCCGGTATCAAGAATAACCTCTATTAGAGTGTTATTAGCAATTGTCACATTGTGGAATTTGGAAATACATCAAATGAATGTGAAGACCGCTTTTCTAAATAGAAATTTAGAAGAGGAAATATATATGGAACAACCTGAAGGTTTTTCTGCTCCTGAACAGAAAAATAAGGTATGTAGATTGGTCAAGTCTATGTATGACTTGAAACAAGCTCCTAAGCAGTGGCATGAAAAATTTGACAATGTCATGCTAAATAATGGATTTAGAATCAATGAGTGTGATAAATGTATCTACAGTAAAAACATAGAAGATGATTTTGTCATCTTATGTCTTTATGTAGATGACATACTTATCATTGGAAATAATGATAAGATAATTAAATCCACTAAGGAAATGTTGAATTCAAGATTCGACATAAAGGACATGGGCCTAGCTAATATGATTCTAGGAATTAAAATTCTTAGAACAACTGAAGGACTTGTTCTCAGTCAGTCCCACTATGTGGATAAGATTCTTGAGAAGTTCAATAAGAATGATGTTGCGTCGGCATGAACTCCGATAGATATGAGTCAACATCTATTGAAAAATCGAGGAGAGAGTAGCTCTCAAATAGAGTACTCCAGAGTGATTGGAAGTCTGATGTACCTAATGAATTGTACACGACTAGACTTATCCTACGTAGTAAGCAAACTGAGTAGATACACGAGTAATCCCGGTGCTGAGCATTGGAAAGGGATAACAAGAGTACTGAGATACTCGAGGTATACTCGTGATTATGGGCTGCACTATACAAGATATCCAGCTGTGATCAAGGGATACAACGATGCTAATTGAATATCAGAAGTGAAAAGACTCTAAGTCTACAAGTGGATATTTGTTCACTTTAGGGGGTGCAGCTGTGTCATGGAAATCTTCTAAACAAACCATAATAACTAGATCCACGATGGAATCTGAGTTTGTGGCTCTTGACAAATGTGATGAAGAGGCTGAATGGTTACGACAATTTTTAGAAGATATTCCTAGATGGCCAAAACCCGTGCCCGCGATATGCATACACTGTGATAGTCAATCAGCAATTGGACGGGCACAAAATCATTTGTATAATAGAAAATCTAAACATATGCGTCGTAGACATAACACTATTAGACAACTACTCTCAATGGGAGTTATCACTATTGACTATGTAAAGTCAAAGGATAACCTTGCGGATCCGTTAACCAAAGGGTTAAATAGAGAGTTAGTTGCGAGCTCATCTCGAAGGATGAGTTTGATACTGATAACGAATGTTGGTGCAAAGGAAACCCAACCTATGGAAATTGGAGATCCCAAGAACTAGGTTCAAAGGGACAACCTAACTGCATCGACTAAGAAGGATCACTGTAGGGGTTATGAGATAATAAAATAGTGATGAGATGGAGGACAAACATATGACTTTTAATGATCCAATAGAGCGGTATGAAATACTCTTAAAAGGGTCACCTATGTGAGAAAGAAGTGAGGCCGCTTCGAAGGGATTTGGAAGGCACAAATCATAAATCTGTGTGTTTGTCTTCGGGGTCCATGATTATACAATATATATTCATACGCATACATGTATAATCAAAACATAAAAGAACATGCTCAGATCTATAAATAAAGTTAAAAAAACTTTATACCTTACGATCTTCTACCGTATGTCCTATCCTTCTTGTGGACGACGTGTGGACGAAGATCCTCCACGAGTAGAAGCCTTCTAGATCGCGTTCTTCCCTTCCTTGTCCGCTGTGAACAAAGAGAAGAACCAACAAATACCTATCCTTTCTAGAACCGGCCACCAAATTAGAGAATTTGGTGCAACCGCCGGCCAAGGAGCAAGTGGATGAAGCGCCGGCCAACTTGAAGAGGGGTTGCCAGGAGAAAAGGGAGGAGGAAGAGCACCGCCACCAATGGAAGGAGAACGCCACGCCAAGGAATAAGAGAGAGGCCTTGAGAATGGGCGCCGGCCAAGTCTAGATGGAAGAAGGTTGGGCGCCGGCAACTTCTTGGTGGAAGGAGGTTGCCGCCCAAAAAAAACTCTAGCTCCCAAACCCTAGCCGCCCACTTGTGGAAGAGCCAAACCCTAATTCTAATCCAATTAATTCTCGCCGCCCAAGCTTAAGCCTTCTATTTATAGAATTGGGCTTAAGCCTCCTTTAATCTCCACCGTCGGATCTAGGGATTTAATCTCCACCGTCGGATCTAGGGTTTTATCCCAACCGTCGGATCTAGGGTTTCATCCCAACCATCGGATCTAGGATTTCATCCCAACCGTCGGATCTAGGGTTTCATCCCATTCGTCGGATCTAGGGTTTTATCCCAACCGTCGGATCTAGGGATTTAATCCCAACCGTCGATTCTAGGGTTTCATCCTAACCATCGGATCTAGGGATTTAATCCCAACCGTTGGTTCTAGGGTTTCATCTTAACCATCGGATCTAGGGATTTAATCCCAACCGTTGGTTCTAGGTTTTGTTTTATATTCTTGGATCTAGACTTCACAAGGATTATATTAGGCTACGATAGGGACCATAAGGAGGAGTTGGATCTTGGCCACCCGATGGATCGGAACCGCAGCTTGATCATCATTGATGTTCCGTTTCCACCCCCATAAATCAATATGGGCTCCATATATTATTTGTACATTAATCTCTCCGTGTTTAAGATATCGAATGTCCGTCAATTAATTGATTTACTAACCATCAATTAATTAACATCTAATTCCTCGAGTAGTACCACTCAACCTTATCATCATGTTGACTAAGTCAACCAGCTGGGTTTACATGATGAACCTTATGAGCTCCTCAAGGGGACATCATCAACCTAATATATAGGACACGGTTTCCTCCTATAATCAATGACACACCATGTAAATAATATCATTTCCCAACTTACCGGGCATATTGATTTAATCCATCTAAATCTCACCCTCTGGTAAATCAAAGAAATAAATACTAAGTACAGTTGCTCGTTATTATATCGGGATTAAGAGCATGTACAACATAATATCCGAGGTCCGATTCAATTATGTAGTCAGCAATTAATTGAATCACCTCTATGTCGGTCCTGCTCAATACACCTAAGTGTACTAGTGTAACTTTATGTTCAAGACAAAACAATACCAAGCTACACTACAACCATGCCAATGGTTTGTCATCTAAAACCATCTTGGTCGTGAGCCTCTACTTATATTTTACAAGGGATGATAACATGATCTTACATGTACACCAAGCACCATGTTATCTACAATATAAAATATTAGACAATATGCACACATATAAATATATAAAGTGCAAACAATGATCATGTGATTCTTATTCCAAAATAAAATGTTCATACAAAAAGAGCTAGACTTTCAGTATACATTCTAACAATCTCCCACTTATACTAAAAGACTATGTCGTCATCACTCTGCCATACATCTGATCCCCATGTCCTCCACATGCCTATCAAACGCTTTCGCTGGAAGGGCCTTAGTGAATGGATCCGCCGGGTTATCCTCTGATGCAATCTTGGCGACAGCAACTTCTCCTCGCTTTACGATCTCTCGTATAAGGTGGTACTTGCGCTCTATGTGTTTACTTGCCTTATGGGCTCGTGGTTCCTTCGAGTTTGCAACTGCACCACTATTATCACAATAAATTGTGATAGTTCTGGGCAAACTAGGAATCATATCCAAGTCCATCAAGAAGTTCCTGAGCCATACAGCTTCCTTGGCTGCCTCAGAGGCTGCCATATACTCAGCTTCCACGGTAGAGTCCGCCACGCATTTCTGCTTGACACTCCTCCATACTATGGCTCCACCTCCAAAAGTAAACACAAACTCCGAGGTAGACTTACTCTTGTCCCTATCTGATTGTAAATTCGAATCCGTGTAACCCACAGGGACTAATTGATCTGCCCGGTAAATCAGCATATAATCCCTAGTCCTTCTCAGGTACTTCAATATATGCTTTACCGCAGTCCAATGTCCCTGTCCAGGATTACTCTGATATCTGCTAACCATGCCTACGGCAAAGCAGATATCCAGTCTCGTACACAGCATAACATACATGAGGCTTTCTACTGCCGAAGCATAAGAAACCGCCTTCATGTCCTCTATCTCCTTTGATGTTTTGGGACACATCTCTTTAGATAAAGGAACTCCATGCCTAAAAGGTAGAAAACCTTTCTTGGAGTTCTGCATGCTAAAACGAGCAAGGATAGTGTCAATGTATGAAGCTTGAGACAAGCACAACATCCTTTTCTTGCGATCCCTTATAACTTTGATCCCAAGGATGTGTCCCACTTCTCCCAAGTCCTTCATATCAAACTGTTTGGACAACCATACCCTTACGTCCAATAACACTTTGATATTGTTGCCAACTAACAAAATGTCATCTACATATAGTACAAGAAACACCACTACGTTTCCATCACATCTCTTGTATACACAAGGCTCATCCAGACTTTGAATAAATCCATATGACTGGATTACCTCATCAAAGCAGATGTTCCAAGATCTAGAAGCTTGCTTCAATCCATAAATGGACCGATTAAGCTTACATACAAGATGCTCTTTGCCTTTAGCAATGAATCCCTCTGGTTGCCGCATATAGATGTTCTCCTCAAGACTTTCGTTAAGGAAAGCTGTCTTGACATCCATCTGCCAAATCTCATAATCCATATGAGTAGCTATAGATAAGAGAATCCGGATAGACTTAGGCATAGCTACCGGCGAAAAGGTCTCCTCATAATCGATACCCTCTTTCTGAGTATACCCTTTCACAACAAGCCTAGCTTTGAAGGTTTCAACCTTCCCGTCTACTCCTCTCTTTCTCTTGTAGATCCACTTGCATCCAATGACTTTTACACCATCGGGTGGTAGCTCCCAGACCTGCTTAGAATCCATAGATTCTATCTCTGAATCCATCGCTTTTTGCCAAGATACCGCATCTCTATCTTGGATTGCCTCGTCATATGTTCAGGGATCAGGTTCATGTTCACCAGGGACTAAGTCCGAAGACTCTCCCAAAAACATGAATCTCTCGGGTTGTCTAACAACCCTCTCACTATGACGAGGTGCCTCCTGTGTATGCTCTGTGACACGCGGTGCAGTGACTTGTGGTGTCTCCTCTTGTACCGGTGGTACTGAAGTCGGGACTTCCCCTGTCAACTCCTCAAGAACAATCCTACTCTTGGGCTTGTGGTTCATTACATAATCCTCCTCTAGAAATCTGGCGTTCGTGCTAACGATCACCCTTTGATCTCTAGGATTATAAAACAAACCACCTTTCGTTCCCTTAGGGTAGCCAACAAACATGCACATACATGCGAGGTTCCAACTTACCAGATCACCTTCAAAGATACGCGGACTCCCCATATCCGAATATGTCTCGGACTAGGCTTTCGCCCGATCACGCAATTCTCTACAGGTAGAAGGTACGATTTAGATGGAACCAAGTTCGAGTGTACATTGTCGTATCCAGGCATACCCCGAGCGAAGCGGTAACTCAGAATAACTCATCATCGATCTGACCATCTCCATAAGAGTCCTATTCCTTCGCTCCGCTACACCATTCTGCTGGGGTGTGCCAGGTGCAGACAATTGGGATTGAATCCCAGACTCTGATAAGTAACTCCTAAACTCTCTCAAGAGGTACTCGCCACCACGATCAGATCGTAGTGTCTTGATACTTTTACCTTGACGGTTCTCCACATCAGCCTTGAATTCTTTGAACCTGTCAAAGCATTCAGACTTGCGGCGCATCAAGTAAATGTATCCATATCTTGAATAATCGTCTATAAAAGAGACGAAATATTCAAAACCACCTCTTGCCTGGATAGACATAGGACCGCACAAATCAGAATGAACCAATTCTAACACATCTTTGGCTCTATACCCCTTAGCCTTGAAAGACCTCTTGGTCATTTTACCTTCCAAGCAAGATTCGCAGGTTGGGAGATCCTCCACCACTAATGAACCCAAAGGTCCATCAGCTATCAACCTTTGAATTCTGCTTAGGTTAATATGACCAAGCCTTAAATGCCAAAGATATGTTTGGTTCATTTGCGAAGGTTCTTTTCTCTTATTAGACTTAGAAGATGAGTTATTGACTTCTATATGCATCGTGGAAGTTTTCGATTCAAGAGTATATAAATTGCCAACCAATGTACCAGAACAGATAATCTCCCTATTCCTTTTTATAACCACTTTGTCATTAAAAGAAACAGAATATCCATCCAAAAACAATTTAGAAACTGAAATTAAATTCTTTCTAAAAGTAGGTACATAAAGACAATTTCTCAAAACCAAAACTTTATTCCTATCAAAAGATAAATAAACGTCTCCCACTGCAATAGCTGCCACCTTTGAAGCATTGCCCATGAAGACGGTAATCTCTCCCTCAGCTAGTCATCGGGTTTCCTGGAACCCCTGCAAAGTATTGCAGACATGATCAGTGGCTCCTGTATCTACACACCAGGCATTGGTAGATAACACCGCTAAACATGTTTCAACAACTAAACAAGAAGATATACCTTTGTTCTTTCGGCGAGGACAGTCCGCCTTCCAATGTTCAGTTTGCTTGCAAGTGAAGCACTTGCCTTTCGGCTTCTTCACTCCTGCCTGAGGTCCCACTGCCACCTTCTTCGCTCCACATTGCTTCTTCTTCTTCTTACCTTTTGGTTTAGAGAAAGAAACCTTCTGAGCGGCCATGGCTTGAGCACTTTGACGAAAAAGCCCCTCTGCTGTCTGGAGTTCTGTCAGAAGCTCCGCCAACGAATACAACCTCTTGTTCATGTTGTAGTTGAGGCGGAACTGCTCAAAACTCCTAGGCAGAGACTGGAGAATGATATCGACCTGGGTTTCCCCATCGATCTCAGGACTTCCATCTCATTAAGATGAGCCATCATCTTGAGAACATGATCCCTAACGGGTGTTCCTCGATCATGGTGGTCGCCATCAAGTTTCTCATTGCCTCGCCTAGCCGCCCTACGATGTCCGAAAAGTTCCTTGAGATTGAACATCATGTCATAAGTCGTGGCTATGGCTCGATCGTCGATGTTGCAAGACATTTCGACATAGATGCCAAAATGTAACACCGCTGGCCATCTCATCCTGTCTTGACCCATTTCTTATAACGTTCTTTCTCCTTTTCATCGTAGTCACCTGAGGGCTAAGGAGGATGCACTCAAGAGTACAAATTTGTACTCCTCCGCAGCTTAAGACAATATCCGATTTCTTTTCCAATCAATGTAGTTTGGTCCAGTAGTTTATTTTCTTTTAAAATCACAAAGAAGTGGGTTGAAAGCCATTTGAAAATCCTAAAAATCACAATGATCAAAATATTAGATTTCAAATATTATTGATTCCTCAAAACAATAAAATCCCAAATCAACCAACACCTCGAATCACCGAATATCGCATGCCACTGTATGGGACGTATACGAATTCTACATTTGTAAGAGGAGGTTTTACCCATTAATTTTATTATCTTGTCAACCTTACTTTTTGACAAATAAAATTAATAGTTGGTTCCTCTTTGGCCCTACAAATAAAAGCAGTGACTCCGATGGGGAGGATACTTTTATTTGCATCTAAGTGTGCACCATTACACGATACTAAGGGAATTATTTCGGATTATGTGCCTTACCGCTGTGGAAGTACACATGCTCCTAGATAATTTTCTATAACCATTATTTGACCTAGTGATCCACAAACAAACCCGTCCGCAGGGAGGAAGGCACTCAGAGCCAACACACAAGTTTGTTGCATCACACGTCAAATTGTAATGGAGGCCGTGGGAATTAATTAAAATATCCCTCTCCCACTTAGTAAATTGCAATTGAGGAATTTTAAAGCATACACAACATGCATATAAAAACAAATCAGCAATAAATATGGAAAAAATAGAATTTTTCCAACTATTATGGCATTGTCCTCCAATACGCATCCCGTCGTGTCGCCACCTCGTCCGCTCTATCTTTTCCCGTGCGCAAGTCACCAAAGAGATCCGAGCCGAGATAAAACTATTTTAATTTACATCCATCGATCCTATACTCCACGAAGGAGTGTACAAATAATCTAGATCGAAAGTAAACTAAAATGAGCGGCTAAACAATGTCGTATTTAATTACAAAAATTAAATACTAATCTAGCCTCGTCAACCTCGAGGATTCAAATAATAAATATTTACACACATCCAATCACATACACACATATGACCATAATAGTCGGATCTTATGCCTGCAACCAAAGAGTTAAACTACGCATATCCTACTATTATCCGACACATATAATATATGAATAAGTGCATAAAAATTAACCGAATCCTAAACACACAAAACTGGAAACCGTGGCTCTGATACCACTTGTTGGGGGTTGCTTCGGAGGCTCATTGGCTCCCATGTCCCCGGATTAAAATTTTCACTAATGAAAGAATTAATCCGGATGGGATGAGCTTCCTTAGCACAACCATTTCGTCGTCGTGCTAACAACTTGAGTGGTCGCTTGAACAAACTAGTTGTTCAAGCAACACAACTCTTCTAGTTGGTTAGCCGCGGAAGAGACGACGGACGGATCGCCGGTTTTTGTGTTTGTCTTCGGGGTCCATGATTATACAATATATATTCATACGCATACATGTATAATCAAAACATAAAAGAACATGCTCAGATCTGTAAATAAAGTTAAAAAAACTTTATACCTTACGATCTTCTATCGTATGTCCTATCCTTCTTGTGGACGACGTGTGGACGAAGATCCTCCACGAGTAGAAGCCTTCTAGATTGCGTTCTTCCCTTCCTTGTCCGCTGCGAACAAAGAGAAGAACCAACAAATACCTATCCTTTCTAGAACCGGCCACCAAATTAGGGAATTTGGTGCAACCGCCGGCCAAGGAGCAAGTGGATGAAGCGCCGGCCAACTAGAAGAGGGGTTGCCGCCGGCCACCAAGGAGAAAGGGAGGAGGAAGAGCACCGGCCACCAATGGAAGGAGAACCGCCGGCCAAGGAATAAGAGAGAGGCCTTGAGAATGGGCGCCGGCCAAGTCTAGATGGAAGAAGATTGGGCGCCGGCAACTTCTTGGAGGAAGGAGGTTGCCGCCCAAAAAAAAACTCTAGCTCCCAAACCCTAGCCGCCCACTTGTGGAAGAGCCAAACCCTAATTCTAATCCAATTAATTCTCGCCGCCCAAGCTTAAGCCTTCTATTTATAGAATTGGGCTTAAGCCTCCTTTAATCTCCACCGTCGGATCTAGGGATTTAATCTCCACCGTCGGATCTAGGGTTTTATCCCAACCGTCGGATCTAGGGTTTCATCCCAACCATCGGATCTAGGATTTCATCCCAACCGTCGGATCTAGGGTTTCATCCCATCCGTCGGATCTAGGGTTTTATCCCAACCGTCGGATCTAGGGATTTAATCTCAACCGTCGATTCTAGGGTTTCATCCTAACCATCGGATCTAGGGATTTAATCCCAACCGTTGGTTCTAGGGTTTCATCCTAACCATCGGATCTAGGGATTTAATCTCAACCGTTGGTTCTAGGTTTTGTTTTACATTCTTGGATCTAGACTTCACAAGGATTATATTAGGCTACGATAGGGACCATAAGAAGGAGTTGGATCTTGGCCACCCGATGGATCGGAACCACACAAACTTGATCCATCAATAATGTTCCATTCCACTAGAGGATCATCATTGAACTACCTCACCAACCCCCATAAATCAATATGAGCTCCATATATTATTTGTACATTAATCTCCCCGTGTTTAAGATATCGAATGTCCGTCAATTAATTGATTTACTGACCATCAATTAATTAACATCTAATTCCTCAAGTAGTACCACTCAACCTTATCATCATATTGACTAAGTCAACCAGCTGGGTTTACATGATGAACCTTATGAGCTCCTCAAGGGGACATCATCAATCTAATATATAGGACACGGTTTCCTCCTATAATCAACGACACACCATGTAAATAATATCATTTCCCAACTTACCGGGCATATTGATTTAATCCATCTAAATCTCACCCTCTGGTAAATCAAAGAAATAAATACTAAGTACATGTGCCCATTATTATATCGGGATTAAAAGCATGCACAACATAATATCCGAGGTCCGATTCAATTATGTAGTCAGTACTAAATTGAATCACCTCTATGTCGGTCCTGCTCAATACACCTAAGTGTACTAGTGTAACTTTATATTCAAGACAAAACAATACCAAGCTACACTACAACCATGCCAATGGTTTGTCCAAAACCATCTTGGTCGTGAGCCTCTACTTATATTTTACAAGGGACTGATAACATGATCTTCTGTGCCACACCAAGCACCATGTTATCTACAATGTAAAATATTAGACAATATGCACACATAAATATATAAAGTGCAAACAATGATCATGTGATTTTTATTCCAAAATAAAATGTTCATACAAAAAGAGCTAGACTTTCAGTATACATTCCAACAAAATCTTCTCGCAGAACCAGGCGTATTCATGGCCAAGAACGAGCACACTCATGAGAACTGAAGTACATCAGGGAAAGTCCTGTGTGAAATGTGTTAATGCTTATATGAGGGGTCGAATAGTTCAAAGACAATCGCATCTACTAAATCAACCATTAAGCAAACATATTATCATAAGGGAAGGTTCAAAGGATAAAACCTACCTATCCTATGCCGGACTTTACTGCTGAGAGCTATCACATATCAGTTTCCATTTATGTAGGGGATTGTTGAAAATGTGAATGGAAACAAGGAAATAGAAGGATGAGGAAACCCTCATGTGGAGGAGTTTAGTCCCACATTGGTAGTTGAGGGACAACTTTGTTGGTTTATAATGTATCACAAGCATTGTAGTTGTGAACATATGCAAGGGAAAAGACTCTCTCTCACGCAAGGGGGGTGCGAATCCAGGACCCGGATTGCACTATCGCAAGGCGACTTGTGTGCGAGCGTGACCTGCGCACGTCAAATGTACGACCGATCGAGGCATAATTTGTCCAAGTAGATCCAACCAACCTTTTGCTAATCCGTTCCATTTTTTGTAACGTATGCATTGATGCTTGGCGTTGAAACAGTCGAGTTGATTACAGACGTTTCAAAAGCGAGCCATTAATCCATTAATTACGTAATTAATTGGAGAATGCTACGAAGTTATAAAAGAGGAAGCGTTGGAGATATGAGATAATTTTTTAAGGTTCTCCTCCTTTTCCCCCTCTGCTTCGCCGTTGATAGCTTTCTAGTGTGCTTAGTTCGCCGGAAAGACGATCTGTGCTTGATCACTTCCCGGTTCCATCGTTGTATCCTGGAAAACAGTCGTCCATCATCCTCGAAAGCACGAAAGAGGGGACGAATTTGTTTTAAGGACATTGTGGAAACCACAGACCTCGACACCGAGTGGTGCTGCGGAACAACAGAGCACCTCTCCACTCTTTTCAATCGGCTCTGCAATTCGGCTCTGCCCAATCGGTTCTGCCGAACCGGTTCTGCCACATCGGTTCTGTCGAACCAGTTCTGCCACACCATTCTGCCGCACCGGTCCTGCCGCACCGGTTCTACGGTTTTGCTCTGCGACTTTGCTGAACCAACTCTGCAAAATTGGCTCTGTAGAACCAGCTCTGCCGAACCAGCTATGCCGAATCGGCTCTGCCGAATCAGCTCTACCGAACCATCTCTGCTGAATCGGCTCTGTCAAACCAGCTCTGTAAAATCGGCTCTACAGAACCAGCTCTGCAAAATCGGCTCTGTCGAACCAGCTCTGTCGAACTAGCTCTACAAAATCGGCTCTGCCGAACCAACTCTGCCTTCGACTCCGCCGAAGCTGAAAAGACTGTCCGAAGCCAGTGCAACAGATCTCCCCTCTGAAGGAGAGAAATTTGTACAACAGATAACCACGTTAAATCTCTTGTTTTATGGTTATGTTTGTCTTTTGTTTTCGTTTATGCTTTATTTTGTTTCCGCTGTGCATTATTAATGATTGTAGACAAATACAATGTGATCGAATGAAGAAATCATGAAAAATATTATATTCACTCACCTTTAGGCTACGTTTGGTAGAACGTAATGTAATTCAAGTTGTAATGTAATCCAAGTTGTAATGGAATGCAATGTAATCTTGATTATATTACTATGTTTGGATAAAAATTATATGTAATCTTGGATTACAAAGATAATTATATTATTTTGTTTGTCGGTCGGCGATCGGTCGATCGGTGATTGGTGGCGACCAGTCGGCCGGCGACCGACGACGATCGACCGACGGCGATCGACAGGCGTGTCGTCGTCGTCGGGCGTCATGCCGGTCGTCGGCCGATTCGATTAATGGCCAACGGCCGGCGGCGACCGTCGGATCAACGGCGGCGGTGATTGCGATCGGCGGCCGATGGCGACGATGGCGGGTCGATGGCGGCGATCGAGAACATCAATACTTTTCAGATTACGATTTGTAATATAATCGGATTATATATATTTTGTCTTGTAATCAAGATTATAAAATTTCAATGACTTTTGTAATCCAGATTATATTAAACTATAACTTTAAAACGATAACAAACAAAATAATCAATCTTATAATGTAATCTGAATTACATTATACGGCCTAACAAACGCAACCTTAGAAGTGCATGAACATAGAAGTGCATGATACGACACGATTAATTTCCCGAAGATTGGGGCAAGATTACCCCGGGCAAGAGAGCAAGCTTAACAACTAGCGCAGGAGTGGAGTTAGGTTAACAGTAAACAATCAGGGAAAGAATGGGAGATTTAAAAAAAAAATAATGACTGACAAATTTAATCGGTTAGTTAATTTAACTATCAATTTTAAAATAAATCGTCGTTAATTTATAATAAAAAAATCTAATCATCTATTAATGTAATGATTGGTTTTAAAATCAATCATTAATACGAGACTGAAAATCTAATTTAACAATGAATGCTAATTTAATGATCGATTTTAAAATCAGTGGTTAATTTGTGATTGAAAATATAATCAACCACTAATTTAACTATTGAAAAATTATTAAGTGGTCATTATGTTATCTTAAATTAATATTAGCGATCAAATGGTTTAACTCTTATTAATTCAGGATAAACAATTTTAATTGATTACTAATTTAACTACCGCAATTATTAAGTGAGTGTTATTTTACCGGTCAATATATAACAATTAACTTTAAAAATTAATCGTTAATGATTAAAAAATTTAATATTAAAATGAAAAATTAGTGATCGAATATTTATAATCGGTAGCTAGCTAATTTGTGATCAAAAGGTTTAATCAATCTCTAATTCTAATTTGACGATTGAAATTAACATGTCATCATTATTTTACTCAAAATAATGATAGAATTTTAAAATTAGTCATTAATGACAATAATGTTTTGTATTTTGTTTGAAAATTTTAATATTTTACTAGTTAGTATGCTGTAATGACATTTTTTCTTGTCTATTTTCGCACCTAGAAATTCTACGTGCTCTCATTAATTTCGTCTTTTTAGATTCTCAGATCGTATTTTTCAAATAAATTAAATATCCTTAAAAATTTAGAATTCGTCAATCTAATGGTTCTCACTTATCTATCTCAGGGTGATTGTGAGAGTGATAAATTACGGAGGATCTTTGGATATTGACGTAGTGGTTAAGACACGTAAGATGATCTGAATCTAAGAAAATATTTTAAATCTCTTTCGGAATCGACTTTTATCTTATCCATAAATTTCGTTATGTCTTAACCACTACAGGAGCAAATAAATTAAAAATGAGCATAATGATTATATTATTCTGGATGTGTACAGTGCGTGCCCAAGATGTGCATCTCTCCTGTGCACAATGATATATATACTATATATGCACATTCGTACGCGATACATATTCGTCGTCCATTCGATATCTGATCTGTTATCCGATTGCACGGGATGAAAATAAATAGTAACTTTTCATCCATGCCGGAGAACCCCATGCACCCGAGCTCTCTCCTGTCATGACTGCCCCAAGCTAGGAGCTTGACATTGGCATTGATCGATCGGACTTCGATCAAATCGTGATCGAAATCCACTACAAAAAATGGATGACTTAGTGACGAAATTTATTCGTTGCTAATTTAGAATGAATTTTGTGACAAAAACAGAAGTTATCGCAAATCAATAACGAATTTTGCAAAAAATAATTTATCATAAATTTAGCAACAAATGATGATTTCGTCGTAGATTTTGCAACAAACAAAAGTTTATCGTTATATCCGTTGCAATATTTGCGATAAATATAACTTTCGTCGCTAATTCTGTAACGAAAAACTAAATTCGTTACAAAATTTGCTACGACAATTTAATTTGCGATGAATATAATTTACGATGCATATAAAATTCGTCGCAGAATTTGCGATGGATATAATTTGCGACGAATATAATCCGTTGCTATTTTATCGCTAATTTCCAATTAATTTTACAACGAAAATTTTATTCATTGTAATTTTGCGATGATTTTTTATTTTTCATTACAAATTTTGGCGGTGAATTTTTTGCAACAAAAATTATTCCGTTGCAAATTTTATTGTAAAAAAATTTTACAACGAAAATTCGTTGCAAAATTCGTCGCAAAAAAATAGTTTTTTTGTAATGATCCGACTCGATCATGGTCGCAATACATCCCGACATCGCGCCCGCAATTGGGTTAGATTCTAATCGCGATCTGGTTGTGACCGTGGGTTTACTGTCCGTGACGATATCACAGTGAGGACGACTCAGGAGATCCGACAGATTCAGAGATGGATTATATGGTGCAAAAGGTTGAAATCTGTCAATATAGCAGCCTCTATCAGTTCGCTCCCAGACCATCGTAAGGGAGGTAAATCACGGTAGATTTTTGACGGCGAGATTAATAAGCCTAGCGTGGAGAACAACACTCTCATTTGTAAAGAATTAGCCGTTATTACATGTCTGCGTCTACGTGTCTTAGCTATTAGATCCTTTCCGCGGGCTCAGAGATGGATTATAGTTAGCACGCTGAATAGATCGAAAGTTTCATTTTCCATGGACTTCCACGTGATCAGACGACAGCGGAACGGACGGAGAGATATGCGTCGCACGCTTATAATCCAGTGGACAAGGATGAAAATATAATAAAAATGGAATATACCTCTGGAATCACGCAACAAGACTCTCCAATGATAGTGGAGACACTAGTTATAGTTCAACAATACGCGTGGCCAAAGAAATAAGAAAGCTAGAAATAATTAATAATAGTGACATTTTAAACTTATCGTTTGATAATTCATTGAAAGTCAGTGTCACTCATTTAAAATTTATAATATTTTTTATTACATATAATCACTATATATCAATATCTTATCTATCAGAAATATATCTTTATAATTCACCTAACTAACAATGACAGTCAATTAATGATGTTAAAAAGGATTAGACTAACAAAAAAAAAAGGGGGGTTAAATGTCATTCGTCATGAAAATTCAAGAAAGGCAATTATGAGATTAAGTTGTTCGAGTTGCTATCATGACATGCGTAATCACAATCAAATATAATTTTTATGTTTATAATTATATAATTATTATATAAATATTATTAAATTCTAGAGCCGACGTTTATGACTTAGATTAAATTTGTCAACTCTCCTATACCGTGGACATCGTTTGCCTTTTAGCGTGTGGCTAGATTGCGCTTACCTTCTTTGACTAGTTCGTGACGATAGAGGAATGAAATATCCTCAACGCCGACACTAGTGACGATAGAGGCATGAACTATCCACGAGCCGCGAGAATATAAATAAGATCTAACAACATTAAATCCACAACAAATATCTAATATTATAGTGTGATGCGGTCGCTTTTGGCCTCTAATATCGACAAATTTATAGAAAAGGATGGATTCTTACTACCGCAATAGTAAATTCTATCGAAATTAATATGTGTCAGATAAGTAGAGACGAATCCAAGATTTTATATTGGGGCGATTGTCGTACTAAAATATAATAACATTAATTAAAATAATAATAATAATAAAATTTTGATAATAATCACTTAATATTTGAGGGGCACGAACTCCCAAAAATCCTCTAAATCTACCCTTGCATATAACTGCTGGCATTCCCAAACACAGTCTTATAGTTTCATATTTATCAAAGGGTGCATATCATGTTTATCTCTTCCGTCAAACGTGAATATCAAGTTTATCGAAAAAATATGATGTTGGGAATTATATTCCGAGAAATACAGTGGCCATGAGATTTGAATTTCCAGCACCACATACAATATTAAGTTCGTCTAAAAAAAGATGATACTGAAAATTATATTCCCAGGAACATAGTGGTCATGAGATTTAAATTCTCAGAAATACAATGGTCCTAGAATTTAAATTTCTAACACTACATACAATATCAAGTTGTATTAGAAAAAAGATGGCGCTGATAATTATATTCTCAGGAATACAAAATTCACGTTTGATGAGAGGGATAAAAAAGAAATAAAATGTATTTTTTGATAAATATAAAATTATAAAACTATATTTAAGTAATTCTAAATTTGAAGTAGCTCTTTGATAAATTATCAAACGTCCTTCTCTACTTAAGTCAAACGGATGGAAATCTTAAAAAGATGAAAGCATGAGAGATAAAAATAGCACTGTAAAAGATGGCCTTAGATGATAGAGAGAGAATTTTTTTTTTATGTGCAACCTTATTTTTATATACCTACTCTGAAATGTCTCTCTCTCACGATCATTCTTGTGATACTTTTTAGTAAATCTTAGAGGATAATCTCTGTAAAAAATTTCCCGAGTGTTTGGACATATGCTTTGTGCATCTCTTGCCGATTGCATGGATAATCTCTGAATGACCCCTCGGGAATCTATGTGTTCCTCTGTCCGTCTTCATCTTCCTTCTCTTGTTTAAAGATGGTCAATCTTTAAATTTTATCCATTAGACTTTTCAGCCGTATTATAGTGCACTTTATCTATTTAATAATCTGTAAAAAGTTAGAATCGTCAATCTAACGGGATCCATCGGTCTGTTCCATGGCCATTGTAAAAAAGATAAATCACGAAGGATCCTATGAATCTTAACGTGGTGGTCAAGATAAAGCGAGGAAGAAGATTATCTTCTCTTTGGATAATTCAAGAGGGGATCATCTAAATAAAAAAAAAAATTTTAACCTTCATTCGAAATCGGCTTACGTTATATTTGTAAACATCGTCGTACCTTAGGCATCACGCCAGGACACTTATTTATCTTCGTGGGAACACCTACTCAATAATCAATCCTATGGAAAAAGGAGCGAGTAAAATCTCGAATAAATTAAAATAATCGATTTAATTGATTTAATTTAAAAATTCCATTCGATTAATTCGAAAATTTAAATTTTTATAAAAAAAATCGCTTATTTTGATTTATTCAATTTGATCTAGATTTTAAAATTCAATTAACCCTATTAAGTCAAACTGATTTAATTAATGTAGAAAGTTAATTGTTACGTTAGAATGAATCCACTGTTGGATCTGAATTTATCGTCATGAGGATGATATGATGATTAAAATACGATGATATTTATGAATAAAATATAGATCGATTTTGGAGGAGGTTTAAAGTTTTTTTCTTAAATTTATATGATTTCTACGTATCTTGATCACTACGTTAAGACCCATAAAATCTTTCATGATTTACTTTTCTTACAATGATCATAAGACAGATCGATAACGGTCGTTAAATTGACGATTTCAACCTTTTGCGGACTATTGGATCTGAATTTGTTTATAAAAAAAATCTTTAAAACTCAAAATGTAATGGATCGTGATTTCAAGTGAATAGTAAATTTAGCAGTTGAGTAATACAGTGATAGTTGGATTTATGTGATAATGTTAGATTGACCCGGGTCAAAAATTTAGTTGAAAAATAATATCAAAATTTCATATGAAAAATACCTAAATAATTATTAATTAGAATAAATGACGATTGAATTGATAATTTAACAAGTGGTACAATCAACGGTAGAATTAATAAATTTAAAAGCGAAAAATATTCTATAGAGGAATACAGTTCGATCATCTATTAAAATAATATTCGACGATGAATTTTAAAAAAATTCATAAGGACGATTCTTTGTGCAGGAGTTTGTCCGATAGATGGAGTAAGACTTCGACATTAGATAATCTTTCAGGGATAGTACGATCGCGGAGTATGAGCTGAACCGTCATATTACGAACATTTTTCTGATGTACTCAGATGGTTGATGGAAATCTATAAGGGATCCGATCTCTTCCGATCTAATTGTTGAAGATACGTCCTCATAGGACTGTGAGGTCGGATTGACCATTCTCAGAGATTAGTCAAACCTAAATCTCGAACATCGAGGTGCCAATCAAAAAATAATAATAATAAATTGAACAATAAATTTAACTTCGATTGGTACAATGATGATCATTGATGAAGAACTGTCAGCTACTAATAATTCGATTAATTTTATAATCAATCGGATTAATCGACTGTATATCGGTTTTAATGATAAACTTGGGGAAAAATCATTTTGATTAGTTCGGTGTGCGATCTATTCGACTTTTAATGGATACCCACTATCAAATTAAGTGTCTCCGGCCGTGAACAAGTCATGAGTCAACGTTAATGTGGCTGGCAGTTGTCCGTCACCCATCACCACCTTAACTTCTATGCTTCCATGGATGGCTAGCTGGCGCAAAGCTATTCAGCAGTGCACAGTACTGCGATTCCTATAAATAGAGGCTCACTTCTCCTTCCTCCTCGCCACCCATTCCGATATCGAGCGAGCTCAGATAAGCAATAATTAATGGCTTCTCGAGGGAGACCAACAATGGCGGAGTCAGCGTCCCTAGCTGTTTATTCCTGCATGGTTCTGATCTGCTTGATGAGCGAGGCAGTAGCAGCTCAGCTCCGAGTTGGCTTCTACTCCCAAACCTGCCCTAACGCCGAAACCCTCATCAGGCAAACCTTCAGTGACGCTGTCCGGATGACCGACGACATCGGCGCTGACCTTCTCCGGATGCATTTCCACGACTGCTTTGTCAGAGTCAGTATCGTCGTCGATTCCTTACCGATGATAGTAGCTCGCTACCAGAAAATAATCATTAATTTTCTTTAGTCGCTAATCAGTCATTAAATATATTTAATTCTTCTGTCGCTAGATTAGCGACACGGTCACTGATCGTATTCAATGTTCAATGTGTGACGGAGCAGGGCTGTGATGGATCGGTTCTCATCGCTTCGGCGAACGGGAACACGGCGGAGAAGGACGCTGATATCAACAAAACCATCGAGGAAGAAGCATACAAAGTCATCGACAAAGCCAAGGCCAAGCTGGAAGCTGCCTGCCCCGGCGTCGTCTCCTGCGCCGACATTATCGCTTTCATTGCCCGAGACAGCGTTGCGCACGTAAGGAAGGATGATTAAAGCATTTGCTAGCTAGCTCGAACAATCGATTAATCTCTCGATGTTTAAACGTACGATTGCAGTATGGAGGAGGTTCCTACAATGTTCCTGCCGGAAGAAGAGATGGGAGGATTTCGAGGGCCAGCGAGAGCACGGTGGAGCTCCCTGGTTCTGAACTCCGACTCGGTCAACTCACTACAAAGTTCGCCGGGAAAGGGTTGACCCAATCCGAGATGATCACTCTCTCAGGTATATGCGTGATTAGTCGATAATAATTGTATAATTTAAAGAATTAATATTATATATTTTGCATATGTTTGATTCGATCAGGAGCACACACCATCGGCATCGCTCACTGCGCTGCCTTCACCGACAGGCTGTATAACTTCAGCAGCACCTCGGGAGTCGACCCGACGCTGGACCCGGCGTACGCGACTCAGCTTCAGCAGAAATGCCAGCGGCCGCCGGCGAGCAACACCGAAACCGAGTTGCCGATGGACCAGCCGAGCGAGCTCGGGTTCGACAACAGCTACTACCAGGGCATCCTGAGGCACAGGGGGCTGTTCACGTCGGACGAGACGCTGGTGTCGACGCCGGTGGCGGCGGCGCAGGTGAACCTGTTCGCGCGCGACTCGGCCGCATTCTTGAAGAGCTTTGCGGCGGCGATGGTGAGGATGGGCAGCATCGGCGTGCTGACGGGGAGAAACGGAGAGATACGCATCAATTGCAGAGTGCCCAACTGAGTCGAGTGCAATTGTGTCTTTCTTTTTCTGCGCTGAAAATTGATGAGCTTGTATCTTTCTTTTATACGAATAAAATGATGGAATCATCTAATTAAGCACGACGCGGAATCTTATGATCCACATGTCTAACAAATTTGCTACAAAAATAAATAAAGACGAAGCAAAACTTTAGACCGAACCGATTTAAAGCCGTCCCCACAGTGTCGCTGAACCAAATTTCCAATTGCTTTAACTCTGTGGGACCGCACCGTACCTCTTCCATATTTTATGTCCGAATTTGTTATCATTCCATTAATAATAATAATAATGAGTTAACACTTCAAATACAGAATTCAGAAAAGGAATACTATACTATCTTAGTCAATACTTCATCCAGTAGAAATAACACTTTTACGTATATACATCATTCGTATCCAATGATAAAAAATTAGATATTTTACAAAATATGTCCAGCGGCATAAAATTTATATGTTATAAATTAATATGTAAATTCATCGAATTGAAGGGAGAAATAAAATCCGAATTAAAAAAGTAAAAATATTGTGTCATTAATTCAGAAATTTTTCTAGCATAAATTAGACTAAGGACATCCATAATCCACTCCCATTATAACACCCTCTATCTTATTAAAAAACATAGAGTCCGCTACCACATATTCATTATAATAATATATCTTTTTCACTCGTATTTCTTTTAATATTAACACTCATTATTTATGGATCTCACAATCCACTCAATCATCTTAAAATTATATCATATTAAATAAATATATTTTAAAAATATTTTAAAATTATTACTATTATTTTTAATAATAATCTTAATTTTTTAAAAAATAATTTTACTATTTTTTAAATTTTATAATTTTTTGATAAATATAATTTTAAAAATAAAAAAAAATACATATGGGTGGGCCAACCAAGACTGGCCCACCCACGTTCACTTGAACCCATTCAATATATTGAACGTGTTCAACCCCTTCACAATGATGTTTAATACGGATATTATAACACCTTCTTTAATTAATGTATCTTTGTGGAAACTCTAAAAGTGCAAACTAATCCAGTATATTTGTAAACTCTTTGAGTCAGCTCAAAAAATATTTGATTTATATTCAAAATTATCAATTTCAAGGCAAATTCAACCATGTTCGATAATTTTTCCGAACCAAATTAAAATCCATAATATTTTATTTGATTATTCACAAGTCACACATGAGTGGAATGCAAACCGAAACTCTATTAATTTATTTTTCATAATTTTAATGTACGTAAATGTGCTCAAATTAATATTTGAATAACTTAAACCGAATTAATGCATCATACTCATCAGCCATTAGAATTGTAAATGGACTAAGTCAAACAAAATTTTATAGTATTCATGATTGTTTGATAAAATAATCAAGTTGAGTCGAGTCAAATTTAAAATTAACTAAGCTATTGAAATAATCGTTCAAACTTGATTTATTTTTTTTTAGATTGAACTCGGTTCGAGTTTGAATTGATCAATCTTTGCTTGTTTAATTAGTATCGAGCTTCTGGTTCAAGTTTGAATTAAGTTTGATTCAAACTTATTTAAACTTGAGTTGTTTGAATGTTATCAATCTCTTAAATCAAGTTTGGTTGTTTGTTTAAAGTTTTAATATTTTAATCTTTGTTTAATTAATTAGTATAAACAATTCAAGCAAGTATAAATAAGTTCATAAATAAATTCATAAATGAGTCTAATCATGAATATGATTCACGAGTTTTGTTTATAAATATAATTTGCAAATTGTATTAACAAATATTATTCATGAACATTAATTAACCGAATACATATGTTTAAATTTGTGTATTTAATTTATGAAATTATTCAAGTTTACTCATTTAATTGACTTGGATGCATATTCAATGAATATAAATGAATTCTTACTAAGTCGAATATCAAACTTGTTTACAAACGTTTGGTTTATTTACAGTCCTACTAACTGTGCTCCATTTTAACAACATTGAGTATACCGAAAAATCATTAATTGTCCAAAATAAAAAAGCATGCAAAATAAATTTTATTTTACTTGTAATATCATAAGTCTCCAATGCTGCAATCCATTACAAAAAAAAATATCTATTTTGTCTTTTGAATTCTTTGAATTTGGAATAAACACAGTAAGAAATATATATTTGTCTTTCATACACATCCAATGGAATAAGTTATATGGTGTTTGTTAGGACCTTGACGTCGTTAGAGGGGGGTGAATAATGCTTCACACTCAATTGCAATTTCATTCTTACATTCATGAATGTTATATGCAATGGAAATAAAGTATAAACGGAAAGAACAACACAAGTATAACATCTTGATTTTTTACATAGTTTGAAATATCTGATTCCTACTCCATGACCTAGCTCCTAGCGATGCATTCCCACTATCACTTTCTGCTTCTTGAAAACTTTCCAAAGGTAGAGAAACTTCTTACAACTTGCTCTTATATAACACAAGTAACCAAATACAAAGATAAAGAGTATGAAGCAAAACACAAATGAAAAATACTTTACACAAGTGATTCTAAGCTCGATCATTCTTTGGTTACTTTAGAATGGCATGGAAGGTTTAGAATGCATTAACACTTTCCCTTCTAAGTCACCAAAATCGGCATCTTCAAATCACTTTGACACCCCTTCATATAGGCTCATCATCGAGTTAATTTTCACCTACCAGTGGACTGAACCTACCCTTAGTTGACTGTTTTCTCGATCGTTTGCTCGACTAACTCTCCAACGGTATGACCCATGTTGGATTTTGATCCATCAGCTGACCGTCTCTAGTCATCAATCGATTGTCAAATCACCAGTTGGTTGATCAGTCAACTCTCAATCTTTCTGTGACTTACTACAGTGACACCAATCGATTGATCAACCACATTACTCGACTTCCCAATCATCCATCGCGAGCTTCCCAAGCACTAATTTTCTCATCCCGAGCATCGACTTCTCGAGTGCTTCCACCTGTGCACCTCCTAAGTACTTGCTTCTCGAGTTCTCGAGCACTAGTCAAAGCTTCCCGAGTGCCGACCTCGTAACTACCCAAGCACCCAAGTCCCAAACGCCTCCCGAGCACCCATCCCGTTCACCCGCCCCAAGTGCTTCCCGAGCATGCCTCCATGCCTTATTCCTGAGCACCTTCCCTAATCGATTGCTCAACCCATTAGTTGACTGGCTTCTCGAGCACTCGACAGAACTTCTGAAGCGCCTGAGCACTTGACAAAGCTTCTTAGGTGTCTGAGCACCGTGTCCAATCGATTGATCAAGACCATCAGTCAACTAGTCTTAACCAGTCAAGTTGGACTTGCTTGGAAACTTCCACCAATCGATTGGCAAACCCTACCAGTCGATTGATCCCTCAGTCTCAATCTAATTTCAAGTCAACTCTCGCTTCACCTGATATCCAATTGACTTCAACCCACCAGGACTTTTCTCATTTGATATCAGATCACCCTTGATATGTTGAAACCTCACTTACCTAACATCTATTTAACCGTGACTTGTCGAAACTTCACTTCACGAAACATCTGATTCTCCTTGATCTGCTTGGACTACCCACTTTTCAAGCATTCGGTCATCCTTGATCTGTCAGGACTTCACTTCACCAAACATCCGACCCTCCTTGACATATTTGGACTTTCCACTTGCTAAACATCTGGTCACCCTTAACCTGTCAGGACTTCACTTCACCAAACATCTATTCCTCCTTGACCTACTTATATTTTTCATCTTGTGTCAAGTGTCTGGTCAACCATAACCTACTTAGTCTTCACACTTGCCAACTCCCTGTCGGACTTTCGATCATCAAGTGTTCAGTCCTTCATGATCCACTTGGATTTATCACTCGTTAACTCCCTGTTGGACTTCCAATCACTAAGTGTCTGGTCGTTCATGACCCACTTGGATTTCATTTGGCAACTCCCTATTAGACTTTCGACCATTAAGTGTCTGGTCTTCCATGACCCACTTGAATTTCTCATCTGTCAACTCTCAGTTGGACTTCCAATCACCAAGTGTCAGATCTTTCCTGACCCACTTGGATTTCTCACTCATCAAGTATTTGACCTACTTGACTTCTCATTACACCATCTTCCTATTATCCATCATGGTCATCCTGACCCAATGATGGTTACAACTGTTAAGATTGCTAGGGGGAGGGGGAGGGGGAGGGGAGAGTGAATAACACTCTCGATTTGATCGTGATTTCGTTCATGTTTGTGCTTGTCCACAAGAGATTAATACACTGAAAAACAAAACAAAATACAGTAAGAAACAACACACAAACACAAATCGATTTTATGTGGTTCAAAATTTTAGATTCCTACTCCATGACCTAGCTTCTAGTGATAGTCCCACTATCTCTTTCTCCTTCTCGAAAACCTTCTGAAGGCAGAGAAACCTCTTACAACTTGAGCTTATTACAAGAAAGATACAAGAAAATAACAGTGTAAAGAATATAAACTGAAATACAATAAGAAAGCTTTACACAAGAATGCTTTTGCTTTATTGTTGTTTTGGTGCTTCAGAGTGGCTTGGAAGGTCTGGAAAACAACAACTCTTCTCCTTTTAAGTCTCTAGAAAATCAACGCTTGAAATCTTCACGAAGCCTCCTCTTTATAAGCTTATCATCGGGTTGTTTATGCTCACTTCTGTCGCCATCAGTTGATTGGTCAACTCTACCAATCGATTGTTGACTGCCAACTTACCGTTTAATGGTCATTGGCACCTGATCAACAACTGAGATCAACCCAAAGTTTAACCATCAATCGATTGCCTTAATTGCCAGTCAATTGATCAAGATCAGTCAAACTAGCCAGTTGACTCAAGGATCTTTTGTTCACTAATCACTACAGTCAGTCGACTACTTCACTGTAACAATCAATTGCTGGATTGTGAACTTCCCGAGCACTCGATTTCTCATGCCAAGCACCTGACTTCTGAGCACTTCCCGAGTACCTCCTGAGTGCCTTACACTAGTCGACTAATTAAGCATCAGTCGACTGGCCAAGGATGAACCTCCATTCCTCATCCCGAGCACTGACTTCCCGAGCACCGATTCCTCAGTACCTCGAGTGCTTCCCCAGTCGATTGATCAATCCATCAGTCGACTGGCTTCCTGAGCACCAGAGTCCCGAGTGTTGAGAGTCACATTCTCCGCTTTCCTGAGCACCTGAGCACTCAAAACCAGTCGACTGATCAACTTTTAGTTGACTCTCGAGCACCACTTCCCGAGTCATGCTTCTAAAGTACCATCCTTCTGAGCACCTGACTCCCAAGTCCGAGCGTCTGAGTCACCATCACTCGAGCACCTTGCCGAGCATGACCAGTTGATTGATATCTCAGTCTTTGCTTTTCTCAAGCTAACTCTCGCTTCACTTGGTATATGATTGATCCTCAACCTACCAAGACTTTTCTTGTCCAATACCCGATCACTCTTGATGTGCAAGAACTTCCCTTGCCTAGCATTCGGACAACCGTGACGTACTAGGACTTTTGTTGCCAAGTATAGTCACCTTGACTTGTTCGGACTCTACTTGTCAAGTATGGTCACCCTGACCTATTGGAACTTCACTTGCCTAGTCATCCAGTCATCTTAACATGCCAAGACTTCACTTTCCAAGCTTCCAGTCAACCGTGACCTGCTTGGACTTCTCCGACACGAAGTATCCGGTTCTCCTTAACCTGCTTGGACTTTTCTTGTCTTGCATTCGGTCTCTAAATCTGTGAGGACTTTTCCAACACCAAGTATCTGATTCTCCTTGACCTGCTTGGACTTTACTTGTCTTGTTAAGTGTCTAGTCAATCGTGACCCAACCTCTCACTTGCCAACTTCTTGTTGGACTTTCCACCACTAAGTGTCTGGTGTTCTCTGATCTACTTGAATTTCTCACTCGCTAACTACCTATTGGACTTCCGCCTCTAAGTGTCCAGCTTCCCTGACCCACTTGGATTTTCACTCGCCAAGTATTCAATCAACCTTGACTTACTTGACTTCACACTCAACCTTGATACTACATGCATCATCGATCGACCTGATCCAATGATGACTATACCAATGCTCCCCTTCATATGACCTCAAATGTCTAAAACCATCCTATAGACATATTGTCATATCCCGAAAACCAACTCAAACCTCACTCAAGCTTGATCGACCTTGATCTAAGGTTGATTGCTCCAATAATCTCCCTCATATCATCATATCCTCCAATCATTTTGTCAAACATCGAAACTTAACTCAAGTTTCACTCGAGCTTGGTTAACCTTGACCCAAGATTGATTGCACCAACAACACCAACACTCTCCTTCATGTGACCTCGGATGTCTTATACCATCATATAATCATATTCACTCGAGCTTGGTTAACCTTGACCTGTGGTTGATTGCACCAACAATGTCACCCTTTTTTATGTTTGACAATATCTTTAAGTTAGACTAATCCATAAACCCAACTCGTCACTTCTTATACCAAAGTATAATGAAAGTTTCCTAACTTAAACCTTTCATTATCTCTCTTTAGCATACACCAAAAAGTCTCTACTTATACCGTCATACTTCATTTTCCATTAACTCTTCATTCTCCATTAAACCCTTTACAAATGACCCATCATACCTTGATGGACAATCTCCCCCTAAAGATTTGCTCCCCCTTAATCATTGCACCAACAATGTCTTTGGAGAAGTCCCAAGACTATAGGAAATATAAACTCCAAATATGAGAGCAAAAGTTCAACCTTGAACTTTAATATCCCTTTAAGGTTTAATTCTTACCTTAATTAACTCTCTTATTCATTTTCACTAAAAATCTTTCCATTTAAATACTTTTCCAAGCATATCAGAGGGTTAGGAGTAGTTAAATTATCTAGGGTTGTTGTTAGGTGGCTAAACTGAACCTGTTCAACCAAAAACAATCCTACCAATTGATTGTTTCAGTAATCAATCGATTGATCTTGGTACCAGTCGACTAATTCTTGAAGCAATCGATTGGTTTCTGATTTTTCTAAAACTAAAATTTTCAGATGAGTTGTAAAAATGCACAAGTAATTATATTGTTTTCCAAAAACCTTGGAATTTCATGTAGACATTAATTATGTCAAATACTATGGGGGGAAATAGTTTTCTATGAAAATACCCATCATTTTCAAAGAATGATACTAAATTAAAAACTATTGAAAACTTCAATATTTCATGCTAACTTTTTATCAATATTATCAATGGTGATTCCTATTAATAGATTGACTTCATCATGGTTTTTAAAAATGATTTTAAAAATATTTTCAAACCTTATTTTCAATCTTGATCAATGAAGTAAGTGTACATGACTTGTACATTAACTTTCCTCATGATTTATTCATATCAATTGAAGAGTTTGAATTCATTTTGATACAATATATAAACACCTTAAACTTAACTCATTATCCTAGCATCTCATTTGTCTCTAAAATGTTCAAATACATACACACAAGTCATCCTATAATTTATGTAAGATATATAGATTGGTTCTTCCCTAAGCTAAGAAATCATGCATTTATATCTAAGCATTTCTAATTTGATCATCCTACCTAGGATAGCAAATAATGCCAATTTTCATTAATTTCAAGTGAATAAATGCATGAATATGATCATGACATACATTAATTTCATAGCTTTCAAGACAAAATTTATTATTCCTAAATGATGCATAATGTCATGGCAAGGTAAAAATCAACATAAGTGTTAAGATGATATATTTTCTACAATCAAGTGATATAAGATGTAATGACATATAGGATGACAAACAAAATATGCCAAATATATAAAATACAATAGTATAAAGATACCTAAGTTTTGAACGTAATTGTCATTATCTAAGATTATGTCAAATACCACCTTTGACATAAAAATAGGCCAACTCCCTCAAGATTATGTCAAACACTATTGACTCTAGCCTATTGTGTCAAATCATGATCAACTTTCAAACTTTTATTTCCTTTGACACATCCTAAGATATTTTAAGATCATTCTAAGTTTATTTTCAAAGTATAACTATACCACAAAAATGAATGTCAACTCTACTATGGTTAGGTTGACTACTTTTCCATTCTAGGTTGACACATGTTATACCCAACTAATGTGAAAGGATCACGCTTCTAGGAACCCAATACATATTGAAGCTCTTTGGACTTTCTAGGTATTCACTAGGGATAACCTCTCTTGATATCTTCCTAATGACTCTCCTAGGCTTCTCGAAAGTCTTAGCTTAGTCATTTGAGTTTCATCAATGTAAACTCTAGGGATGACTTCCCTTGTAATATTGACATTTCTAGATCTAGATTTAGTTCCATAATTATATGAAATACTATGGTAAAAGAGCATACTCTTCTTGGACTAAGGTTTGTATCCCAAACCCTTCTTGTCTCTCGATGATTCTTGTCCATCAAACCTTAGTTTTTGTCCATTTGACCCTTTAAACACATCTAATCTTTTTTAGGGTCTTTTCTAGTTTGTGAATTTTTGATCTCAAGACTTGATTTAATTTATTTTTCTAATATCTCAATTTTTAACTTTCCATCACTTCTTTGGATATTCACTACAATAAAAATGCTAAAAGACAACACCACAAAGACAACGATTTTAGGAGAAACCGTTGTGATTTTGATAAAAGACAAAGGTTTTTGACAAAATCGTTGTCTTTGAGCGCCCATATAACATAAAAGACAACGATTTTACACTATCCATTGTCGTCGAGTATATTTTTTTTAATCAACAATGCATTTTATAACGGGTTTTCAGAACTGTTGTCTTTAAGATTTTTTTTTATCTTAACAACAGTTGGGACAACGGTGCAATCAACCGTTGTCAATGAGAATATTTTCGTAACGAATTTGGTACGACAGTCAAAAATTATTGTCGTTATGATAATAATACAACGGTTTTAAACCGTTGTCAATGAAATTTTAATGGTACAATTGAATTAGGAGAAATACAACATAATTCGTTAATAATAATTATTAATTTTAAAATATTTTTAAAACAAATAAAAAATATTTTTTTATTATTAATACTATTTTTTTTTAATTATTGGAAATAATTTTTTTTTAAAAATTATAAATATATAAGATTACAACAATAAAATAAAATTATTTAACCAATAATAAATTAAATAAATTTAAATGTATTACAAAATTTAAATCATGGTATTTAAATTATATATAAGGAATAATATCCTCTCTCTCTATATATATAAGGTTAATTTCATAAACCTTCATTGTTTTTCCACCCGATAGTTTCCTTTTGTCGTTTTCCTGAACTTCCGTCCTGTTGCATGC